>FYEV01001778.1:416333-532205 GCA_900188565.1 Geosmithia flava
CCCCAGGTCTTATGTGGTAGTATGTACTCGCTGGTACGCTTTAAAGCTCTTTTTTTTTGTGCTCTGTCCGTGTCTCTGGTACTCTGTCTGTGCACAATCTACAGGGCAAAAAGTAGTACGGAGTAGTTTTTAACTGGGACTGGTATAACAGGTACGGAGTACAGGTTTTATGGTATCTACGGAGTACGAGGAACAGGCTGGGATGTCCCTTTGTGCAGAACAACGCGCCAGCCAGGCACAAACTGCAAGCACAATACGCACACGCGCTCGCAGCAAATAGAACAAAGTGGGTCTATTCAACCAGGCACAAGAAGAGAGTGAGAGTCTCCAGTTTGCACACACACACACACACACACACACACATAAAACGCACAGAGCAAGGTTGAACCGAGAGACAGGGAAGAGGGAGAGAGTGGAGGAGGTGGAGAGAGAGAGGGGGTGGGGGGGCGTGTGCGTCTTGTTCTTTTTTGGCGTTGGTGGATTTAGATGGGGGGGGGTGTGAGAGCCTGTAGTGGAGTGATGATGAATTGCCGCCCGTTACGGGTGCCCTGCTGGTTTCTTAGTGCTCCAGTAGTCAAGTGCGTAGGTAGGTAGCCTGTAAGACTAGGCCGTAGGGTGCTGCAGTGTAGTAGTATCGCGTGTTCTGGTATCAAGTGGCCCCGTACGTTATTCTAGGTGGTAGAAAGCTGAAATGTGTGGGGTGGGTTCAATCTGCTTTTTTTACTGTACGGCGAGTGCTCGTACCTTGGGGATTTTGGAACCTGTACAAGTAGTTCTGGGCTTTTTTACGGAGTAATACACATCTCGATTCTTGATATTCATACTAAAAGTGATATTCATACTAGTATAGTATGGTCCTTTTTCCTTGAGTGATGGAAGAAATACAATGGGTTTCTTGGTCTGTTTACCTGTATTACTCGTAGTCATTGACGAGTAACTCCAGGTCTCTAGTAGTACGTACAATAGAATGCATCGATGCCATCGGTATTCCCCTGGTGACTACTACTCGTACTCGCGCACACGTGCATGGTCAGAGAAATGGTTACCCGGCCACGACTGGAGTGCAGACGACATACAAGCGTCTTGGTTGGATCGTTCAACTCTGCCCCCCCTGCTACAAGGTGCTACAGCTGCTACAGGTCCCAGGTTCTGAATTCCCCACCATCTCTCTCCGGACTGGACCAGGCCTGGGGGGAGGGTGGTACTGTACCTGTATCTTACTACTACTACTGCGTACTCCGTACTCAGGTGCAAGGACTGACTGGTACGAGTCCATATTACATTGTCAAACGCCCGTTATCCTCTGTCATCTGTGGACTCTCTCTTTTACTCTCTTGGCCAGGATTGTTTCCAGTGTCTGGAGTATCAAGTTCTCAGCAGCTCTTGGGAAACAACCTTTTCCTGTTTCGGCATCTCCTACATTCAATGGCAATTGCACAGATCCATGCTCCATAGTTAGTACCTGTATCTGTATCTGTACCTGTACCTGTACCTGTACCTGTTCTGACGGCCACACACATTGACGAAAGGCGCTTATCCATGGACCATGGAACAAAAAAGGTTGTGTGGGTCCCCCTCTTGCGTGAGCGGACAATTACATCATCCGCCATTGATCAGGGGGGGGGGTGTCACTCTTGTGTGTGTGTGCGTGTGTGTGTGTCACTTTTTGTGTGTGCCTCTGTGTGTCTGTGAGTCTGTGTGCCCGCGCCGCTGCCTTGTGCTCATTGTACGCGGTCCGTACGCACTACCCAAGACGTCTGTTGTCTTGGATCATCTCGTCTGTGTGACTCTCTGTCTACATTGTATTAAACCTCGTAAGTAATGCCGTTAATTTAGGCTTGACCGTAGCGGTGAGTCTCCCTTTTGTCAATGTCTTTGCTGGGGATCTTTTTTTCATTGTAGGATAGTCTGGATAGATACTAATAGTACTCCGTAGTACTACTATCTCGAACTTGCCATATCTATGTTGGATGTAGAGTACTCGTACTAAAGAAATAGTAGTCATTGAAGACCTCCATACTCCGTACTCGGAGAAAAGTAAATAATGACATTGACAATTCTAGACGAGCTCTTTTTTTCCTTTGTCCTTACTACGAGTATTACTACTACTACTTCTACCTCTACTACCCGTACCAAGGAAAGTACACCGTCTCGTTTGGCATACCGCCGCGTTTACCAACATGAACCAATACCATGCTCGGAAACAGGGGTGAGAACAAAGCCCCGCAACAGATTCACGCCCCCCCCCTTCTTCGTTTGAAATGGTTGCCCGGTCAGGGAAAGTCAACAAAACGCGATATTCGTGCGCGTAATACTGTTACAGGTAGTAGAATTCTCGTGTCGTACTACTACTATTACTAGTACTACGGCAGTCTGCTAGTACGAGTTGAAAAGTCTGTACGGAGTAGTACCATCTCTTCAGTGTTCACTTCCTGGTGTCAAATCCTGTCTGTCAGTTTGACAGGTTTTCTTTCTAGGTCATTCAATTTCATCCACACATTCATTCCCCTTGCCTTGTCCTTTTTCTCTTTTCCTGCGGCATGGTAAGAGCTTTCTTACCTAGTATTGAGCAATTGTGCGCTCCCAACATCGTGAGTATTATTACTACATACTAGTACTTACTCCGTACATCCCGTACCAAGAGGTACTCGTACTCCGTACAACTCCGTGTGTCCCTGTATCCGTAAATGCATCCATCCCCCCCTCACTTGATACTAAAAAAACCTTCCCGTTGCTCTTGGTAACAATGGCAAGAGAGAAAAAAAAAATCATCAATTGGACCCTCTCTCATTGCCTCACACACACACACACCCGAAGCGCCGACCCGGACGACCACCCCCTCTCGAAAGACGAGGCCTAAACGAGCAGAACCAGACCATGACGACCAGGGTCCGTTACAGCTGAGAGCAGGCCTGCGAATCCATCGTGATTCGCACCTGTAGGTTGTACTCGTAGCTGTAGCTGTAGGCTGTGCCTGTCTGTACTCGTGCTCGTAGGCTGTACCTGTAGGCTGTAGAAAACCGTGCACCCCCGCTTGGAAACAAAGACCATTTATTTTCATGACCCTTGTCTTTTTCGGCATATCTCTTTTGTTCCATCCTACATGTACGAGTACTGGTAATACTCCGTATTCGTAGTATCATTACTAGTTTTGTATAGATGTACTCGTACAGACCACGCGCGCCCTATGAGTGATAATGAAGCACAGAGCAATAAGACGACTATGCTCCGACTTTTTTTTGAAGCTCTCTCTACTCCGTATTACATGCACGTACTAAAAAACTCTCTCCCGACTCTCCGACACCACTCCAGTCTCTTACTATGAGTAGTTGCCGAATGTGACTGTTTTAGGTATTTTATATTAACCAAGGGACAATGTTTGAGGGATTGACCTGTTGGTAGTATGTAGTACAAAAAAAAATTAGTAAAACACTGCCCTTTTTTTTTTTTGGCTCTCTTTCTTCCTTACCGTATTACCAGTTATGGATATGATCTGTTCTGTATTCAGGCTCTGTTCTAAAACTCCGTCTTCACCTGAACAAGTAGAGTCAAGCACAATCAAGGTGTGAAGAAGAGCTACCGAGATGACCGAAATTTCCCTCCCTTGAGACTCGTACAGATACAGGTAAAGGCCGTTGCTCGGTGGATAGGGTTAGATATGGGTATCTCACCCCGCTGTGCTGACCTGGGGGGTGGGGGGCGGGTTCCTCTGTACGAGCACTCTGAGGGTCTGAGGTCTGACTGCTCGCCTCTCTGACGACGACGACTCGGAAACATCTGAGACAAAGGTCTCTTCACGCCCTTTTACTTCTCAGTTGTCTTCCCAGTTCTGTTCCCCCCCGCCCGGGCTTGGCTTTTTTGGGATATTCTGAGACATGATTGTAGTATGCCATGACCATGATGATCCATAGGCCTATGGCTGGCCCATTCATTCGGCCCTGATGTGAAAGTCTAAATGTCTACATTAATTTTTGTACTTTTTTTTTATTCGTATAATTTTCTTTCTATCTCGTACAGTATTATATGTACGCTCTCAATGTACGAGTGTTCTGTTCAATTGTATGCATGTATTCTAGACTATAAAGATCACTCTCTCTGTAACAAGCTCCTCGTGTCTTGATACAAGCCGCGCATATCATGCATGCATACTACCACCTCACCAACAACAACAACACTTTCCGTTGGATCCGGACTGGACAGCACTCGCACAGGTAGGTAGTCATTATACTACATGTACGGAGTACTACTACTATCAGTGCCCATCACCCTGACCATGGCGCGGTTTGACATTGAATTGCCGACATGAAAATGATGACGATGATGATACCGGCATGTCCGTCACGCGAACATGCCAACCAACAACCTGCACTAATACTCCGTGCTCCGTCCTGTACTCCGTAATAGTCTCGGTTACTTTGGCGGGGCGGCACCTTTTTTTTTTCTCTCTCTCTCTCTCACATACCTCAACTGAGGAACGCATGTTGTGTGGCTCGTGGCTTTCCGCGCGCCTTCCGTGGTAGTTGTACTCGTTAGTCTATTACTTTGATCATAAGGGAACATGCCAATCCCGCCTTCGTAAGCCGTTCTTTTTCGCATATTGACCAACCAGACTTGACCATTGAATCTTTGTCTTTTTTCTCTCTCTCTCTCTTCTTTAAACCCATTTTTTTTTTTTTTAGAAAGGAAAAAGATAGCATCGTCGCGTGCTTCTTTGCCACCAGCACACTAGTACCTGTATTCTGTAGCTAGATGGTCTATGCGTAATGGAAGAGAGTCAGTGATGGACCGTCTAGACTATGAAGAACAACAACAACAAAGGTGATTCCCGAAATGATATGATTCTATAGTATGTGAGTAAATGATCAGATTCACAATCATCTACAGAATAATACTCTTCTACAAGTACGGAGTATGCGTATGGAAGATAAAAACGGCAGTCGCTGAAGAAGGGGGGGCGTGTATATATTGTATAGTACCACTGTATCACACGCGCAGTCTACCCTAAGAGTAACCCCCCCCTGCACTCTCAGATGGGAAAGAGGGTCAAATGTGTGTCTAATCGTATCGGGGCGGTCCTAAAACGACGACATTTCGATCGACCCCCCTGTCTTGAGGAGGAGCACAGCAACGATGGATTTCATTTCACCTCTTTTTTTTTTTTTCTGCGCGTATGAACCACATGTGCTATGCTCTTTTGACTCTTCTCATCTAGAGTTGATAGTAGTAGTGAATACTCGTACTACTAGTGCTTGTAAACTCGTGGAGAATACATGTAGCGTACTAGAGATTCCCAACCACCTCTTTTTTTATACGACGTGGCACCACTACTTGTACCTACGGTCGTACTACTATCCAATAAATGTAACCAACAAGGTATGAGCTAAACGTGGCGTAGGTGGTAAGCCCCAGCTTTGGACTTGACTTTTGTGTATGTCATGTGGCTCATTCATCATTCAGGCCATCCACCATTCAGTCCGTTCATACTACGAGTAATACTCGTACAGCTACCAAAGCACATCTAGCCTTCAAGCCTTGACGGAGCTTTCCATGCAAACCACAAGGAACCAATGATAACCTCTGACCTCCTAAAAGACTATGAATGGTGAGCACAAAAAAAACACTTGGCAAACGTCAACATCCCAGTTCGGACTTTCTGTATTTAGCGCGGCTTCGCGCGAGGCTGTTCTGCCCTTTGTTTTTGTCACTTTCTGTGTGTGTGTGTGTGTGTGTGCGTCAATGTGCCTTCCTCACGGGCCTCTCTCTCCGCCTCTCTTCCTTTGTCTCTTTATGAAAATCATTGCCGTTCGGTGTGTGTGTGTATCGCTGAAAATAGCCCGGTAACCTGGTCAGAAATACGGAGACAAGAGTGCACCAGCTAGCTATGGACAGGTACGGAGCTTTTTCTCTCGTACTCCGTACACAAATGCAATAACACTCTTTGTGCTATATCGTCGATGAGGCGATCGATTTGGCCCCGGGGAATCCGACCACCCCCTCATTATTATTATTTTTGTCCCTCTCATTCGCCTTTCGAGGACGTCATTGTTTCCGGGATAGAGTGGGGACAGGGTGCTGCTACTCCGTAATAGCTGTACGGAGTACTCGTACTCTTTTCATCAGTCTTCTATTTACCCATTTACAGGTACTCTGTCCATTCTGTCAATCCCTGCTTACTAGCTACTGCGGAGTACAGTCTACTCTACTGTAGTGAAATACAAAAAGAGTAAGAAGCATCTGCTCCATACTACGAAAAGAGTATCAAGGTTGGCTGCGAGTCAAGTAGGCTTGGTGGGCTGTGAGTGATGAGTGCATCTGCAGTACTGCACTGCAGCATTTTTACCGAGGAACTGCTCCCATCTCTCCATCCAGGGAGACGGAATCATCCATGTCCCCCAGGTCCATTTCTGCATCGTCATTCAGAGTTACATCGTATTCCATCAATGCCACTGTACCTGTGATCCTGTATCTGTACGGAGTGCTCGTGATATTGCACTGCACCTCTTTTCTACCGCCGTCGTACTCTTTTTTTTTTTTTTTATTGTTTCAGGCCTTGATGACAACCCCTGTATACTCTGTAACCGGAGAGAAAGATATGGAGCAAGGCAGAGAGAGTAGGACAATCAGAGTCAACAGAAGGAAATACGTACTCATACACACACACAAAAGAAGAAGAAGAAAAAAAAACAGTTTGTTGTCGATTGAAAGTACCTGTAAAGAAGAAAAGAAAAATCCTGTTCTACAAACTTCCCCATCGTTATTGAGAAAGTGTCTTTTGTTTACTTTTTTTTAATCGGGTCTAGGGTTGAGGCTGAGGTGGGAAAGATGGCAAACAATGAGATCTAGACGCCCTCGTCTCGCTCCAATAGACTGGGTACACTACAGATACAGGTTTATCGTGGTGTGTGAATTGCTTTTTTATTCAATTGTGGCGTATACTCGGTACAGATTTCATGGAAATGAAAGAAATCCAATTGGAAATCGCCATGTACATCTCGCAGGATGCAGTAATACCTACATGTACACTACAGGTTTTGATGCACCACAAGTTGATGCACTACCTAGTATCCGTACTCGTACACGCAAGGCAGAAAAAAAGCAAAAACATATGATCAAATATGATTATCCGCCCGATTCTCCCCCCATCTCCCCTGTTCTCTTCTTACCTCCCCGCTCACCTCCGCCTTTCTCTCCCTTCCATCAACACAAACCCATGCACATCACCTACACCCTCTCTCTCTCACCCTTCCTCCTTCTATTTACGTGCTGATGACGAGCAAAAACCCCTCTTAGCACATCCTTGAGAAGCGGCGCAGTGAGGGTCCACGCCCCCGAAACGGGTGAAAGAGAGAGCTGACTCTTGACAGACCCCTGTTCAAGTTTTTTGCTTTGCTACAGCCTACGGAGTACATGCAGTTGAATGGAGCCCACGAGTAGGAAAGCCAGCTCTTTGTTCAACGACAACGGCCTCTCATTGATCCAACCCATCCAACCCCCGGTCCTGCAGCAGTGTGATGCGGCGTGCATGCATGAACTCGCCGGGGGGGTACGGAGTAGGAGAGCGTTTGTTTTGAAAGGAAAAAAAGAGTCAAGAGAAGGATGAGTGAGTCCCTCTTCTGTATCGTCATTCGTCATCTATCCAGTCTCAGCATGCGGGGTTTTTCTTCTTTCTACGCAGGAGCATGGATATATACACAGATGCTATTTTCTAACTTGATAGTCGTCATGGTCATTGCATCCGATTGTCATTGTTATTGATTTCTTTCAGTAATCATTGTTGGTCCTGGTCCTGATCCTTGCCTCTCCGACTCGTAGACTCGTACAGCTACTAGTTGACCTGCACGGAGTACCAGTTAAAAAAAACAATGGCTTGTTGACATGCTGATGGGCTGATTTCTCTATGCGCGGGCCCCTCCTCTCACCTCACCTCACTCTTGAGTCTCTTTGTCCCCCTGCTCTATTCGGCTTCCCTTGCCCTTGGCGCTTCTGGCACGGACACACAAATTGAATGTATCTCGAGAAAAAAAAGTCGGGGGGGTTTCTACTTGTAGATTGTGGAGGTTCTTGTGTGGACAAGAGAAGATTCAAAGACCAAAAGTAAACAAATGAAACGCGTCGACTGGTGCGGGGCAATATTGTCATTTGGCGCGAAGTCACGTGTTTTGTTTGTTCCCCAATAACAATTCATCACAGGGACATGGTAGTATCATTACTACTCCATTCTATCCGTACTACTAGTATAGAGTAGGTAATACTACTACTACACGTACTCCATGGTCAATGTCAATATAATTCTATTATACTCCGTACAGTGAACACGAGTATAAAATGTCTGTATAATTTACCTGTCAAGTTTTCACTCTGTATTACCAGTATAATTCTTCCCTTCGTCTTACCCGCACACACAAACACTTTCGGCCCACATGAAAGTCTCGGGCCCGGGTCAGCCACAGCCGTCTTTTGTGTGTGCACTCCGTACTCGTACCGTACTGTCTACTACTACTATCACTCTCTCCCTTTGCCTTGACTTTTATGTTAACCTACAGCCTGTTTTCAACCTCAAGTTGCAAGCCATACGGTAATAAAGTCTGTGTGTAAGACGTGAGACCCTTTTTCAGATCCCCCTTTTTTTTTTTTTTTGTGCAACGCACACTGTCATTTCAAACTTGTACTCTTCAATTTCACTAAGAGGAGAACTGAGTCGGGACATTTCATCTCCATTTAGTACTCATAGACCCTCCTTTCTCTCTCCCTTCTGGCATGAAGGCCAAGAAAAGGGGCGATGGGTCTTTGACTGACATATTTCCTACATGTGTCCGAGCACTGATACCAAGTTAAGCCTCATATTACCTGGTCTTGACTACTTTTTTTTTTTCCCTTGCACGGAGTGTGTATCTGTACAACTCATAATAGTACTAGCAGTGATACTCTTTCTCAGGGGGTGGTGATACCAACACCATTTGGATAATTTACACATTGGGCCGTAATACATTCATCCTCATTCAACTTGATCCCACTCACTCTTTTACGAGCAAGTCATACATATTTTACCCCATATACATGCGTATGCCAAATTTCATGTTAGTCTCATGAGCAAGAATACTGTACAGAGTAATACTACTGCAGGTACTACATATACCACACCAATACTAGCAATCTTGAAGTGTCATCCTCATAGCACATGACAGAAAACATCTACAAGTCAACACATCAGGCACTATTCACATAACGAACTACTGCACTTGACTCTCTTTTTTTTTTTTTTTTTTGCCCCCGTCAAATTTCCGACTATACAAAGTACTAATGTTCATATTCATCTTCACGCCCCCCCCTTAGACCCGTCGTAATTGTAATATCTACTACGCCTTATACGTTATAATGGCCTCCGCGCAATGGAGTCATGGAGACAAGAAAATCCATGTTCGAAGAAAAAAAAAAATTCCACTTGACATCTAGGGTAATAGTAATAGTCCCTGGGATCTCTCAATACGACTTTTCTCACTTCCCATATACACTCCCGTACACTCCGTGTACATGTAAGGACCCCCCGGGAATACTGAAATTGGCCAGAATACGTGGTCGCCTCCATTCCAATAGAAATCAGATCCAGACTCCATTGCAATTTCATTCTCATGCTTGTCCCCCTTGTTTTTTCAAGACCGACCGTCTGTACTTGTACTACAGCTAGAATAAGTCAAGATGTTCTTTTTTTCTTTCTTCTACATGTCCTTTTACGAGTAATAATAATAGTAGCCTTCTTTTCTTCTTTTTGTTGTTCTCTCATATGTCATGATCTACCCTTGGTATTGTTATTGTTATTCACGCAAAAGGGAATCATAATTCATCTGATCCATGCTTTTCGTTGTTGGTCCGGTCCATCGAGGTCGCCGCCCGCCCCCTTGGCTTGTAATTCATTCATGCATTGAACTTTTTTTTCAACTCCCGGTTGATCAGACCGTGGTCCCATTATCCCAAGTCTTTCCTACAAAGATGAATGGGGGATAATGAGTCATACTAAATGGTCCGAGTGGTGTTTAAAAAAACTCCTTTAGAAATAAGAAGAAAACAATAATAAACACAGTTATCAAATCATTGCCTTCAAGACTTATATTCACCAACATGTTAAGTGTATATCACGGTAGGTAGAAAGTAGTAATAGTCACCATTATAGGAAGGCGGTGAACTCACTTTTTGGTGGGGGGTGGTTGGCGGTCGATACTGGCAGAATCCGGCAGTTTGGCGATTTTTTTTTTTTTTTGCGCCTACGTAGGGTATCAGAATATTGAAGGCATTTTGGAGAAGGATAATTCTCACCTTCATATCAATTGCAATCAATCAACAAATCCAACCAGAGAAATAATGGCTGGAAAACGCAAGCGCGGCACAAAGGATGCCTCCTCATCCAATCCCAACAGCAAAAAGTCCAAGGGAGCCACCAATGGAGCCGCGGCGGCAGCAGCAGCACAGAGCGACAAGCCCAGCCTCGAACCGTCACCCTTCGTCGAGACCCCCGTCGGCGACGAGAGAAAACGCGAAGCCGGACTCTACGAGCTTCTAGGCAGCGAGGACGAGACGGAACGCATCCAGGCAGCCGGGTGCATCATATCGAGCCTCCTCGACGGCGAGGGCGTGTCCGAGACCGTCCTCGAGCGACACCTCAACCGACGTCTGTTCCGGGGATTGGCGAGCGGTCGCAACGCCTCCCGTCTGGGATTCAGCCTCGTCATCACCGAGATCCTCAGCCAGCTCTTCGGTTCCGAAAGCGGTTCCGCAAGCGCTGACGATGGCGACAACAAGAAACAACCTCTGTGCGAGACGAGATACCAGGGTCTGACGTTTGACGCCGTCGTCGACTCCCTCGTCGACAAGACGGCCGCGGGGGGCAACATCCCCGGCCAGGAGGAGAGGGACCACTTCTTCGGCCAGCTCTTCGGGCTGACGTGCTTCGTGAGGTCGCGCGTCCTCTTCGACCCGCCCACCAGGTGGCTCACCGTCCTCGACCTCGTCCTCAGGCTCGCCTACCAAAAGGTCTGGATGAGGTCCCAGTGCGGCTGGATCGTCGTCCAGGCCCTCGAGCAGATGGACGACCAGCAGGCCGCCGAGACCCTGGAGAGGGTCGCCGACGTCGGCCTCGCCAGGACGCCCGAGGGCGTGGCCATCTGGCTCGTCGCCCTCCAGCGCTTCCCCCGCGCTCGCCTCGACAGGATCAAGCCCTGGGAGAACCCGCTCGCTCCCAAGTCGCTGGGTACCCTGGCCTCTGTGCTCAAGGAGAGCTTCCAGCAGCAGCAGGGTGCCGAGGCTGATGCCGCCGCTGGTGCTGGTGCTGGTGCTGGTGCCGCTGCTCAGGCTAACAAGCAGGCCAATTGGACTGCTCAGCTGCATTTCGTGTGGGATACTCTTCTCGCTCACTTTGCTGCGGAGAGTGCTAGCGTTCAGGACTTTGAACAGTTCTGGACTCGAGTTGTTGATGGTGAGTTTCTTTCTCTTTCATTTTTATCTTCATGCTCTATATATACAAAAACTAACATCTTGTAAGACGGTCTCTTCTCCAAGAGCGCCACAGATGGCCAAAAGTTCAAGGGCTTCATGGTCTTCCAGAAGATGCTGACCGGTCTGGCCGACCAGCCGGACAAGCTCGCCACCCTCTTCAGCAAGAACTTCATGTCGTGCCTGATGAACCAGGCCGCCAAGAAGGACCGCTTCGTCCACCGCTCGGCCACCAAGGCCCTGGGCGCCATGGAGACGACGGCCGCCTCCCACCCGGCCTGCCTGCCCGTCATCCTCCGCGGCCTGCTGGGCAAGAACGGCGCCTACGGCTTCGACCAGCGCACAAACACCAAGACGGCCGACAAGCTCCTGCGCGGCATGCACGCCGCCCACGAGAAGGAGTGCCTCGACGTCCTCCGCCAGCCCATCGGCAAGCTCAGGAAGATGGAGGAGGCCGACGCCCAGTCCACGCTGAGGACGTACGTCGACCACCTGTCCAAGTCGCTGAGCAACCCCGAGTCATCATCTTCGTCTACTTCGTCATCAGAAGCGACAGCAGAGGATGGCGGTTCCGGCCTGGCCCTCCAGGAGCTCGCCAGCCTGGCCTACGCCAAGCCGGCCGACGTGCCCGAGTCGCTCCTGACGGAGCCCGTGCGCCAGCTGTGCCGCACGCGTCTCGAGTCTTCGTTTGCCAGGCTGATCCGCCAGAGCAACGACATGGCCGTCTTCTGCCGCGCCGTCGCATCCATCGACTCGGCCGCCATGTCCATGGAGGGCGAGATCAAGGTTGCCGTCGATGAGGCCCTGTCGCGCATGAACAAGCTCCTCGGAAACAACAGCAAAAAGAGCAAGTCGTCATCGTCCAAGTCAAAGAAGAAGAAGGAGAGCAGCAAGTCCGACGATGCGCCGTCCCCCGTGGCCCAGGGCCTTGCCGTCCTGCACGCCGTCTCCATCCTGCAGCTGTACAACGAGGAGCCCGACGCCATGGAGGTCCTCGAGGACCTGGAGCAGTTCACCGACCGTCTGAAGCGGGGCAAGCTAGACGAGGAGGGCGCATCAGAGCTCCTGGTCGAGATCCTCCTGTCCATGATTGCCCGGCCCTCGTCGCTGATGCGCGCCGTCTCCCAGCAGGTGTTCGAGTCGTTCACCACGCAAATCACCCCCGAGGGACTGCAGCTCCTGACTGGTCCTCTTGCCTCGAGCGAGAGCACAAAGGGACAGAAGGAGCTGTTCAGCACCGAGGACGAGGAAGCCATGGATGTCGATGGCGATGATGAATCTGGCTCTGGCTCTGGCTCTGACGACGACGATGACGACGATGTTCAACAGCAAGATGGTGGTGATCCTGGTGTCGAACTCGACTCTGACGTTGAATTTGTCGATCTAGAAGATGAGGAAAAGGACTCTGACTCAGATGATGATGATGATGATGAGGACGATGACGACGATGACAACAAGGAGAAGAAGGATAAGAAGAAGGACAAGTCATCCTCTGACACTCTGAGGATAGACATAGACGACCAGCTAGGCAACATCCTCAAGTCCCACCGTCTAGACCTAGACATGGACGCCGAGTCCTCCGACGAAGACGAGGAGGAGATGACAGACGAGCAGATGCTCGCCATGGACGGCAAGCTGTCCGAGGTCCTCAAGCACAGCGTTCGCGCCCGCCCCGCCTCCAAGGACAAGAAGGACGCCAAGCAGACCGTCGTCAACTTCAAGCACCGCATCCTCGACCTCGTCAACATCTACGTCAAGAAGGAGGCCGCCAACCCGGCCTGCCTGGCCCTACTCCTGCCTCTGCTCAACCTCATGCGCACTACTACCAAGAAGGAACTCGCTGCCAAGTCTGCCGATTCTATTCGTCAGTATCAGGCTGCTCTGAGGAAGGCTCGTAGTGGAAGTGGTAACAGCAAGGAGGACACTTCGTCCTCTGATGAAGAGGAAGAAGAAAAAGAAGAGATTGATGAGTTGATGTCTCAGCTTGTCGAGATTCACGAGGAGGCTGCCAAGGATGATTCCCACGCCTACGCCAAGGCTGCCAGCTCTGCCAGTCTGATTGTCGCTTCGACAATGTTTGCCATTGACAGGTCGTCTATTCGCAAGATTGCCGCCGTCTACGCAAAGACTTGGTCTGAGTGGGTTCTCGGCCAGGGTAAGGTCCAGTCATCCTTCTTCCAGGAGTGGTACAATTGGTCGCAGAATATGGCTTCTCGTCAGTAGTGGTCGGGACATACACCATACATGTATATAGACACGCATCATACTTTCAAACAAAAAAAGTCATTTCGTTTCATAATCTTTTTTTTTTATGATTTTTTTCATATTTCTCTTTTTTGTTCTCTGCGGAACATGTGTGTTTGATCCCGTCTGGACATAAAGAAGAAATCATGTTTCTATGACGTCGCATTGAATAGTAGTACTACATTTGCACCCCCTTTGGACTTTGATTTTTTTTTTGTGGTGGGTTGTTTGTTGTTTGTTGTTGTGTTTTAGATATCATTTTTGGTTTTTGGTTTGTAAGGGTTTATTCCTCCATCTTTTCATCATCCTTCTTGTCATCATCTTCGTCGTCGGACTCGTCCTCGGCGCGAGCCAGCCTCTCGGCCTCCTCCCTGAGCTCCTTGGGGACCTCGACGTGGCGACCCTTGGTGGGGCCGTCGACGGTGCTGATCCAGGTCATCTCGAGCTCGAACTCCTTGTCCTTGTTGTCCTTGTGGGCGTTGTAGATGATCTTGGCGGCCTCCTTGACGGCCTGCTCGAGCGTGATGTTGCCCGCGGGCAGGTCGAGCTTCTCGAGCTCGGCCTTGGCGGCCTGGCGGCCCTTGCCCGTGGCGGCACCGTAGTAGCCCCAGTACTGGCCGCTCGGCTCAATCATGTACAGGAAGGGGCCGCCGTGCTTGCCGGGGATCTTGCCGCCGGCGCCGCACGAGGGTCCCGAGCCCACCACGCCGTCGAGCTCCTCGTCGCCCGACGAGTCGACGCCGCCGACAATGGCCGTGATGCCAAAGGGTCGGACAGAGCCGTACATGGTGTAGGCCTGCAGGTAGCTGCCCATGCGCGAGGCCAGCTCGGATGTGGGGATCGGTGAACGGAGCGTCGACCGCCACGATTGAGCCTCGTCACGGGCGCGGTCGACAAAGTGGCGGCCATCGGGAATCATGCCAGAGTAGACCTGAATGCGTTGGAAAAGGTATCATTAGCTAGGCTGCTTCCGTTGTTGCTGCGGGGTGGTCATTGGGGGGGAGGGAGAGACCACCGCCGCCCAAGATAAAGATTCGGGAGGGGTCAAAGGTGTTGGCATACAGCTCCTGCGTGGGAATCAATCGTAGCAATGCGCTTGTTGGCACCAGGTTTTAACAGCTTCGAGGTGATGATCTTCTCGACGGCTAGGACGACGCCATCCTTGGCCCGGATACCGATGGACGTGCCTCCATTCTCGACCGCCTTGACTGCGTACTCGACCTGGAAATTCCGACCGTCGGGGGAGAAGATGGAGTTGAGAAGGTCGTAACCCGTGCCTATGGACGTCTATTCGCACGTGATATGATTAGCTCTCCTTCTTCTTTTTCTTCTCTTCCTCTCTCTGAGGTCATCATGGTTGCGTGCGTCTGTGGGGGGGTGCCAGTGCAGGGCGGGCAATAGTTGTGGTCGAATGATGACGATGGGGGGGCGGGGAAAGTCGTCTTTGCTCTCTTTCTCACCATGGTTGTCTTCCGGGCTCGGGGAGTCGTATGTGTTCGGTGGGTATGTTTTGTTTGTTTTTTGTTATAAGAGCTGGAGGCTGGCGGGTATGACGGAGGAGAAGGCGGCGGGAGTGGAGGGGGGGGGATAGATAGCTTTTGGACTTGGGTCCTTTGAGGCGGGATGAGGTGGACGGTAGCTGCACTAGGCAGCCTGAGAGCTGCGTGTTGCCCTCCATCTCATGGCTGGCCGTTCGTCAGTTTTGCACTAGCCACAGGTGGCAGCTGAGGCGTTTGTGGCAGATGTGGCTGTGCTGTCTCGTTGAGCCACTGTTGGGTGTGGCTGCCATTGGCTGGAGGTATTGCCCATCTCATCTCACCCTACAACCAGTACTTTGAAAGGTGATTCGTGATTCACATCATTTTGAACCTGTTGAGAACTCCTTGTTTCTTTTAAAAGTGTTTTTTGTAGTAAAAACCCCTCTAAATTAGGACAGATAATTAGGAAAGTGCACTAACATCTGGCAAAAAACTGTTTTGTTATCCGTTTCCCTGAATCCGACTGCATCAACTTCCCCCACTTATAGCTACCCCTCCACCACCAACCTCCATCTCAGTCCAAGTCTGTCATATTGACTTCTTCATCAGGTATTGTACTGCTAGCCTACATGTATATATATACTTTGGCTCTGCTATTTTTTTGCCAAGAAATCACCCATTTATAAAACATTACACCGGTAAGCGGCAAATTCTCAACCTACGACTCACGTAAATACATCCAAGAGATCGACATTGTGAGATGACGTGCACATTCAGCCAGTTCGATTTCCTTGTTCGTCTGCACCAAATGTGCGCGACGTATTTGTATATTTGAGTATTCTCGATATATAAAGACTTTCTTAACAATAACAGACGACATGCAGACATCCAATTATGCCCACTAAATTTTATCTGCGACTATTAAAAGCCATGATCTGAAAAAAATAGGAATCCATCCCTTGACCAGGACAGATGAAGAACGGTACGGGTTGAGTCATCTCAGAAGGTCGTCTTTCAATCCGAAGAAGACTGAGACCGTCGATGACAACATGACCAGAGCCACCCTGCTATTTGAGAGCCGAGGCTTCAAATAATGGTAGAAGTGATCATCTGAATAACGCGGAATGCCTGAGCCTAGATCGAAGACCAGCGCAGGAGCACCGCAGCCGCGACGACGGGCAACACACTGACCAACTCGCCCAGCCCGGCAAACTCCGGAGGGATCCTCGCATTGACAAAGGCACCAGCAGCAAGCAGCACAGCAAAGAGGTTGTACACGAAGCTCCACGCAAAGTTGAACTTGATGCGGTTGACAGACTTGCGACTGGCGTTCATCATGGTCAGGAGGCCACCGAGCGAGGGACGCATGAGAACCACGTCGGCAGCCGACTGGGCGACGTCAGTGCCCTCGTTCATGTGGACGCCAATGGTGGCCTGGGCGAGAGCAACGGCGTCGTTGGTGCCGTCACCGCAGAAGACGACGACCGGGGGTCTCTTGCCGTGGGACTGTTCGGTGCCTTCGGTGCTGAGGAGGAGCGTCTGGATGTAGTCCTTCTTGTCGGAGGGAGAGCTCCGGGAGCGCACGTTTCCGGACGGGATGTGGAGCTTGGATGCCAGGGACTGCACGGCCCCGTCGTCATCGCCGGATACCACGTGGACTGATATGCCGCGCGTCTGCAGGGCCATGACCGTCTCCGCGGCGTCGGGTCGAAGAGTGTCGTCGAGGCCGTATACTGCCTTCAATTCGTTGTCGATGGTGAAGCAGAAGACTGTGTGTCCCTGGGACAGGATCGGCTGGACAAGCTCGTGGTCCGACAGATTCAGCCAGCGCGAGTTGCCTGCCCGGAGGACCTTGCCACCCAGGGTGGATTCCATGCCTTTGCCGGTGAGGCTCTTGGGGTCGGGAACGGTCGAAGCGGTCAATCCTGTGCTTTCGAGGTGAGCAGCTACAGCTACCGAGACTGGGTGCTGGTTGTTCTTGATGAGCCCCAGGAGGAAGGAGAGCGCTTTGTTGTCGGTACAGTCTTCGGCGACGACAGAGAGTTTCCCCTGAGTCAAGGTTCCGGTCTTATCGAAAACAACGTGCGACGCTTTGCTAGCAACTTCAATGCTATCGGCAGACTTAAAGATGACTCCCTTCTCCGCCGCAGCTCCACTGGTGATCACGACGACCATGGGGACAGCCAATCCGATGGCGCAGGGGCAAGAGACAATGAGCACGGTGATGGCGTACGTGACGGCCTGAATGGTGGCCTCGGATCCGTCCTGTCCGCGAACACGTATACCTACTGCGATCCAGATGACGAAAGTGATGGCCGTCAGTGCCACGACGACAGGGACAAAGTAAGATGCTACCCGGTCTGCCAGATCCTGGAGCTTGGGCTTAGACAGCTTGGCCTCATCGACCATTGAAGCAATGGCGTTGATGGTGTTTTCGCTAGGCAGACGGTTCAGTCGGACAGTCATGACGCCAGATCCATTGATGGACCCTGCGATGACTCGGGACTTGGGATACTTCTCCACCGGACGAGATTCACCGGTAAGCATAGACTCGTTCACCTCGGACGATCCCGCAATGACAGTCCCGTCAGTTGGGACACTGGAGTCAGGGAGGACCTTGAAGGTGTCGCCGTACTGAAGAAGCCGGACGTCAATCTCGCGTTCCGTTTTGTCCTCTTCGACAAGGATCGCGGTGGATTCCTGGAGTGACCGAATAGAAATGGATTCAATAGCTCGCTGACGGGCGAGACTGGCAACCCATCGGCCTACCATGATTAGAGTGACCAGGAGAGTGCTCGTCTCAAAGAATTGACCCGTCGAGAGAGGCTTCTTCGCAATGAGGAACCCGAACGACACCAGCGAGAAGATGTAGGCGGCACTAGTGCTCAGGACGATTAGGAGATCCATTTCGATGACCCTGGAGAAAACAAGAGCTTTGAGAGCCTTTGGATAGAAGGGCCCTGCTATGACGACCTGGACAATAGTGGCCAGGGCAAGCGAAGCAGAGGAATACGCCACTTCATTCTCCGGAAGCGGAGCCCACGCCATGACCAAGACTGGGATCGTCAAGACAGCGGAGAGGATCGTCCAGTATCCGACGTGACGAACATGCTTGCTACCAGCTTCGAGTGAGATATCGCCGCGCGGAGGAGCGAGTTCAATCGGCGGACCCCAAATCCTCTCGGTGAGGTCCCGCGCGCCCACAATCTCAGGATCATACGAGACTCGGACGGTCTTGTTGTTCGCCAGCGCCATGTCTGTGATCCCAACCGGCCACGTCGTCTGGTCGATGAACTCCAAGGGGTCACCGGGAACAATGAGCTCGATGCTAGATCCCTGGCTCTGGACCCTCTCGCATGTAAACTCAGTGGTCCGCTCCAGGTGCTTCATGACCTCCTCCACGGAACTGAGGCGGAGATCGACATTGAACTGGGCACGGGAGAGGACGAGACTGGTCTTCAGATCGTTGACGGCGGAGACAGAGCCGAGGGTACGATTGAGCTTCGTCTCGCAGCCAGTACAGGTCATGCCGGAGATGCTCAGGACGACAAGTTCCTGGCCACTTCCCTGACCCTCTAGATTGACAATGGCCTGCGAGATCGGGATCTTCTTCTCGGTCTCTAGGCCAAGTGTGGGCGCGCCAGAGGAGCCAATAGCATCGGCACAGGAGGCCGGCTCATCTGCGCAGCAGGAATCCGCGCAACTGTCATTGGCGGGGGGCGCGCAGCAAGAGTCTCCGGACACGCTGTTCGTGTCGTCGTTCGTGGCACCGTTGACACCGGCACAGCAGGACCCAGAGTTTTGCTTGAGCCCAGGGGCTGGGGAACAGCAAGAGTCAGGGACAGCAGGTTGAGCGGCTGGCTTCTTGGCGCCTTGACCGGGGGAGCAGCAGGCGTCGGCGCATCCATCCACGATAGGGGCACTCTTGGCAGGCTTTTCCCCAGAGCAACAGGCGGACTTTTCCTCGGAGCAGAAGGTAGACTTCTTCTTCACCTCGGAGAAAGAAGCAGGCTTCTCCTCGGAGCAACAACCAAAATTTTTCTCAGAGTCGCAAGAAGGCTTGTCCTCGGAACAGCACCCGGACTCTTCTTTGGTGGCGCGAGTGGGCGTAGGCTTCTCAGAGCAACAGCCAGACTTTTCGTCAGAGCCGCAGGAAGGCTTGTCCTCAGAGCAGCAACCAGACTTTTCCTTGGTAGCGCGAGTAGGCGCAGGCTTCTCAGAGCAGCAACCGGACTTTCCCTCAGAGCCGCAAGAAGGCTTGTCCTCAGAACAGCAACCTAACTTTGCCTTGAGGACAGAAGCAGGCCTGTCCTCGGAGCAGCAGCCGGCCTTTTCCTCGGAGCAAGAAACAGACTTTCCCTCAGAGCAAGAAGTAGGCTTCTCCTCGGAGCAACAGGAAGACATTTCTTTGGAGCTACAAGCGGGCTTCTCATCGGAGCAGCAGGCAGACTTGCTCTTCGTGTCACAAGCGGGCTTGTACTTGGGTTCACCAGTAGACTTGTCCTCAGAGCAGCAGGTAGACTTCCCGCCAGTGTCGCAAGTAGGCTTATCATCGGAGCAGCAAGCAGACTTGACCTCGATGCCACGAGCAGGCTTTCCCTCAGGCTCGCGAGCGGCCTTGTCCTTGGGACAGCAAGAGCCAGCACATCCGTCCTTGGCAGACTTGACAGACCTGGCACTCTCACGGGAGAGCCTCCGAAGACCACCAATCTTCTGCGCAGCCTGCCCCTTGATGTTCCCACCAGAAGAAGCAGGAGAAGCGCGCGAGAGGGGGCGACCACCAGACGGCTTGTCAGAGAGCTGCTTCCCATCCAGCATATGACGCACCTGGACCTCGCAGCAGGTCTCCTGTCCGAGGGCGATCAGAGTACGACAGATGCACCCCAGGGCCTGCAGAGTGGCACCGTAGCGGTCGAGGACAGAGAGGCGATGTTCGCCGCATGCCTTGCCATCGTCGGCAGATTCGCTGCAAGCTAAGAAAAGGTCAGAAAAAAAAATTGTTGTTTACAACACCATTTTTCTTCTTCTTCTATACTTCTCTGTCTCACTCACTCATTCACTCGCCGATAACGGTCGTCACTTACAGTTTGTCTGGGCATCCTCGCACTGGCGCATGGCCAAGCGGTCAATGCAGGACGTGTCGCAGCAAGGACGTTCCTTGCCACGGCAGCAGTCAGGATCATCGACAGATTCCGCTTCAATTGGCTTTTCCTTGCTGTCAGAGCATTCACCGGAAGAGCAGCAGTTGTCGTCGTTGGGCTTGTCGTCCTGGGCGGTCAGCTGTGGAGCCTCGGAGCCACCATCATCGCAGCAGGAATCTCCGCAAACGCTGTTCTTCTTCTCATCGGTTGATGGAAGTATGACAGGGTCAGGGACCTGCTGAGTCGTCTGGCTGCAGCAGTCGCGTCCCATTTTGAAATGTTTGTTGATCGTTTTTGCTTTCTCTTTTTCGTCCGATTTGAAAAATTCAGTGATGAGGTTACGAGTGATAATACAGATGGATTGCGAATTCCGTCTTGCCGTTGCCGTTTAAATGTCACATTCGGTTTCACTGGGAGTGGGGTCCATGTTTGACCCACAAACCGCTGATAGCTGGTCCCTGGTACGGGGGCAGAAAAGAGGTTGAATTCAGGCATAATACTGATTTCTCTTCAAAACAACACAACTTTGCTTTAGCGATAGTACTGGTAAGTACATAAACACTCTCATTCTCTCTCTATTGATGTTATATGTAATAAAGAGATACTACGTATCAAATACTGGCGTTGGTCTTTCCCTTGAACTATTAGTCGCTCCTTCCTACTTGGTACGCATCATCAAACTGATCATGCCACCCCCCACCATCCGTCTTTTTTGCCCCTCAATTTGTCACTATAACAGACTAAGAACCTAGAGGCATACTCATACACACCACATCACTGTATCGTAAAAGAAAGCAGACCGTTGTAAGCCCTGTATTTCAGCTTGATGGCGGCTAAATCTAATAGTAGCAGTAGCAGTAGTATTCATGGACATGTTCTGATATTATTAGTTTTCCCTAGGGCCTCTCCCCCCCTCTTTTTAGATCTCTCTCCATGGGAGTCTAGCACACCGAAAAACCCCAGTCTTGTGACCCAACGCAACCCAACCATAATCCACCGCCCTCTATAATCAGGCTGGGCATCAGTTTAATGTGTCATGACCAAAAAAATGACCTGAACCCCTTTTCTCTTCTCCTCTCTCTCTCTCTCTCTCTTTGTATTCTTGCTTCCTCTTCTTTTCTTATATTACTTCGCTTCGCATCTCTCTAGCATAGACGAATAGACAAAAACGTTTGTTTCTTTTCCTTTCCGCGACTTCCCGTGGAAACAACTTACACACCATCTCTCACTCACACGCACCCTCTCAAACAGGTGCCCCGCGTCCGTTCTATCCGTCCATATTGCCCCTCCCCCTCTCTCTTGATCCAGACAGCAGTTTCTGCCCGAAAAAAGAAAACAGTGTTTCTCTCTTTCAAAATATCCCGAGAACAAAAAAGAAAAGGAAAAACGGCAGCTGCAAGATAAAGGAAACCCTGGTTGTTTCTTGACTCGCCTTTTCACTCACGCACTTCCTCTCCATCTCTCTCACCTCTTATACATGTACAATGAACATCGATCACCATCCCCTTTTTTTATTTTCAACGCAATCTTCCCATATTAGTTTCTAACATCCTCCCTCACAGCAGCAAACCATGGCCTTTATCCCGCAGAGCATGCCGTCTTCGGCCCATGACGAGCTCGCCGCTCTCCTCTCCCGCAACCTGACCTTCACCCAGCATGACGTCCAGGCCGTCCCTCGGAACATGATGATGCCCAGCAGCGAGTACTCTCCCTCTGGTCCTGCCTACTCCGCCAGCCAGCACTACCACCACCCGACCCACGTGTCGCAGCCCCAGGACGTGCACTCGCCATCAGACTCCATGACGGCCGAGGCCGCCCTCCGCATCCACGGCGTCGACCCGGCCAGCCTGACCCCCTCCCAGCTCAACCTCTTCCGCGTCGCCGACCACGCTCAGAAGAGGCGCCTTCTAGAGCTGTGGAGTATCTTCCCCCCCAACAACGGCGGCGAGATCCCCTCGCTCGCGTGGAGCAGCACATCTCTCGAGCAGGAGGAGCAGATTGCCCATATCCGCTACGAGAGGAACCAGCAGCAAGAGCAAGAAGAGGAGCAGCTGCGACTTCAGCAACAGCAGCAACAGCAGCAGCAACAGGAGCAGCAGCTGGCCATGCAGATGGCTAGCGCCGCCAAGTCAACCCAGAACACGAATGGACAGTGGAGTACACAGTCAGGAGTCGAGAGTGAGCCCTACATGGTCTCCGGGTATGAGCAGCTCATGCGTCGCGAGCGCGAGAAGGAGCTCAGGCAGAGACAGCAGCAGCAGCAGCAGCAGCAGGCTTACACCCAGGCCACTGACCCCGTATACATGGGTCCCGACTTTGCCCGTCAGCAGCAGCAGGTCGACCTGGCTACTCAGTATGGTGCCTTTGAGCAGCTCCGCGGTGGTCAGCACGATACCATGGATGTCATGATGTAAAGGGAACCGACAGAGCGATGAAATGACTTTACGACATTAGCGGCATATGGGAGGGGTTTGAAGACTGTTGGTCTTTTTTTGTTTATATTCTTTTTTGTTTGTTTAGCTAGTCTATAGTTTCCTTTCATGGGGTTTCATAGCTAGCTCATAGGTTATCCTATGACTTGTGGGACACTTGCCAAAGTTATATACATGTAAAGGCCTCTTCGGCTGGACAAATGGAAAGATGGCACCGTTGGAGATTGAGCATGGGAAGAAAACGAAAGCAAGAAAGAAAAAAAATAATCATGTGGAGGAAAGACATTCGGGAGCATTGATACCATGGATGGCGTATTATATCATTTGCAGTATTGTTGGGTAGAAAAAGGAGGATACCAAAACAAATATACCTTTTTTGCTTCTTGTATCACCAATCACTTAACCTACTACTGCCAACTAATAAGCACTCGTGGCATGACGGGCTCTTCCTGTGAAGGGCAGAACTACACTGACTGACCACTAATACAGCCGTGAATGATGAATGAGACTTGCAGAGCACATTGGGGGTATCGAAAGTTGGATTTTTGGAGCGCTCGATTCTAAACGGTGTGCTGTTATATATAATGTTGAATGTGCTTTTTTCTTCTTGTGTATGCAAAAAAAAAAGGAAAGGGACGTATAAACGTTAAGAGGGGACAACAAAAGAGAGTGTGCACGCCGTTGTAAAAGAAGAGAGAGACATGATATATAAAGAGGGACCAATGAAGGGGGGGTAGTAGAAGGGGAAAGAAAAAGAAACCGCAATTAAATCTCCGTCTTCTCCAGCTTCTTGGCCAGGTCGTCGACCTTTGCGTCCTTGAGCTGAACGGTAGGTTCCTCCTGAGCCTCCTGGGCCTCCTTGACGAGCTTCTCAGCCTTCTCCTCTGTGGTGGCGTCCTCCTCATCGTCATCCTCCTCCTCTTCCTCATCATCGTCCTCCTCGTCGCTGTCGAGCTCCTCGAGGTCGCTGAGGCTGTCGACACCCCAGTCCTCGTCGGCGGCGTCCTGGGCGGCGGCGCCGGCCTTCTCCTTGCGCTCGTCGAGGAGGTTGCGGAGGGCGACGACGGCGTCGAGGTCCTCGTCGAACTTGTTGCCGTTGAGCTCGATCCTCCTGAGGGCGGGGAGGGCGTCCTTTGCGGCGTCGGCGAAGCCCTTGACGGCGTCGGCGGTGATCTCGTTGTACTGGAGGCGGAGGACCTCGAGCTTCTTGTTGCCGCCCTTGGCGAGGGCGTCGGCGACGAGGACGCCTCCCTTAGCCTTGAGGAGGGAGTCGCCGACGCCGAGCTCGCGCAGGGACGGCCAGGCCGTGACGACACGGGCGAGCGCCTTGGCGCCCTTGATGGTGAAGGTGTTGTCCTGGAGGTCGAGCACCTCGAGGTCCTTGGCGGACCGGAGTCCCTGGCTGAGCAGGTGCGCGATGCCCTCCTGCCTGATGCCGTTCTGCACCATCTTGATCGTCTTGATGCCGCTGTGCAGGTTGTACGTCTTGGCCCACGCCGTCATACTGCCGTTCTCCAGGCGGTTGCGGCCGCAGATGACCGTCTCCAGGTCGGGGACTGTCTTGCCCTCCTTACGCGCTGACTCCTTCTTGGCGTGGAGCTCGGACAGGGAGTCAGCGATCAGGATGCCCGCGTGCGGGCCCAGGCCGTTGTTGTTCAGGTACAGGTGCTGCAGGGGCACGTGCGACGCGAGGAAGGCCACCAGGGGCGCCTGCGTGTTGAGGCCGAAGGCGTTGTCGTTGAGGTTGATGGTCGTCAGGTTCGGCAGGTTGAGGATGGACGTCAGAAGCGACGACAGAGCCTCGGGGATCTCGTTGAGGAGACGGCCCGTGAAGATGTCGGCCAGGTTGGCGATCTGAAGTCGTTGTTGCCTCTGGTTAGTACACACACTTTCTTTTATCACTTCCACCTTGGTTTTGGTAGGGCAGAGACTTACCTTGAGTCCCTTCTTGGTGGCAAGAACCTCTCCGAGGAGCTTGCAGGCACCGACACCGAGCGTGTTGCCCAGGAGCCTGACCTCCTCAACATCGTCCTGCTCGCGGAGGGGAGCGATATGAGGCTCGAGGTCGGCCTCGGTGTCGAGCTTGAGGCCCTTGCCCTCGAGGGAGAAGATCTTTTTGGAGTCGGTCATTGTGGAGAAGGATGTATATTGTATTTGCGAATATAGAAAAGGAAAAGATAGATGCAGATGTTTTGCGTTCTATCCTTGCTCGTTCTGCAAGTTTGAATGCTTGCTTCTGCTATTTTGTGTTTGTTATGGTGGGGGCGGGGCAATGTGACAAAAGGAGCTGCCTTGTCAATATTGCAGTCATTCACCACCTACACGTTACGGGGAGGGAGGAGGGGGGGGGGACACAAATTAGGGACCGGTACGGAGTGACCTGTACTCGTATTCGTACGTGCGCAAAGTTGATAATAGAAAGTTCATTAAAATTATTACTAATAAAAAAGGACGGAATGTAAAATTCTCAAAAAAAGTCCAGATAAATCAGAGCGGAAAAAAAAAAGGGACGCAGGCAAGGAAAAAAAAGGAGCCCGACGGGTGTGGAGCCCTTTTCTCCTTCTTCTCTCTCACCAGCCACAGTAGAAAAAAAAAACGAAACCTGAGGCTCTGCTGTGTGGCTACGGACAAAAGGGCAACCTTGCCTCGGTGACAGCCGACGCCACAAGTACCTCGTACCAAAAAACAGAGGAACGAGAGAGAAAAAAAAAAGGAGCCGGGTACGGAGTACACACCCAGCTCGTTATTGCGGTAAGATTGAGCTCCGGCGGCTCACGTGACCTCGACCAATCAGCGTCGGCCCATTTCGGAACGCTGGATTTTCTCTGATGGATTGACATTGGCCTCGTTCCTTTGAGCCTTTTCGTCCTCCGAATCCCAGATACCCAACCCTCAACCTCCAATCGCCGACCTTCTCCCATTCCGGCTTCCTCTGCGGACAGCAGTCAGTTCGACAGTCATGTGGGCAAGGACTTCTATGCGCTCGACGCGCGCCCTCAATGGGCTCCGAAACGGATCAACGGTCGTCTCCAAGGTAAGCAATTCATCAACCCCCGTTTGTTCCCTTGGGTTCTCACCCCCCGAAAATCGAGAGAGATCCCCTTGTGTGGGAGAAAAACATCACGACGACAACCACAACGACGGGCACCTCTTGATACGAAAGGGATCAATTCGTCTCTGCCTACTTGTCTTACGGCCATGGAACTTTATGCTAATCAACCTTTTTCTCCCCTTTACAGCGTGCCGCCTCGACCAGCTCCGGTGCTGCCAGCGAATCGGCCTCTACGGGCCAGAACATCGCCGCCGCCGTCTCTACCTCCCTCGCCGTCGGTTCCATCGCCTGGTACTACCACCTCTACGGACCTCAGATTCACGCCTCGGCACCTGCTGAGGAAGGGTATGTCAATTCCTCTCTTTTTTTTCCTCCACCGCCTCCTTTTATCACGACGGCTGGCAGAGCCAACATACACACGCAATGGGCCACCTCGCACTACTGCGGCAATAAACTGCTACGCCCGAGTCCACTCTCGACCAAGATGTGATGCTAACAGAATGTCAACAGTCTTCACCCTACCAACTACCCCTGGGTTCACGAGCAGTGGTTCAAGACCTACGACCACCAGGCGTAAGAAAATGACTCTTTTCCTCCCCTTGTTGTTGTCTCACGAGGCAGACAACCAGGGTCAATTGTTTTCTTCTTCGTTGTTGTTGCTAACACATGGGATAGTCTTCGCCGTGGATTCATGGTCTACCAGGAGGTCTGCGCCTCTTGCCACTCGCTGAGCAGGATTCCCTACCGTACTCTTGTCGGTTCCGTCCTGACGGTCGACGAGGCCAAGGAGCTGGCCGAGGCCAACGAGTACCCCGGCGAGCCCGACGACCAGGGCGAGATTGGCATGCGTCCCGGAAAGCTGGCCGACTACATCCCTTCGCCGTACAAGAACGAGGAGGCTGCCCGCTTCGCCAACCAGGGTGCCCTGCCCCCGGACCTGTCGCTCATCGTCAAGGCCCGCCACGGCGGCTGCAACTACATCTTCTCCCTGCTGACCGGCTACCCCGAGGAGCCCCCCGCGGGAGCCACCGTCGCCCCCGGCATGAACTTCAACCCCTACTTCCCCGGCACCGGCATCGGTATGGGCCGCGTCCTGTACGACGGCCTCGTCGAGTACGAGGACGAGACCCCCGCCTCGACCTCGCAGATGGCCAAGGACGTCGTCGAGTTCCTCAACTGGGCCGCCGAGCCCGAGATGGACGACCGCAAGAAGATGGGAATGAAGGTCCTCGTCTCCTCCACCATCCTCTGGGCCCTGAGCGTCTACGCCAAGCGCTACAAGTGGGCTTGGCTCAAGTCGAGAAAGCTTGCCTACGACCCTCCTGCCGAGACCAAGATCCGCCACTAATTGTTTCCCACCCTCGAAAAATCCGTCTCTCTCGTTGACACACTTTTCTTTTCCTCTTTTTTAATGTCGAAAAGCATTCCGCATGAGAGCAAATTCTTTTGAATCTATAAAAAGAGTGGTTGGGAGGTCCTCTCTTGTTTTTATACGACTACACAACAACAAAAAAAAAACCAACAAAAAAAACTCAACCCACCTACCCTGCTCGGGTTCTCGCGTGTATACTAGTCGCCCCCTCTAGATGAGCTTCCCTTGTCAGCGGAGGCGGGTAGGATTGGACGTGTTGTGATTTTGGAGGAAGAAGGGAAAGCGCGAAAAGGCTAGAGTGTAAAATCATACTACTTTTTTTTTTATTAAACATGCTATTTTTTTCAATTTACTTTGTCAATCATCTTCTTTCGTTTTGATCTTGATGTTTATAAAATGCATAATTGGTTTCGAGATTTTTTTTCTAGATTTTTTTTTTGATTATTTTTTTGATTATATTTGGAGTCGTAATTCTGTCCGTAGATCCGGTGATGCGAAAAAAACGCATGTTGTGATAGGGATCGAATCGGATTGATCGACAGTTTGCGACGCGCATTGAATGCTGACCAACTCGTGAATTTTCAAGGGAGGAGTAGGGAATTTTCGGGAAAACACGTTACGGAGTTCTCTTCTCGTATGGACGCCCCGGGCGTCCGTAGTTACGCAGCACACCGGGTCGTAGGTACGGCAGCAGGAGTACTCTCTCGTACTTGGTTCCACTGGACTGGGCCTACTACCTTCCATTCACCCTCCCCCCCTGAGGTGAAGTGTGGCTGGTGTGCTGCAGCAACCTGCAGGCTTACTCACTCATCAATTTGTCCAGCCTCCCTTTTCCCTTCCCCTGAGGCAACAGCACCGTGAAACACGCCAACCCACTTTCACTACTAACCAGTTGGACTGTGGCGCTACCACCTTAATTTAACCGAACTTGACCCAGATGGGAAAGAACCTCAAACTCCATGTTGCTCTCCTCTCACCCCGACGCGCATAAACCTTGCACACGTCTCGACATAAAGACAGCAAACCAGGCTGCACAACATCTCTTCCCTTCCAGCTCTAGTCCCCGCGGGAACATTGCTTCTACCTTTCTCTCTTCCATCTCAACAGAAGTCTATTCACTCGTTTTATCTTCTTCTCCCCTTTCTCTCAATCATCGGAGACAAACCTATATCTCCCCCCCCACCCTCTCTCTCTGACCCGGCTGGAGAAAATATTTCTCTTCTCTCCAAACGTTATACATCAACTCATACCTCACGCGCATCATACACAAACTACTACTACCCACCCACACACGATGCCGTTCGTTGAACCGACACCGCGGAAACGCACGAGATCAGACGACGACTACTCAGACGTATACTACCGCGACCTATACGCATTCTACAACGGTGCCAAGCAGCAGCCGCAGCAGCAGCAGCAACAACAGCAACAGCCTCGCAAGATGATCCCTCTCCCGCCCAAGCGCGCACGCATACATCACGGTCACGGCCATCACAGGAATCAGTCTTCCCCTTCCGTCACAGGCACAACAGCTCCCTCCACACCGAGGGAACCCATCACGACGCCATGCCACATCTGCTCTCGCCACCCGACGCGCAAGTCGCACCTCGACTCGTTCGCCCACTGCCAGGGCTGCGGCCAGTGGACCTGCTACGTGTGTATCAGGCAGTGCCGGGGTTGGAGCAATGGTTCTGCCGCCGTGCTTTCGGAGCAGGAGGCCCTCTCGCGATCCTTCCAGACCCTCCCGGACGCCGAGGATGACGAGAGTGACCACTGCCGCGACGATGGCGATGCCTGGCGCCCGTGGAAGGGCTCCGGCCACCAGAGCATAGTCTGTCGGAAGTGCTGCGTCGAAGACGAGAAGCTCGGCGGAGAGGTGGCCTGCTGGCAATGCCACCTTGCTCTCGATGAGAGTGTCGATCGATGATTCTTTTGATACCTCCTGTTCACCACGCATTTCTTCCGTTTTTTCTTCTTTCTTCTGGTGTTACCTTTGGTTTTTTTTTGTGTTTCTGGCGTACTGGGAATTACTACAAGCATATCATGCTGCGCGGGATTTTTCTTTTCGTTTTTTGGGTTCCTTACGGGATATGGGAATCATGGGTGGGCTATTGGTTATTTCTTACTCTTCTTTCATCTCTCATGTTTTCTACACGGCAACACTGGCGTTTTCTTTTTTTCTGGCGTGTCATCCCCATCATCATACCCCGTTTCCTTTTTTTTTCTTGCCTCTCGGCATCTTCTTTCTCAGGTCAGCTCTGCCACGACGCAGTATCCGGCTGGTCAACAACCCCTTCCTGCTATCCGTCAAGGACGGGAATATCATAATTTACACATCAAACACAGTAGATAGATTCACTCAAAAAACAATAAATTTAAGGCAGTTGATAACTGTAAAACCATTGAGTCTAACCATTGAGTCTGTCCTGTCATGTATCAAACGTTATTATTACTAGTAGTATTCATCTACGTCTAAAGAAGAAACCATTTCCCTCTGTCTGCAACAAAACATATAAACGGGTGGGGACGGGCAAACATTGTGTAGTAGTTTTGGGGAGAGAGAGAGAACATGAAAAAAAGCATCTTTTGTCTTATTCCTACAAATGATACAAAACTAGTTGTACTGCATGTACGTGGCCGTCGAGTTGAACTTGAGGTTGCCCTTGATGACCTTGTCGACGGCGCTGAGGAAGTCCTTCTCGGTAGCCACCTTTCTCCTGGCGCGGATGGCAAACATGCCTGCCTCGGTGCAGACACTGCGCAGCTCAGCACCCGTGCTGTTGGGGCAGAGGCGCGAGATGAGCTCCCAGCGGATGTCGCGCTCGACCGACATGCTCTTGGCGTGGATGCGCAGGATGTTGGCGCGGCCCTCGAGGTCGGGCAGGGAGAACTCGATCTTGCGGTCGATACGGCCGGGACGCATGAGGGCAGGGTCGAGCGTCGAGGGACGGTTGGTGGCGAACATGACCTTGATGTTGCCGCGGGCGTCGAAGCCGTCGAGCTGGGTGATGAGCTCCAGCATGGTGCGCTGCACCTCGTTGTCGCCGCCAGCGCCGTCGTCGAAGCGGGCGCCACCGACGGCGTCAATCTCGTCAAAGAAGATGATGCAGGCCTTCTTGGTCCGCGCCATCTCAAAGAGCTCACGCACCATCCTGGCACCCTCTCCGACGTACTTTTGCACCAGCTCGCTGCCGATGACACGGATGAAGGTGGCGTCCGTGCGGTTGGCCACAGCTCGCGCGCACAGGGTCTTGCCCGTTCCGGGGGGCCCGTAGAGCAGGGCGCCCTTGGGCGGGTCGATGCCCAGGTTGACGAAGCGCTCGGGCGACAGGAGCGGCATCTCCACGACTTCCCTCAGCTTCTCCACCTGCTCCTTGCAGCCACCCACGTCGCCGTACGTAACGTCGGGCTTCTCCTCGACCGTCATCATGGTGACGCTCGCATCGATCTTGGGCGGCAGCGGCAGCATGATCTGGTACTTGTTGCGGTCCACGCCCACGCGCATACCCTCTTCAATGTCCGTCGGGCTGACGCGCTCACCTAGCTGCACCACAAACTTGGCAATCTGCTTGACGTTGATGACATATTTGCTCTTCGACTCGTCGCCCTTGTCGTCGGCGATGATCTTGGTGCACCTTGCTACTTGAAAAGGTTGCTCCTCGGACATGCGTTGACGGTCAGCAGCGACATCCCACAGGTGTGGCGGTGCGAGACCCGTATCTGATTCCTACAAACGCAAGGGAAAAACAAACGGTTAGCCTCGCTGTGTCCTGCAATGACGTGTGTGTGTGCTGCATCCTTCTGGGGGTATGTAGAATGATATTGTACCTTGACTCCAATCTTCTCATCGACGCTCTGCTGCTTGTCCTTGATCTGCTTCTCAAGCTTCTTGAGGGACGTTCCGTAGGGCGCAGCGCCATATGTCTTGAGGACTTGGATATCCCTAGTGATGCATTGTCAGTTCGGTCTCCGTTGTCGTAGGAGGATGCTGCGGTCGCGGGACAGATCACATACTCGTCGGTCAGAGGCGTAATCTTCTTCTCCTCTACCTCCTCATCGTCGTAGTTCTTCTGGAACTTCTCCCAGTTCGAGCCGGTCGCAGAAGGCTGGAGTTCAGATGTCAGTTAGCACACGGCACCAAATGGCATCTCTGCACAGAGATACAAGAGAGGACGAGGCTTGGAAGTGCTGCAGGCGTACCATGATGGAATCTGCTAGCGACCTCTATGCTAGCAATGTGGTATGGGAGAGGTTTCGATATGTGTATTGTGGGATCCGTGTTGATGGGGTCGTGTTCCGTTCGTGGCAGATCGTGTGTAGTCGGTCGTTGGGGTTGGAAGTGTGAGCAGCAAGCACCAGGCTACGAGATGCTGTGGTAATGACTGCGTAGACCTCCCAGCTGGTCGACTAAACTAGGATTAGCGTCCCTGCCGCCCTTGTGGTGGCCATTGCTCAGAGCTGTAGTAGAAATGTTACATAATCAAGATTGTTGCACTCGTAAACACCAGCAAATGTCCTTCGATTGTTGATACTTGACATTGATCTCGCATTTAGTTACTTTATTCCGAACGCAGTCGTGTTACTGAGTGAATGAGCAGGGCTGGACGACCAGACCATTGGGCAAGTTGTAAACCCATTCCGAGTATTCTTAATCAGCAGGGGGACTTCTACTATAAACATGCAATGGCTACTGATTTCCCTGCGCTGAGCATGCAGTCATGATGCTGTACCTGTAAACAGTCATGTCCGTTTACAATTCGACCGCATATTGCTATGTTACTTTCTCTCTCTCTATAATCCCGAGTCCTGTTCTTCTTCTGATTGATTGGGTCATCTACCTAGCCATGGCGGTGCTAGCCAGAGGCTTGTCCACAGCTAGTATTCAGTCATGAATCTCGGAGGTGACGGCAATGGCCCCGGATCGAGTCTCCAAAAACAAGGACATGGAAAAACATTGTGAGATGAAGGTATGCACTCGTACATTGGCCAGTATCAAGTTCATGGTAATAGCAGCCTTTAAAATACCGTTGAAAGGCAAAAAAACGTTTGTGGTATTAAATGCTAAATAATGGTAGAAGTGCAAAAGGTAGATCAGATAAAAGCGGCACTGTTCCAAGCGAGTACCTTGCGGTGACGATGGCGGCGTGGGCATGGCGTAACCTGCGCTGCCTTGAGCGCGGCTCCAGGCTCCAGGCCTCAGGGTCCCACGTCGCTTCGTCAGAATCCATGGAGGGGGGGGAGCTGGCTGCAGGCTGCAGCTGCCACCACCAGCTTCCACTGCTTCCAGCGTGTGCCACCGAAGTCTATGGGGAGCGTTGTGCCGCCTTTTATGGGCCCCCCTGTGTTTTTTCGGAGGGGGAACATTAGAAGCTCCGTCCACACGCCAAAATTTCTAGGTGTAGTTTCTTCTCCTGGCGGAGAAACAGCCACCGCCGCCGCCTAGGGCAGAAAGTGGGATATCTCGACGAAGTTCCAGGAAACCTGCACAAACGTCTTTCCTCACCACCACCTCTACTTCCAAACCCGCGTGAGAATACCGGCATTCTCACTCACTCCTCAACAGATTTTCCAAAATGGCTGCCACGGCACCATCCGGTGGCAATGCCACCTTCAGAGTCAGTGGAGCTACCCCTACACGGTGAAGCTTCTCGAGAGTGCCCCGCTAACCCCCCAATGTCGGTTTGCAGGATAAGGAGAAGCCCATGGCTGTGAGGTCGTCCAACATTGTGGCCGCCCGAGGTACGAATCCGACGATATAGAACACGACGTCTCGAAACAATGTGTCCGCTGACTCTTTTATTTTTCTTATTTCTTCAGCTGTCGCCGACTCAGTCCGAACCTCGCTCGGTCCCCGTGGTATGGATAAGATGATTCGAAGCGGCAAGGGAGAGACCATCATCACCAACGACGGTCACACCATGCTCAAGAGCATGGCTGTCATGCACCCTACGGCTAAGATGCTTGTCAACCTGGCCGGTGCTCAGGACGTCGAGGCCGGTGACGGAACTACGTCGGTTGTTGTCCTCTGTGGCAGCCTGCTCGGCGCCGCCGAGAAGCTCCTGGGCAAGGGCATTCACCCCTCGGTCATCTCAGACGCTTTCCAGCGCTCCGCCGCCGCCGCCGTCGGCGTCCTCCACGACATGTCCCAGCCCATCTCCCTCAACGACACGGCCTCCCTTCTCCAGGCCGCCAACACGTCGCTCTCGTCCAAGATCGTCTCACAGTACTCCAACCTCCTTGGACCCATGGCTGTCAACGCCGTGACCAAGACGATTGACCTCAAGACGGCCGACAACGTCGACCTGAGGAACATCCGTATCATTAAGAAGGTCGGAGGAACGATTGAGGACAGCGAGCTCTTTGACGGTCTCGTCCTCACCCAGCCCGTGCTGAAGAATGCCAGCGGCCCTACCAAGATGGAGAAGGCCAAGATTGGTCTCATCCAGTTCCAGCTCAGCCCTCCCAAGCCTGATGTATGTGCAATTCTCGATTATGCAAAGCTATCTAGAACACAATCCCGGGTTCCTCTACATTTTCCGTGCTAACTGCCTGCCCCCCTTTTTCAGATGGAGAACACGGTCCAGGTCAACGACTACCGCCAGATGGACAAGATTGTCAAGGAGGAGCGCCTATACCTGCTCAACATGGCCAAGAAGATCAAGAAGGCTGGCTGCAATGTGCTCCTGATCCAGAAGTCGATTCTCAGGGACGCCGTCAACGACCTGTCGCTGCACTTCCTGGCGAAGCTGGGCATCATGGCCATCAAGGAGATCGAGCGCGACGAGGTCGAGTTCGTCTGCAAGTCGACGGGCTGCAAGCCCGTTGCCGATGTCGACTCCTTCACGGCCGACAAGCTGGGTTCGGCCGATCTGGTTGAGGAGGTGCAGTCCAACGGAAGCAGGATGGTCAAGGTGACTGGCGCCAAGGCTACGGGCAAGACGGTGTCGGTCGTCGTGCGCGGCGCCAATGCCCTGATCCTGGAGGAGGCCGAGCGCAGTCTCCACGACGCCCTGTGCGTTGTTCGCTGCCTGGTCAAGAAGAAGGCTCTGATTGCCGGTGGTGGTGCCCCTGAGATCGAAATTGCGGCGCAGCTGGCCAAGCTGGCCCGCAGCCAGACGGGCACCGAGGCCATCTGTTTCAAGGCGTTTGCCGATGCCATGGAGGTGATCCCGACGACGCTCGCCGAGAACGCCGGTCTCAACAGCATCAAGGTGGTGACGGACCTGAGGCACCGTCACGAGATGGGAGAGAAGAATGCCGGAGTGAGCATCAAGTCGGGCGGTGTCAACAACAACATCTCCAAGGAGAACGTCCTCCAGCCGCTCCTCGTGAGCACCAGCGCTATTGAGCTGGCAGCGGAGACGGTCAAGATGATCCTGAGGATAGACGACATTGCTTTGACGAGGTAAATATTGGATGGGTGGGCTTTTCTTTCTCCGTAAGGAAGTTGTACCATAATACCAAAAAAAGGGGGGCAACGATGGAGAAACAATAAGTAAAAAGAAACAAAAAGCAACCAAATGTGTTCAGGGTGTACATGTGATTGATAAGTGTACTGTCCAGCTCCTGTATATCGCTTTGGCAGTTTTCCACACGACTGTAGTATAAAGCGGGTATAAAAGACTGCATTGTGAAGTGACGCATGATTTCGATGCCGAGTAGGAGAAGGAAGGTGCGCCCTACGCGCCTTCCGCAACGTGCCATATGCTTCTCACTAAGCCTCTAGGTTTCTCCCCTGGAGTACGCATTCACGCAGCCTTGCACTCTTCCTATTGGATCCATCTTTTGCATCACCGTGCAGGTTTCTATACTACTGTTGAGTTGTCTGATATTCCCAGAAACGAGAGTCGAAAGCGCCCTCCCAGCTACGAAGATACCAAACAGACAGCATGCCGTCCAGGGCAAAGAAGGAACCACTCCCGGCGGAGTCAGATGTCGAACTCGACGTATCCACGGCCATGGCCAACGGTCAACGTCGCATCATGCGGGTGAGAGTGGACATGTTGGGCATGCGAAGTACAAGGGCACGAAGGCGTGTCGCATTACTAACACGGGTTCAAACACTCATTGCAGCTGAGGAAGCAGAGAGACGAACGCCTCACGGCTGTCGTTGCTGAATGTCAAGACGAGCTGAAGGCTTTGGCTGAGACCAGGAAGAATGACTACGAGCGGAAGCGTCAGGACATGTACATCACTTACCTTCCCTGGGGGTCATATTGTCTCTACGTAGCGGTGCTGACCACCTGTGTTGTAGGGCCAAGGAGCAGGCGCGCCAGTTGACGATTGTGATGGATAGCATGGAGCGGAGGAAGCTCATAGAGGAGGAGATGAAGAAGATTGTGGATGACATGTGCGAGACGATGCACGAGGTTGAGAGCATGATATGGGCTGGGTACAAGGGTCGTGGGAAGGAGGTGGTCAACTGCATGAGAAGGGACGGAAAGTGAAGTCCCATGGCAGAGATACGGAGTAGGTTTCCAATTCAAGCTGATCTGCATCTAACTTTCTTATTTCTCTATATCGAGTCGTCTAATTCGTTGTTTTTGGTGTTGTACAGGGTGCTTTTCTTTTGTTGTTTGCATTATAAGTTGTACACGCAGCGATTCGCATTTCCGTTCGCTGGGGAAGGGGAGGATCGGATTCGTAGGTAATGTCGGTCGGTCGAGGTGTTCGAGAGAGGTATTGGTCTCTTGGATGCTCTTTTATACCGTGAAGCCGAAACCGGCCATGCAAGACTTGTACTGGCCGACGAGGGACTGGCAGTCGGCAGCAGGGTCCTTGGCCGTAGAGAAGAGCATGCACTCGTCGCGCTTGGCCTTTTCGTCCTTGCACACGCAGCAGGGCTTTGGTGGAAGTTAGCAAGGGGATGTTCACATTCATCCAGACATATCATTTTCTCGTCTAGAAGGGTGTATCGTTGTCGTACCTTGGGCTTGGAGGCGGTAGTGTTGTTGGTGGTGGTCGCGGGAGCCGCGGCAGCGACCTCTGATGTAATTGTCAGCAACTTTTTTCTTTCTTTCGGGAAGGGTCAGGGAAAAAAGGGAGAATTGGGACGTACGAGGGACAGAAGTCTGAGCGTCCATTGTGTTGGTAATGTATGAGGTTGGAACGGGAGAGAAAGAAAAAAAGGAGGTGGTGATGATGGCAGAGAAGGAGAAAAAGATGGGAAATTTTGGTTCGTTGCGACAAGGAAAGGGACTCTCGGGAGATCTCGTCATCAGATTATCGATTGCGAGGCGAGGCCGGAGGACTTGGGATTCCGTATTTCTAAGCTGAGAGTTGGCCAATCAGAGGGTCCGAGGCTGGTGGACAGGACAGCAAGCCACACGTAAATCTACGAGTATAGTATTGTCTTCTTGCTCCTTTTTTCTTTTTTCTTTTCTTTTGCATATCCTGAATTTGTCTTATTGATTGAGCATGTATATTCCAACTACATTTGTCCTATGACCGACAGGGTGCGATGGGATGGAGTGGTGGTGGCATGGTAGTAGTACTTGGTTGTTGGGCTCTTATTCCCAATTAGGAAATATCACGGTCTTTGCGCGGGATACGCCCGGGATAGTACAGAGTTGAGGGCGTCAGGTACAAGTATCCATTCATAGTGGTGAATCATTTAATACTGCGACATGTATAGCACTTCTGCTACTGGAATATACGTAACTAAGAACATATCCGACGTCTGCGTGACTGGCTTATTTAGTCGTAGTGTGACCGCTAACACCCAATGCAAACGACGTATGAGAAGGAGGCAGAGGTGCGGGGGAACAATTGACTCTGTATATACATACATATATCAAAGACCATCAAAGGGATACGAGAGAGGCAGTTTTATCATCATCGACATCAATACCTTCGCAGTATCAAGGAGTCAATATCTTCAACATGCTCACAGTAGAAGAGACCCGTGCCCTGTCCACGATGGACCCCGAGTTTGAGCCTGTAAGTCAGCACCCCACAAACATTGACAATTGCTTGAATCTCCCCGGACTGACGTAAATAAAAAAAGATTCTCAAATCCGGTCTCCCCGTTCTAAAAGGATGGGACATGAAGACGGACATCAAACAAATCCGCTCCATAATCCAGACCATGCGCGCATCCGCACCGAAACCCGACCCGGAGACCCTGCCCTACACCCATCGGGACATTGACGTCCCCGTTCGGGACGAGAGGACCGTCCCAACGCGCATTTACACACCCCGCGATGCTTCCGGTGCTACACCTTCTGTCGCCGGTCTCCTTCCGGGGATGATAGTCGTGCACGGCGGCGGATACGCCATCGGCGACTTTGCCACGTTGGAATGGCTCTGCGCGGCGTTCACGAGACTAGGCGGCGTGGCTGTCAATGTCGACTATAGGCTCTGTCCGGAGAATCCGTTTCCCGCGGGTGTACACGATGTCATTGATGTGACTAGATGGGTATGTTCTTTTCTCTCTCTTCCTCGGAGTATATCTCACTACTTATGAGACGCGGGGAATGTTGACAAGGAGCCAATCTGGCTTCTCGGCCGTTAGACATCCCTGAATGCTTCGACGCTGGGTATCGACCCGAGAAAAGGACTGATAATAGGCGGCGAGAGCGGCGGTGCTGATCTGGCCTTTGTGGCGGCCCATGTCTGTGCCAACGAGGGAATGGACCCGCCCCTGACGGGCGTGTATGCTTCCATACCGAGGTTTTGCGCCGACTCAGAGTCCGTACCGGAGGTTTACAAGGACCGCTTCATGAGTCTGGAGCAGAATGCCCGTGCACCCTTGTTGACTAGGGAATCGGTGGATTTTGTCTACTGTGAGTGTTTTTTCCCCTTTTTTTGAGTATTGCAAATGGATTTTTGAAATTGAGTACAGGGGGCACATGTGTCAAGTGTATTGACAAGCTGAGGAAAACAGCCATCTACAAACCAGACCCCGACAGTCCCCTTTTCCGACCTTTGCTGTTCCCCGGCCATGAGAAATTGCCGAAAACATACATTCAGGTTTGCGGACTCGATCCGACGCGCGACAGTGGACTCGTGCTGGAGCAGGTGTTGGCTGATGCGGGCGTAGCGGCAAGGTTGGATGTATATCCCGGTCTACCGCACGGGTTTTGGATGTTCCCGCAGCTGAAGGCTACGAAAAGACATGCTGATGATAGTATTCGGGGACTTGAGTGGTTGTTGGAGTGAGGTTATTCCACTCCTGGGTTGAATGTAAGCCACCTTGAGCAGGTAGGTGGCTCTATGAGACGAGGTTTCGGACAGCTTCGGTTGTTCACCATCAATTTTTTTTCTGATTCTGGTTGGCAGAATTGGATTTATTGTACATATAACTATAATGACCTCAAACCGCTGGATCCCTCGCTCCTACATGCACTTGACGTTCACATAGGTGCCGACACGATGCTAGTATTACACCAGTCCCCATATTATGTACATATATCATAGCCGCGTATCCTTCTACCACTCGCTAGGATCTATATCGCCAAAATTTATTTCGCCAAGATCTATATCGCCAAAATCCATATCGCCAAAATCTATATCGCCAAGAATTATATCGCCAGGATCCATATCGCCAGGATTCATATCGCCAGGATTCATATTGTCAGGGTCCGTATCGCCAGGATCCGTATCGACAGGATCTATTTTCCGGAGATCATGCTCAGTCTGAATCTGCTTGAGAGAAACAGGCCGGACAACCTCTGTCTCGAGCTCCAAGAAGCGAATAGCATCAGCGTGAGACCCGATGACAGCATCCGGAACCACGATCTCTTCAATAGCAACGATGGCCGATGGGTGATTCTGGCGAGCCACGTCCTGCCACGCCCTCCCGACGCGCTCGCCCAGGGCAAAATCCCACGTGCCCTTCCACTTGATGTAGGCAACGGGCGTTGAGCTGCACCGGGGGCTGCAGTACCTGAAGACGGCGGCCAGGTCCTTCCTCCCGTTCCATATCTCGAGCGTCGTGAGCTTCGGCATCCGGGCCGCCACTCTCGCTGCCGTCAAGAGAAGCCTCCTGATGCTGCCTTGGGTACTGTCCGGGTGGAAGAGTCGGGCCGTGAGAGAGAGGGTGGTGAGTCTTTCCCACGTGAGCCATGAACGGGAGTAGTCGAAGAAGTACCCCGCGTCGGCGATGAAGGAGGCGGCGAGGTGCTCGAGATTGGTGCTGGCTACGGTGAGCTCATAGTTGAGCCGAGGATCGGGGGCTCGGACAGGGTCGTAGTTGACGGCTCGGTCCGTCCTGTATACATCGTTGAAATTTTCGAATAGGACCAGCCTGTTGAGTTTCTTCATGGAGGGTAATTCCTGTATGAATTGCATCCGCCAGACTGAAGATTGTGGAAATGTCAATGTTAGCTAATGTTCTTCTGAAGATGTAGGCGGTTAAGGGGATGGGTTCCAGTCAACTGCCAAGGGGGTTGACAAAAAGTGTATGCACATGTACTTACGGTCATCGGACAAAGCTTGCAATAGTGAACACCACTCCCTCCAAGGCTCAAAGTGCAGGTCCCGAAGATTGGTGAACTTGGAGACCAGCGTGGCGAGGACGGACGCCCACCAGCGCCGACGGGTCTGCTGGCGGAGGATAATACCAGTGACGACCGGGACCGATGGCATTCTACCCCAACGCAACGCCTCAAGCGTTTCATCGTCAAACGACGGGGTACCCAAGATATCCTCAAAGATGCGATACACGGCTCGCTCGCAGGGGCGCTGGCTCTGGACACCGTCGACCCAGCCGTGATGCTCGTCACCCTTGTTGGAGAACAGGTCATGATACCTATCCTCCTCCTCGGTTTCATCACCAGACCTTCTGCGTTTGTGGGTGCAGATTTCATGGCTGACTGTTGGCTTCTCGGGGGCCTTCCACATGGCCCGGTCGAGCCTGCTCCAGGCGGTGTCCGGCTCGAAGGTCATGTACTTGAAGTGGTGCTTCGCGTCGCTGGGGGAGTGGAAGCTGATGTCGAGGACCAGCTCATGGTCACCGTCGCCTCTGGGCTCCCACTCGCTCAGGTAGTGCATGAGCCTCTGGATCGACAGCTCCACGCGAGTCTCGTCGCTGTCCCTGGCGACGTGGACGTGATCGGTGCATAGCTTGCAGCCGTAGAGTCCGAGGTCTATGCAGAGCCACAGGTACCGCACGTGGGCCCTGTTGCGCTGCGTATTTCTGTTCAGCCAGGAGAGTCGCGTGGGCGTTAGCATGAGGCCGGAAAAGTTGCGCGGCTCGATGATGTTCTGCCACGTGCGGGAGGCTGCGGCCAGGCTGGCCAGGCTGCTGCCGTTGGCTACCAGGGCATTGAATATGCCGAGGCTTATCTCTAGGGGGAGGCGCTCTATGGGTGCCAGTTCGTTTGGTGGTGCCATCTTTTCGGTCCGTGCTTTCTTGTGGCACGGTTTGTCAAAGGGCGGTCTCGTTCTCTTGATGATTTTCATGCTACTGTTTTTTTCCTAGGGTGAGCTGTCTTATCACAATCTGACGACGGGGTATGCTGTGACTGATGCCGATGATGATGTATCTGCTCATGTTGACAAGAGTGCATGACCGGGGCGGTGGTTTGTTTATATTGCTGGTGGGAGAAACGGAGGAATATTTACAATTTTAATCTTAAACTAAGTTCTAAGGTATAGCCGCAACTACAAGTGTCGGTTACCGTCTATATCTTCATGTTCTAACATTGACTCCCGTGATAGTGTGTTCCATCAGACAATACACTCAAAGTAGGTGGTCTAAGGTAAACAGGGGGGGGTTGACTTTGATACGATGGCAACGAACAGATATCATATTCCAGGTTGCAGCATATTGAAGTATCTATGGAAGCTCAAATAATGATATCCACCATGTCAGTAGGCATGATCATGTCAAGTATGCCTTGAGTAAAAGTGAGAAATATCGGCAAACGTTTACTTTGCCGTGAAACCAAAGCATCTTTACAAGAACTCTAACAGACGCATCAGTCAAACCACGTCGTTTCTTTTCCAACACGCATTATATATATATATATATATGCCTGTCACATAGAGTGAATATATCTCTCAAATATCACCTCTATATGTAACGATCTATATATTTCTCTACGAGTGTTTTGCATCTTTAGAAGAGAAGACTCAAATGCTCTACCTGAAAATCGTTGTATAACACCTGATTCGTCCACATCCTGTACGTGGGGCCACCCTCTCTCTTCCTTCTGCACGTACTCAAAACCAATGCACGTGACCATCACGTAAATCTCGCGGACCCCGTAGATCTGGACCAAAGGCTTGGGCTGCGCCACACATTCGCGTCGTCCAGCCCAGCCACATCATCTAGTGGACCCCCCACATCTCCCATCCCCCTCGCCACAAGCGCAACCAGCCAGAATATGAGAGAAAGCCGAGAGGCAACCTTAAGTATTCCGGAGTACGAGCCATTAGTATATCCATTTCCAGTTTGGCATTTCAATATCCCCGAGCTGATAATCTATGGCGTGCCCCACGCTACTGCGACTAGCCCCCCTAGAAAGAGTCACAAAAGATGACGCGGTCTCTCGTGGCGAGGGAAGTTGCTTGCACATTGAACACAATCAACTCGCACTTTCCTCCATGACTGTTCTTTCCCCTCGTGCCGCGGTCCCGATGTAGTACTAAGTAATACTAGAGATTGGTGAATCAGAGCAACTTGGCGCTACAGTGTTGGTGGCGACCCAACGCCAGCCGCACTTCTGCCTTGAGCTTCTGCCTTGAGGCTGACGCAACTCACCTCCCATGTAAGTCGAGTAGTACCTACCTAGATATATAAAGTCCATCACTTCCCAACCCATTATTTCCCATCTCCATCTCCATCTCCATCTCCATCTCTATCCACCATCCACCATCTACCAAACACACACACACATACCAAAAAAAACCGCTCAAACTAAACCAAAGAAACAATCATGGCTCCTCCCGATATGGACCCCCTATCCGCCATCTTCGCCCCATTCATCCATCTAGCCAACGCAGTCAACACACCCCCCAACGGCAACAACAACACCAGCAACCACCAGCATCCCCCTCCCCCCCCTCCTCCTGGATCCTTCCCATTTGGCAACGCCCCCTTCGGCAGCCACCATCCTCCTCCCCCTCCCCCTCCTCCGGGCTGGGCCACCCGCGGAGACGAATGGTCCCCTCGCCACGGCAGACACGGACGAGACGACTGGCGCAACACCCACGGCCACTTTGACGAGTGGTTCCGTCACGGTGCTGGCGGTGGTGGCGGGCCCAAGCGATTCGGAGGCCGTGGTCGCGACAGGGATCACCACCACCACCCCAACCCGCACCACTGGGATCGTCGTCGCCCAGAGCACTACTACTGGGGCTTTGAGCCTTCCTCGTCTGACGAAGACGACAACCAAGATGACGATGCGCGCACTGCTGTAGGCGGTGCAGGTGCTGCTGCCTCTGGCGCTGGCGCTGAGAAGGACATTCCTGATCCTGAAGAGGTTGCTCCTGGCGATGACAGCGACAAGGACTTCCCTGCTCACATGCGTGGAGGACGTGGTGGACGTGGTGGACGTGGCGGTCGTGGCGGTCGCGGCGGTCGTCGTGGCCCCCATGCTGCTCATCACCACCATCACCACCGTGGTGGGCCTGACTTCCCCCCTCCCCCTCCTGGCCCCGCGGGTGCTCACCCTCCCCCTCCCCCTCCTCCTGGTCCCGGCGGCCCTGGTTTCGACCTCAGCGCCCTGGACATGGGCAGTCTCCTCCGCACACTGGGAAGCCACCCCGTCCTTCAGGACTTTGTAGGCCAATACATGAACCCCGGAGGCAACAACGCCACTGGTCAGCGCAACAACAGCAACGGCAACGGCAACAACCTGACCCCTCCCGTCGACATCTTCGACACCCCCGAGGCCGTGGTCCTGCACTTCTCCCTCCCCGGCACACGCAAGGATGCCGTCGACGTCACATGGGACTCTGACGCCCGCCAGGTCCGCGTCGTAGGCGAGGTGCGCCGTCCCGGCGATGAGACCCTCGCTGCTACGCTCCAGGGCACCGGAGAGCGCCAGGTCGGACCATTTGATCGTCGCGTCGGGCTTCCCGGCACGGACGCCCTCGATGGCGATGCCATTACTGCCCGTATGGAGGATGGTGTCCTCTTGATTACGGTGCCCAAGGTTGATAAGCCTTGGGTTGAGCTTCGCAAGATTGACATTGAATAGTAGGGACGGGTCCTGTCACTGTCATTAGTATCTGCTATAAAGGTCTTTGCTTTGCTTTTGGAAGGAACAAGAAGGTAGGATTATTGTAAAATTGGGCTCATATGGTAATATTGGAAGCATTCTAGTGCGAGGATAGGTAAGTTTGTAACATTGTTAGTCAAGGAAACGGATTACGACTTTTTAAGAAACTTGATAAGAACAAAAAAAAAATTAGTATGACTATGTTTATGCTGTCCATCCTCTATCATCAAGTGAAAACAAAAGCGGTTAGAGTGATAATATAATTTGATTTCTCGAGTATAATTTGTGTCCGAGGTATGATATAACTACTAGTAAGAAATGTGTATATAAAAGTTATCCAAGGGTAAAACCCCAAATGGAAAAAGTTCAAGCCCAAATAAGATAAGAAGGGCACAAAACAAAAGGATGAAGCCCAAAATAAGGGAGGGAACAAAACAGAAGGATGAACCCCCAAATATAAAAAAGGGAACACACAAAAAAGGATGAACCCGAAAAAAGGTGGGAGAACAAAATAAAAGGTGCCAGGGGTATATGCTAAAGTAGTAAAAAACAAAGAAGCAAATTAAAGAGGTATGTATATAGACGAGCCGTCTCACGGTCGAGAATGGATGCATGGATAAGAATTGGGGGGGGACGTATATAAACGCACGGCGAGAACATGAGTCGTGATCCATATTTGCCGTGAAAAAAATGGAGGTTGAAGGGGGGATGTGACGAAGAATGAAGCAGAATGAAGAATAAGTGAAGAAAATGAAGGAGAGAATAAACATGTATAAAGGAATGGAATGGGTAAAGAAGGAATGGAGAGCAAGGATAGCAAGAAGAAGAAGAAGAAGAAGAGAAAAAGTTTGGGTAATGAATGAAGAAGAACAAGACAAGTAGCGAGGGATATTAAAAAAGGCATATGTATGTCGCCCATAACAACTCCAGTAAAACATATGCAGCGTTAGTCGTGATTTCCATGCTCTGGCCCCGAGAGGTGCCCTTTTCCTCAAATGTACAATTTTCAACGCCCCAGACCCCTGGCAATCTCCTCGCGGACGTGGCGGCACCACTTGGCAATGGACGCCTCGAAGCCCTTCCACGCCTCGGGTCCCGTGTCGCCAACGACGCCCATGACGTCAAAGGGGATCAGAACCTCGAAGCGCAGCTCGGCGCCCTTGACCCAGTACCGCAGGTTGTCGGCACACCGGTACGGCTTCTGCGTGTCCGTGTGGAACTTGGGGATGGCGCCGAAGCGCCTCCTCGACTTCTTGACGACGGCGTTGTGCAGCTTGACCAGGAGGACGCCGTTTGACAGTGCCGTGAGAAAGGGCGTGGGCGCCTCGGCACCCTCACCCATGGCGGTCCACTCGGGCAAGGTTTCGACTTCAGGGTCCATGGATGTGAGGAAGGCTCTCTCGCGCTCCATCTCACGGCCTGTCCAGTCTCCGTCTAGCCAGGCCCAGCCTGCTTGCTCGGCCTTCTCGACCGCCTCAATCTCGTCTTCCTGTCTGAGGATGCCGAAGACGCTGTCAGTCCATCCGCTGATGACGCTGAGCTCGTCATCCCGCATGCCGTCCTTGAAGTTGCGCGTAGCCATCTGTCGGAGCACATCCATGACGGCGAGTAGGTCGGCACGGATCTGCTTCTCTGACTTGATGGCATCCAGGCGATCAGGCATCTCGTGGGCCGTGTAGTATATCTTGGCTGCACGGATGGCCAGGGTGGACATGTCGAGTATGTGCATCCCCTGGAGCTCGTACCAACTCTGCGTATTCTCGTCGGGCATATTGGGCAGGGTGGCCGCATCCGGGGGCTTCACAAACGTGCCGGCCTTTCGTTGGCGGACCTCGTCGAGGGCTTTGGCGGCATCGGTGAGGCTCGATTGCAGATCCTCCCGGAGCTCATCAATGGTGGGCGGCTTGGGGACCACCTTTTCCCTGTGATGATAGGTGCTGACAGTGGGAGGGAGCATGTCGGCCTCGGACTCGGTGAAGCTTGACTCGTCGTCGTATTCGTCGTCCATGGTATCATCCATGGGGTCTGTCTCGTCTCCGTTGCTAAAACCTTCGGCGGTGGCTACATCTGGGCTGCTACCCATGGAAGCGTAGGATGAGTCGATGTCGGGGTTGACAGCGTTGGGGTCGCTGGAGATGGCGTCGAGGTCCGACATGTCGAGGGTGGCGCCATGCTTGGCCTTCTTGCGAGCAAGCTGCCCACCCTTTCCGTCGAGCAATCCGGTGCGGGCAAAATAATACTGAAGATGGGCGATGCTCCCGAGATTCATGACGCTCTCGCGAGACTTGGCGCTGGCAGCAAAGTCGGTGGCCTGGGGCCGCATGTAGCCCCTCCTTTTGGATTTGGACTCATGGCGGGGAGGGCGTGAGCGGCTGCGCGGCGTCGTCATGTCGCTGCCCATGGACGAGTTTCTCGAGGTGGTGGTGGTAGCACTGGAGGTGCGAGATGTAAAGGAGGCCGTGGAGACGCGGTGGGACAATTCAGACCAGGCTCCGATGGCCGGGGTGGGCACGGTGTCCGGGGAGGGAGAGGCGCATCGTGCGAACTTGTCCTCAATCTCATCCCGAGTGGGAGGCTGCTGCTGCTTGTCGGCGGTGGCCATGTGGAGCGTTGGGGCGACCTCGGCAGGACAGGATGGCAATACTCGTACGAGTAATACCGGTGCTGGTACTACTACTGGTAATAATGAGGGGCGTGAGGAATGACGAGGGGCGTCGTCGTAGCTGTGACTGTCGTCGGGAGCGTCGGGGCTGTCGGGGTGACTGCTGTGCTCTGAATACTGATGCTGGTGCTCGTGCTTGTGCTCGTTGTGCTCAGACTGCAGCACAGCCAAGCCAGGGAATAGGCGGCGGATGTGATATATTAACGCTGAATTTGGCACTGGTAGAGGCCACGGCGTGCTGGGCGTAGGATAAATAGAGGTGGATCGATGAGATGCGACAAGACGCAGTAACAGGTAACAAAGGCAGCAGCAGAAGCAGGTCAGGAACAGGGCGGGCGGATCCGGGAACAGGGTCGACAGGGCCGGTGGTGGCACTGGTGGTGCTGGTGAAAGGGTTGATGGAGATGAAGTGCCAGAAGTGGTAGCATGGGCTGCTCGGATGGGTGCAAGACTGACGGCAAGACTGGCTGCGAGCATCAGGGGTTGGCGGATTGGTTGGCAAACGGAGGCCGAGTCGATCGGTTGGCCACTCATCCTGGCCTGTCCGTCTCCAGTCGTGAAATTGCACATGCAGGAGCCTGGTGGAGTGCGGGGGTTTATTACTCGGTAGGGTTAATGATGCAGTGTACGAGCTCGTACCGTAATACAGGTAAAAGCACGTCGAGTAATATTCAATGCCCAATACTCGTATTATTAATGGTGGGTAAAAAAAAAAAAAGAAGGGGAAATGTTATAAAGGATTCAATGATAGGATGGCATTGAGTATGAGTTTGAGTAGTAGTATGACGATGAGGGTGATGGCGATGGTGAGGCAAAACAAAGGATGAACTATCACCAAGTGGCAAGTGACCTGGGAAGGAAGGCGCAGGCGTGAGCACCTGCCTTCAATGACCAGGAAGGAGCCCCTTTATGGCTCGCAGCTTCCTTCAATATTTCCAAATGGTGAGCTCTTTCCATTTCACGAATTATTACTCGTACAGTACTCCGTACTACTAGTAGTATGAGTATGACGGCTCAGTATAAGTACATGTATTACGTAGCTACATGTCAGTTGTGCTCGTGGCAGTGAGCATTGGTTAGCAGCAGCGACAACATACGCTACGAGTACGGATACCTGCAAAAGGTAATATTTACTGTGGCAATGCTCGACTTGGCCAGGCAACGCCAAGGGAAAGCCCACAGGGTCCTCTCATATTCCTGCGGATTTCTGGAACTCTGGAATGCTGTTGCCGTGGGACGACGACGCTTGGTCTGAAGAGGCGAAGAGAGGAATCAGATGACTGGATAGCAGAGGCGAATAGACGAGTCCAGAATGTGATTATATTGTAATACAACCTACATGTACGACTCGTATAATACAGTCCAATTCGTGCTCCTTGTTGGAGTCCTTTTTTTTCACGGTCCTGCAAGTACGAGTTCCCGTGGCATATGCACAATGTCAGACAGTAACACATGCATGCATCATCCCGCGCGGCTTTGTGCCTGCACAGGTACCGAGTTGGTATAGTGCGAGGTCCCATACTACCAAATTGAGTCCAAGACTTGCACGAGGCCCCGCGGATCTACGACGACTAATGCTGCTGGTGCATGGGCAGCTATGGCGCGAGTGTTTTTTTTATTAGTATTACTTGCTTTCCACGTACCTGTAAGTGTCCATAGTAGTACTATTGCTACTGTTAGTACTAGTATTAGCTCCTAGAACATTCATGTATCTGTATACGGAGTGTATGAATCTAGATATCGCTGCTACAGAGTAGCATTGCCTGTTATTACGTTGCAATGCTCAAGCTTCAAGGCCAGATATTACCTGGTGATATGAGTGTATATGCGGAGAGTGCTAATATTATGCCGCTTGTATAATACGACGTGATAATGCCACACTATACCTACATCGTACAAGGAGAGAGTGCGAGCATTGGAGCAATATCACTACCATTATTACCACGCGAGCATGCATAGTACCACGTCGCAATATCCTTATAAAATCTTGCACAAGGTGACGAGGCACAAGAGATGAGATAACAGGTCATACGGCGTGTGTATGGGGCAAATGTCATCTCCCGGTCATGGTTAATCTACTGGTCAGGTAGGGGAGTATCCATACTACTAGCAACACTACTCTGTACCTGACTAGCAAGTAGCTGTACACAATCCAGGCCTCAGGACAGGCCTTGAGGCAGGCCAGTTGACCCATTGATGTCGTTGCAAATGGTAAATAACGGCCAACGTGATGGTCCCCCTCCCCGGTTCTGATCCGCCGGGGGGGTCCTGGCCACTCGACCAGTTTCTCGGTCTACTGAGGCTCGAGCAGCGTGGATCCAAGCATGACAAGTGACAGGACAAGTGGGTTTAGCTCAGTGGTGGTAATTACAGCCCAGATTGCGCCCCGGCTGAATCCTTTTCGGAGGGTTGTAGAGGGGGAGGGCTGTGTTAGAAGCTGGAGCAAGTTGAGGCTGAAGACGATGGGAAACGCATAGACGTACGAGTACTCCGTAGAACAGTCTAAGAAGACAAACATTGCGTCTGCTGTATCATGACTCTCGGGCTGGCAGCAAACATTGAATTGTAACACATACACGGCGATGAAGTGTTCAATCGCAAGGCAACACTGCCCATACAACTACCTGATGCTGATCCGGAGTACCACCAAAGACGGGGCGATGCCCCGTAGATTGGATATGCAGCCAACAGGCTTTGCCATCACGCAGAGTAGCAATCGAGGCAGCATACTCGTAATTAAGATTCCATCGTAATACGGACGAGGATAATACTTGATATTACGAGGAACGTATGAGAACATACCTGAGAGAAGCCTTCTATTGGTATCTACGACGTAATACTCGTAGTAGTCCCTAGTAGCCTGTAGGAACGGCTCATCCGGGTAGTACCGGTCAGCCCCAGGAAAGAACGACGCTGGTAGCGCCTTCCAACTTTAGAGGCAGAAAAAAAGAGACAGAGAAAAAAAAAACGGCGCGAAGTTCGTTACTCTAGTACTAGGGGAAAATAGTTCATTATTCCATACCCGCCGTGCCTCATCTCACTCTCACTCTCCTCTCTTTCTCTCTCTCTCCTTTTTTTGTGTCTCGTGTTGTGTCTCATCCTGCCGTTGTTTCTTCTTTTTTTTCTCTTAGCTTAAACTTTCGTTTCTGTCACTCATTCTAGCGGAGTAATAACGCGTCTCGCTTCTTTTTCAAGTCGAGTTGTTGTTACTTGTCGCCTCTTCATCTTCTTCCATTCCTTCTTCTCTCTTCTCTTCTACCACCTTCATTTTCCCTCCCCTTATTGACATTTCATTCTCACCTTCTTTGGCTTTCGCCGTGTCATTCTCTCAATTGAAATCGTCTGCTCTTCGACAATTCTCTTATTTTATTGTGCCCTTTGATTTTCTGGGTACGTCACCACCACCCTCGGCCGTTATCCTGCACTATCGCCAAACCAATCGATTTTCAACGCCGCCTGCCAAAAACGTTCATGATGCCCGTCGCCGCCTGCCTTTCCTAGCATCGTTCATCGCCTTTACTCCGGCCTTCTTTTTTGGTGTGTGTGGTATTGTGCAGACACAGTTGTGGGTGAGGTGGCCAGCACACTCCCCTTTGCTAGTTAGCAGCAGCAGCCCCCCTTTGCCTCCACAATTGCCTTCTGTCAGCATTCTTGTTGATCTCCTCCGCCGTGGCTTCTTGACTCGACCCAACTGTTCGAAATTGGACCTTGGTTGGGCATCCCTTTCAGCAATCAGCAAGAAGACGACGAGAGACGGCCCAGCCAAAAGACAGGCCAACCAGCACAGCCTTTGCCCGGCACCAGTTTCCTGTCTCACTCACACCCTGCCCTCCTTCATAGGCCTTGCCCCTCGCCTTGTCAGTGGGCCCTTGCCTTCCCACCCCCCCAGCACGGATACCCAGCACACCCAAACCACCACCCCCCGGTCCAGGGGCCTTCATCAGCGAGTTAAATGACGACAAGCCAGCAACGCCCATCCAGCAGTGGGCTGCCTAACAGTGGACTGCCCAGTGTTGGTGGCTCTCTGCTGGACACGGGCGCACGCTCCTTCACAGACTCTCCCACAGGCTCTTCCACAGGTACTGCAAGAGACGCTGCAAGAGACACCGGAGCATCAGACACTGGAGCAGACACGGGAACAGTGGATACTGGAAGTCATACCAGTACTCTTACAGGCACCGACTCTACTGGCGCTGACTCTGACTCTGGCGCTGGTAGCCAGCAGGAGCAACACCAACACGTCAACGGCACCACCAACACCACCCCGGCCTACTCCCAGTCCACGACTGGTCCTGACCACTCTGACAGCAATCATACTACTGCACAGTTCCTTGCCTTCACCGACGTGTCCTGCGACATTTCTCGCCTGCATATTGACACTGCCGACCTGCCACAACAACTTCCTCACCAATCCCACCAACATCCACAGCTGCAAAACCCGCAGCAAAAGTATCAACAACAACATCAACAACTGCTGCAACAGCAGCAACACACCGACCACCTGGCTTCATTCGATACCTCGTCACGTCCCATATCGCGCCCCGTCTCTAGCTCCGGGTCATCGCGTTATCTGCAGCAGCCACAGCCACATTCCCAGTCGCCGCATTCAGCCATTCGCAAAACTTCACCTGGCCTGGCCGCACGCCTCAAGGCGCTCGGCTTTGGCGCCACCAAGAACGACGCCGAACCCGCGAATAACGGTAGCCCCTCGCCCCGCGACCGTATCGGCCGCTTAAACGAGGCCCAACTGCGCCAGCTCGACCAGAAACACCAGGCTTCCTCCAACGACCCCGCTGTCGTCAAGCGAGGTCGCCCTTGGAAGGGACTCGGCAGCCGTGCCATTTCGCTCCCGTCGCTCAGGTCCGCATCGCGCCCGGACCCGAACCGCCTGCAGCCCCCTCCCTCGCCTCGAGATCCCAACCCGACCGAGGACCCCACCATACCTCCATCCTCCCCGCTGCCCAGCTCCGACGCAGGTTCTGATCTCGACGCAAGCCCAAAGCTGCCCGAGATCAGGACCCCGGAGCCCTTGGCAATGGATACGCAAAAGTATCGCCTGCCCGACCACACAAATGGCAACGGCACAAAGGTCACCCTCGAGACGCGTCGCGAACACATAGAACGCCAGACCAACCCACCCGCCATTGCCCTCGACGAAGACGACACCCCTCCCCCGCCGCCGCCGCCCAAGGACCATGATGTCTCGCCACCCGCCATCTCTACCTCCTCGACCGCCTCCACCACACCTTCTGCTCCAGCCGAAACCGATGACTTTGTCCCGGGGTTGGGCTCATACTTCACACCGGGCCACAACCGTCCGGGCTCCATCTACACCCTCTCCCGCGCCTCTTTTGCTAACCAGCTGGCGCAGCTGACATCTCTCCAGCTCCCGGACGCCGAATCACTCTCGAGCAAGGTGTCGGCCATACCCACCGCTCAGGTCGCCTCCAAGGCTCTCATTAACGCTGCTGAGCAGATCAGGAGTTGGATCTCCAAAGCCTCCGAGGTTATTGCCGGTCTGGACAGCGATGATGATGTAGAGTGGTCCGCCGCCGGTGGCAGGGAGGGCTTGGCCGAAGTGGAGAGCGCCATCAGCCGTTTCGAAGATCTTATCAATGTCTACGTCAGTGCCATCGAGGAGCTGCAAGATCGCAGAGACATTGCCAACGTGTCCCCCGAGGACCTGCACCGCGCCGTGTCCCAGATGGAGGCCATCATCACCGAGTGGGCCAGCGTCCGCGGCTCTCTCCACAGCGTCCGCGGCCAGGTTGAGATAGCCATGGAGTGGGAGGAACTCTGGAACAATGTCCTCGGCGATATCCAGGGCGAGATGGATGAGCTCAGCCGACTTGTCTTTGAGATGGAGGAGAGGCGTCACAAGAGCATGGCAGCCGCCGCCAGCGGTGATAGCGTTGATATTGGCGACCTCGAGACCATCGTCGAGGACACCCCGCCAGCCGTCCTGCGCCCCTCGGCCCAGAATCGCCTCAGCATCCCCACCTTCCCCGTCAGCCCTGGGTCCCTAGGTGTGGGTGGCGGTTCTGGCTCTGCCTCACCCAGTCTTTCTCAGGATGACTCAAGTCTTCTGGCCTTGTTCGCTCGCATGCAACCGCTGAGAGCTTCGCTCGACTTTGTGCCCATGCGCCTCTCCGTCTTCCAAGCACGAGCCGAGAGGTCCTTCCCCACGGCGTGCGATGAACTGGAGATGCGACGCTCAGGTCTCGATGCCAGCTACAAGAAGCTGGAGCAGGACGCCGAGTCGCTCCGGAAAGAACTGGGCGAAGATCGCTGGGTCATTGTTTTCCGTGGCGCCGGCCGCCAGGCACAGAAGATGCACGAGTCCATCGAGAGATCCATGATCAAGCTGAGGGAGGCAGTGGATGCTGGCATGCAGCTGACCAACGCCCCCATGCTGTCAAAGAAGCTCGAGAGCTACGAAGCCAAGAAGACGCACTACGGACCCGCCGTCGAACGCGTCCTGTCCATCATCGACAAGGGCGTCAGGGACCGACTCACGGTCAACGGCGAGATCCTTCGCCTTGACACCGAGCTCCAGTCAAGGTGGGCATCACTCAAGGAGCAGATCAAAGAGATGGACCTCATCGTCGAGGAGATTCAGATCGACGGCAAGGGCCAGAAGCTGCGGGACTCAGTCTCGAGCATGCTCTCCAACGATCTGTCGACCGCCGGCAGTGGCCGCGACACACCCGGCAGCTCCCCACCCTCGTCGGTCGTCATGGCCAGCCTGGGCATGGAGCAGTACACGCCCGGGTCCAAACAGGCCAAGGCGCGTTCCCCCAACGTCCACGGCACCATACCCCAGAACCGCAGGCACTCGTCGCTACCCGCTCCCCCCTCGGCCACCAAGAGAGTCACAGGGTCACGTCTGTCGACCATCCCTAGCGTAGCTGCCGCCACCCCCCTTCCCAAGAACAGGACCCTCCCCCGACCGGCCACCGTGGACCACCGGCCGAAATGGAACGGCTCGACCAACACGACGAGCATCGACACGGGCCACAACTTCAAGCCGCTGAGCCTCACGACACCGAGCCCGTACTCGGGACGGTCACAGATCGCCAACGCGCGCTCAGCGCCCTCGAGCGCATCGAAACTTCCCATGACCCGCAGCCCGCTCTCCAGGGCAGCATCCGAGTCGCCGCAAGTCGACGACACGCCCACCAACGCTGGAAACCCGCGGATGTCGTTCCGCGAACGCCTAGCATCCCCCGGCACATCGCTCAAGACGGTCCAGAAGCCCCGATTCTCGACCCAGGCGTCAGCCCCGCCGGCGGCGTCGGCGAACCGCCGCACATCCCTGCAGCCACCGCGTGCCGCATCGGCCCTGGACGACATGCGTCCCAGCCGTCCCCTCAGCTCTCTCGCCTCGACGAGCCGACGGAGCAGCCTCCTCCCTCAGGCGCGCAACCAGCGCGAGGGCAGCGCCGGCAGGATCACCCCTCAGCCTGGCACGTCCTCGTCCCGTCTGGGCTTCCGCAAGAGGGAGACTCAGCAGCAACAACCCAAGGACAATCGTCCCGTTTGGAGACCTTGATGAACAAACACAGAATTGACCATGACACATTTTTTTCCCCTCCTCCTCGTATAATTGCTATACTTGTATCTGCATTTTGTTTCTTTTCTTGAAAAAGAGATTCCAACAACATCCACAACGAACAAAACCCCTGTTATGAAGCAGCATATTTTTCTTCCTCTCTTTCGCCCATCTTTCTCCTATATCTTATACTCTTAGGAGATGACGCCTTCTCTCCACATGTCCTTCTCTCCAATGTTTATTCTCACATGTTCTTCTCTCCCATGTTGTATTTCTATCTTGTGTTTCCATTTTCCACCTGATGACCTGTGCAATTACACGGTTATCATACTTGTTCTTTTTTTATTGTCCTTGTTTTTATTTAAAAACTTGTCCATTTTTTCTTTCATCGTTTTGGATTTCCCATCTTTGCAAAAACAAAAACTCATTCAGCATGGCGTCGGGGTTCTTTTTAAGGGCAAAAAAAGAAAGAAAAGAAGAGAAAAAAGGGACTTTTTTGTCTTGATGTTTTTTTTTTATTTCTTTTTTTCAAGACATACATGTTTTTTTTGCCTTGTTTGAACCTTGGATGACAATCTTTTGTTTTCTTCTTTATTGTTGACTGGATCAACTACGTCTTCTTCTTTTTTTTTTTTTTCCGTATTGGGGGGATTTTAAAAGTCCCTTTTTGGGGTTAATTCATTTTTTTTTTACATGGATCTCTCATCAAATTTGATAGCAGTACAGTCTTTGATATCAGTATAACCTTTGATATTGACCGTGTTGAGATTATGAGTATATCCTTTGATATCATGTATTCAACCTTGGTGTTATCAACTTGTTATGTTTGGTTCTTCAGTACCATGCTATCTCTAGTGACATTGCTCTCAAGATGCAGAAAGTTCGGAAAGGGTTGTGTATAAGTGATACTACTTACAAGTAGTAGTACAGTAAGTAATCTTGGTGTATAAGCACAACAGTTGATCGTAGTAAGAATCTTTATATGATAACAGTGTATTATCGTTCATAAGTTAAGTCCGTGTAAAGGCCATATAAAGTCCACGTAAAGAACAAAACGCCTATGCTTCCCATGCAAGGAACTATATCTACCCTCATCATCTTCGTAAAAATAAAAAAAAGTTGAGTCCCATCATATAATGGTTTCTAAGAAAAACACCAGGACTCCTCCCCACCTTATACCATCACCAACTTGTCTTGCAAAAAAAAGTGTAAACTGCAAGTGTAGAATGGCACTCTACCCCCACCCCTACAACGGCATCAACCCAATCCCCCCGCCAGTCTTCCTGACAATCTTGCCATCCCTCTTGGGACCAGCAGACGCGCCACCCCTCGACGATCCAGACCCGCTAGCCCTTCTCGGTCCCGAGGAGGAAGAAGCACCACCACTTCTTCTTTTGGCGAAACCACCTCCTCCTCCACCCTTCTTAGACCATTTCCTGCCTCCTCCTCCTCCTCCTCCGCCACCCCACTTCTTACCACCCCTGAAACCAGATGATGAAGAGGAACGTGCTCTGCTGCCACCGTTGGACTGGCTGCCTGCTACGCCACCGCCTGCTAGGCCTTGGAGTCTGTCGTGGAAGGCTTGCACTTCTGGTCTGGAGGTGGGGTCGTTGTCAAAGTAGTGGGATGAGGAGGTTGGACCGTTGAGGTCACCGTCGTCGTCGTCTTCGTCGTCGTCAAGTTCTAGGTCGTCCATTTCCACTTCTGAGCTTATAAGATCTACTATATCTTCTTGCTGCTGCTGTTGTTGTCGCTGTCGAGAAGGAGGGGCGGGAGCAGCAGCAGGGAGAGTGTTGTTGTTATTGTTGGTCGGTCCCATCATTTCCTTGTACATCTCGTGACATCTGCGTAGAATGACGACGAGCTTGGGGCCGTGCTCCATGACCTTTTCGACGTCTATTTGGGGGATGCGGCTCATCTCGCCCACGGATGTCGTCCAGTTGATAGCCATCTCGCGGAGGTCGCGCTCGGAGAAGAGGGGGCGCCGGATCTCCTTGCGGTTACGCACCTGCTCCTCCCACCTCTTGGCCTCCATGACGAAGTTGTGCACCGTGTCCTGGTGGATCTCGGGGAGGTCTTCCAGCCGCGTAGTAGGAATGGGTGGTCCAGGGCTCCTTTGGGGTTTCGATGCGGCCGGCTTGGATGCTGATTTGGACGCCTTGGAGGATGCCTTGGAGGGCGGTCTCGCCGCCCGAGGAGGTGGGGCAAATGCGTTCTCTTCTGCCTCTTCGGCTTCAAGGTCCAGCATGTCGTCGTCGACGACAAACCCGTCGTCCTCGTAGCCGTGGGCCGTCGTGGGGCGGCCGCTGTCTTCCTCCTCCTCCTCACTCTCGACAACACGTGAGCGGCCCCTGCGCCTCTCGATTGGCGATGACACATAGGTCGATTGCACGGCGAGCGAGTCGTCCTTGTCCTTGCCCTTGCCCTTTTTGCTGGTCGCCTTCTTGGCCTTTGGCTTGGCCTTGTCGTCGACCTGGATGGTGAGCATGAGCTTCCGGTGGCCGAGGAGGAAGGCTTTGGCCATAGGGCCCAGGCTCAAGTACTGAATAGCCAAGTCGTGCCGGTTGACCTGGTTGCACTCCTTGAAGGCCTTCTCTGCGTAGAGCTTGTCGATGATGCGGATGACCTCGTACTTCTTGAGGCTCTGAGCCTGACCGTACCACTGGTCCGAATAGCGACCCTCGTTATCTGGGTACTTCTTGCCCAGGAGGATGTCAGCGCACTGGCTGGGAGTCAGCTTCCTCTGCGCCTTGACGACCTCAATCGCGGCGACGGCATGGTTCGAGAAGTCCTGTTCCTCAAACACCAGCCCCGCCTGGCAATTGTCACACGTCTTGTTGCATTGAGACGGATCGAAGTCCTCGCCAAAGTACCGTAGCACCTCGGTTCGCCGGCAATCAGCCTTGTTCTCGCAAAAGGCCGTCACCCGGTTCAGCATGTTCATCTGTCGCTCCCTCTGCTCCGCGCTCCCGTCACCGTCCTGTATCATCTTTTTGAGGACCCGTATGTCCCCCTTTCCAAAGTACAGGATGCAGTCCGAGGGCTTGCCATCTCGGCCGGCACGTCCAGTCTCCTGGTAGTAGCCCTCGAGACTCTTCGGGATACCGTGGTGGATGACAAATCTCACGTCAGGCTTGTCGATTCCCATGCCAAAGGCAATCGTTGCTACAACCACCTTCATATCGCCGCGCTGCCACGACTTCTGCACCTCAGCCTTCGACACAGGGTCTATGCCAGCGTGATAGAAGCCTGCCGCGACGCCGTGGATGCTTGACAGCTTGTCTGCAACATCCTCAGCCTGCTTCCGGGAAATGGTGTAGATGATGCCACTCATCCCGTCGTAGTTCTCGTTGATGAGGGAGGCGATATGCTCCAGCGCGTTGGCGTTGGTTCCCTTGGGGCGCACCTTGTAGGATAGATTGGGCCTGTTGAAGCTTTGGGAGAAAACCTTGCATCGGGGCATACCGAGGTTGTGCTTGATGTCCACAATGACGTTCTGCGTGGCCGTGGCCGTGAGCGCCATAATGGGAACATTGGGAAACTTGTTCCGCATCCGACCAAGTGTCTTGTAGTCGGGGCGGAAGTCGTGGCCCCATTGACTCACACAATGCGCCTCGTCAATGACAAGCCGTGCAAACTTGTTCTTCTGATACAAAGTCTCCATAGCCCTTTCGAACTGCATGCTCTTGCTGACCATCTCTGGCGTCACATATAGGAGCTCGACAAAGTTCTCAGGGTTACGCTCATTAAAAGCACCCAGGACCTGCCTCTTGTACTCAGCAGAGCACTCGCTGTTGAACGCGACAGCCTGAATACCAAGGGCCCTCATGTGATCGACTTGGTCCTGCATCAGACTGAGCAGGGGCGAGACAACAATCGTCATACCCCTAGTCTTTCCAGACCTGATTACTGCTGGGAGTTGGTAGCACAGAGACTTGCCACCACCAGTGGGCATCAGGACAAAGGCGTCGTCGCCAGCCAATGTGGCATTGATGGCCTCAAGTTGGTTATGGCGGAATCCCCTCATCCGGAAACGGTCCTTGAGCTTTTTCTGCACCTCTGGTGACCATGAGTGCGTCATCAGTTCGGGAGGGATGGCCGGTCCGGATGCTGATGCAGCCGGCTGCTTCTTTGTCGGGCGGCTGGTCGGCGGCGGAGGAATTGCGTTGCCCGAGATCTCTGTGAAGGTTCGACGTGATGCCGGCGGCTGCGGTGCAGGGTGCGACTCGTAGTCTTGTGCCAGGGCCAGCATCTCCGCGTCATCGCTAAAGTCGCTAAAGTCCTCTGCACGAGACCTGTGGTGTTGGGCACGGGGAGGGGGTGGTGGCAACGGTGGAGGCAGTTGCGGTGCCTTCTTTGTAGACCGTGGTACGGGATACATGTCGAGGTCATCTAGGTCGGAGAACATATCCTCGGGCACGTCGATATCAGCCGGCGGACGGGGATCGTTCATCTGATTCCCCTGACCATGCGTTCGAGTGAAATTCGAAGTTTGCGGCGTATCCCGTAGCTGCCTCGGGAATGGCTTATCCCGTGCGTCGTCATCTTGGGATAGCACAGCATTGCGCGAGCTGACCTTTGTAGAGGGGATCGGTTCGTTCCATATCCTTGCCTGCGCGGAAACCTGAGTCTGCTGGACGACCTCGGGTGCAATCTCCATGAGGGACGAGTCAGCCGACGGAATATGCGACATGTCCGCTGAAGGCCGACTCAGAGGCTGAGTGTCGGGGACGACGATGTCCCTAGATGTTGAGGTGGAGAGAGATTGTGACGATGAGAGGGGAGTTTGGGTATCGACACCAGCCTCGGACAAGGTCTTCAGCAAGGATTCTTCCGTCTCTTGTATCTCGTCGGTCAGCTGGTCCAGTCGAGATTCGTCCTCGTCCGTGTCGAGGCCGTCGATATAGGACTGAGACACCTGTTGTGCTAGAGTCTCACGCTGCTCGCAACGTTTCCTGTACTCCTCCAAGGGGGCGGATAACCCTCGGAGGCATTTCTGCTGCTTCAATAGGCGTTCCTTTGCGGTCTTGATCTGGTTACGTCTCTCCTTGGGAGCACGTTCATCAATCGCGCGTCGGAAGCTCTCGTCATTGTGAACAATTTGGCGTTCCAAGGACTCGCATGCGACTCGGAGGGCATCAGGGGTTGCTGATAGCGTTGCTAGCAACTTGAGCCTCTGGTCAAGAGCTGCGAACCCTGGATCGACCGAGCCCTCGAAGGACTGTTGGCTATGTCCCGTTCCAGAGCCGGTGACGTCGGGTGATATAATGGTCAGATCTGGGTGACTCTGGGAGTTGGATGTGCGGTGTGGGTTGGATTGTTTGCTCGGGGAATCCTGAGGCTTCTGTAATGACCCAGGCACAGCGATTGCGCCCAGTGCTGCTGATGTATTATGCGATGGAGGCGTGAGAAACTCATCATCCGAGTCGGGAATAATCATGTCGTCGTCGAATTCTCCCGGTCCCTCACCAGCCCCGGCGCCGGCCGCCACCCATTCTTCAAATGCGTCGTTCTGGGTTTGAGACTCGACTTTTGGCTTCGGTGGGTTGGCCACTACAGGAGGAGGAGTCGCCAGCCTTTGTGCTTGTTTGGCGGTAGTTTTTTGCAGCGTCGGTGATGAACGGTCTGGGAGGTTCGTTTCTCTAGGGCTCTTCAAACGTTTTGCTGTATCCCGTTTTTGTGTCGACTTTCTGGTAGAATCACGTTTCCTGTTCCCTGGTGTTGCCGCTGGCGGTGTCTCGCCCAGCAGGCGGTATATGTCGGGGAAGTCTTCTTCGTCGTCGCTGAACTCGTTCTTGGCAATCTCACTGCTCTTCCTCTTCTTGCCCTTCTTAGTTGCAGGAGGCTCAGGTCGCGAGGCTGTATCTTCATCCCAGATCTTGGTGTCACTGCCAAAGTTGAAGGAATCGGACGAAGGGGCTTTGTCGTCGGTAGTCAGGTCCATGCAATCAAAGTCGTTGCCATCGAAACTCGGGAAATCGGAGACATCCGGAGACGGGATATGATGCAGTTTACGCGAACTGGAGGGCGTATTTCGGTGTTCCTTTTTGGCACTGCTGAGGTCTGTGGTAAAGGTCAGTTATCGTCCATTAGAGGCACCCGATATGCTCTACCACGGCCACCACGCCTTCAATACTTACGTGACTTGACGCTGGCCGCATTTCTGGGGGTCTTAGCAGGAACCGGCGTAGGAAGCTGGTCGAGTTTCGAGACGAGCGAGGGCTTCTTCTGGCTCGCCGCCGACGTCATGCGCCCCATTTCTGCCCAAGCTTCCTCGTCTTCTTCCACCTCCTCCTCCTCTTTCTGCCGAGCCTCAGTTATACGAGAAGGTTCATGCCCGGCCGTTGGCGCCTCCGACCAGGTGACCTTTGGCTTGACGGAGGCCTTCTGACGGTTGAGAGTAGGATTGGATCGGGTGTCCGAGTCCGAGAGGGAGCTCTCAGTAAAAGTCCGAGAGGATGAGCTACTGTCCCGGTTCTGGTTTTGGGTCCGGGTCTGGGTCTGGTTCCGGGTCAGGTTCTGGGTCAGGTTCTGGGTCAGGCTTTGGGTCAAGCTTTGGGTCTGAGAAGACCCCTCGATAGACGAGGTATCGCTGTTGCCGTTGCTCGGGAGCTCGAGAGTCTTAGGAACCGCGGTAGACGTGTTGCGTAACAACCAAGTCAGGTGGTCAGCGAGGTTGTTCCGCGTCATGAAGTTGGCGTAGGGGTACCGGACGACCCCATTAGAAGAAAGCCGGTCGACATGGACTCTCGGGGGATTCGAGAATGGTCGTTTACTATCGTTTTCGTATTTATTTCCGATCTGCTTCTGGCGGCGTGGGACGTCGTTGCTGTTATTCTCACTCCCATTAAAGTGGTGGTATTCACGGTGGTTCCTTCCCGCCCGCCAAACCGCGTAGCGCGTTTGTTAGTCATCAACTAAATTGGACGGTCGTTGAAACATCACGTGACCGTTTTGGACACAGCAATGTCATCGACAATGAAGAAGACGAATGAGTACAACACGGTGAAATACATCAGTACTACTATTACCATTGTTACTACGCGTATTAATTCATATGATCGCCCTAGATGCATGTCGTTCTCAATATGTCGCATGGTAAATACCTACAAACCATTCGTTCAATGCAATGCAGGCACTATTCCTCCCCCGTGTAGATCCAAACGAAACACTTCGATCTACATATCATATCCTGGAGAATACAAGAGACCTATGTTTCCCATCATAGCAACACACACATACATTCAGTATTGACCCAACATTCGTATCACAACTTCACCGCTCGAGACAACATTCGTCCGAGCTCTGCTCCCAGCGGCCGTCGGTGCAGAAGCGGCTGTCGGTGTCCCCTCCACGGTATCGGAAGCAAAGATATTCCGTCCCGGTCCGGGCCTCGTCCCCCCTTCTCTCCGGGAGCCGATCGGGCAAAGTGTGGGCCCCGCCGGTTTGGAGATGTCCGCTCCGATTGGACGTCCCATCCAAACATCTATGACTCCCTCTGGACCCGGCTCAGAGGTTGCCGCCTGGCCGTATCCGGTCCTAGCGGTAAAGAGATTTTTGTGGGAATACGGGCACATGCCTGCCGAACAAACCATTTTTATCGGATTACTCGTGTACAATGTACTAGACCGCTGCAGAAGTTCTTATTGTCTTCTTTTTTTTTCGTCTGCCCTTTGCCACCGTGCCGTACGGTAATACGGCCTCCCAGACGGCTAGCGGCTCGGCTTGGGCCTATCTTTCAAAGGCCCAAACGTCTTGGGAACACACAAAGGGATTCAACAATGGCTGTCAAGGTACATAATAAAGTTCTTTGCTAGTGGGGGCTTGTGCTGTGAAAGAAAAAGAGGGAGAAAATCAATGTTTATCATCCTTCAAAACATACATAATCTTATGTTTTTCGTCTTTCCTCCAACAGCATGTTCAATACGTGTATAACCGTGTATAAGTAGTACTTTAAACAGTGGAATAAAGGGAACCCCCCCTCTTCTCCCCAATCTCCCTCGGGCCCTCCTCCACAAACGGCACACCGGGTCCGGTGTGGATAGGGCTTCGCCGACGGCTCTCGGCTGGTTTCCCGCCCTCGAGCCGGACAAGGGACGATACGGACACACACATCACATTGACAAGTCATGGCATACAAGAGAGACAAAAAAAAATCCCCCCTCCTCCTTTTCTCTTTCTTTTTTCCTTCTCCTCCATAGCCAAATCTACCTGTTTTTACCATAATACCCAGCGTTGCGTTTGCCTCTCCTTTTCACTTTCCAACGTGCATTCATCCAACAAAAGTTTCTTTCTTCTATCTACTAGCCAACATCATGACTGCACAGATAGAGACCGAGGTCAAGGTGCCCGTCACTCTGGGCAGGCCTACCTCTAAGAACCCCATCATCCGCCACTTGACGCAAAACGTCCGGTCAACCCTATTCTCTGAATTTCAACTCATCCTCCTCACATTCTGCACTGGTATCCAGGGTTAGTCCCCCCCCAGCCCTCCCGTGTTAGTAAACCTGGCCAGCTACTAACACGCCTCCCTGCTCAGACGCCATCACATTCCCCGAATACCACTGCTTCACATCCAACCAGACAGGTAACACGGTATTCCTGATGCTGGCCCTGGTAACCCCGAAGCTCGACGGCGACATGTTCATCACCAAGAACATCGGCGCGGCCTTTGGGCTGTTCCTCGCGGGCGGTTGGCTGACGGGCCAGATGAGCCACCTGATCGGCCCGCGGAAGCGGTGGTGGCTTCTGCTGTGCAACACGATCCAAACGGCCTTTGTCTTCGCGGCCGCCGCCATCCAGTGGACCCGCCCCGTCGTCCCCTCGGACGAGTGGGCCCTCCTCGTCGTTGGACTCCTGGCCTTTGCCGCGGGAAGCCAGGTGGTTCAGTCGCGCAGCTTGGCCATGACCGAGATCAGCACCGCCATGGCCACGGCCGCGTGGGTCGACCTCTTGATCGACCAGAGGCTGCTGTCGCTGTCTAGCAACCGTCCGCGTAACCGCCGCGTCGCGTTCCTCATCGCCCTCGTCCTGGGTTCCCTTTGCGGAGCGTTTATCCATCGCGAGGTCGGGCCCGCTGTCGCTATCCTGGTGTCTGCCTCGGGGAAACTGCTCGTGTGTTTCATGTACCTGTTTGCCGGGGCTGAGAAGGACCCTCTTGACCAGACCATGGTGTAATAGCACGCCACACCAGGGGTTGTATTACGAGGTTGTTCTTTTTAATCTCCAAGACAAAAACAAACAACAAAAAAAAAAGGAGGGAAAAGGGGTTTTGGCTTTATGTTTTCTTCTTATCAGCGGATATACCATGACGAATAACGGTTAGAATTTATGACTACCATAGCCTGTTTAATACTATTAGCAACAAGTTCTTCTTTTTTTCAATCATCGTCACTTTGCACACCATAACAAGGAGGACAAGTTAGTGACCAACTAGAGATAGATGATAAGACTGTTTTCAAGGAAACATGTATGACAAAAAGAAATGGATAAAAAAACCTATGTACGTGGTGTTGGAGTTATTGTAGACAAAGGTTGGATGTTGAGCATAAGGCCGACGTGAGACGCCCATGCTAGTTAAGAGTGTATAACGAAAAATAAACAATGTCGTGGGGGGATGATTCTTGTTGCAAAAAACAAAGTAACAATAAAAAAAGACTTGTCGATATCATGTAAACCAGAAAAAATCCTACCCCCTCTCCCCTCTCCTCATCATCGTCGTTGGCTGCAACTCCATTCGTATACTTCGTAGCGCCGCACAGCCCACCTACAGGACGTAAACGGCACCGCCAGAGACACCGTCACCCCAGATACCCACGACAGACATGAGGAAGCCGACAGCCGCAAGACCCGTACGAACAGCCTGGGTCCTGGAGGAGCCGACAGCCTCGACGCGGATCTCCTCGGCATTGACGGCATCATAGTAGTCGTCCTGCTCCTCGACGACAGTCTCCTCCTCGTCGGCGACGTGCATCTCCTCGCCAAGAACCTCGTAGCTAGCCTCCATGGGACGAGGGGCGGAGATGGTACGCTTCACCTGCTTCTTCGCAGGTTCCGGGCGGGCGGGGGCCTCGGGGACGGGCACGAGCAGAGGCGCGGCCGCCGAGAAGATGGCCAGAAGCGACGAGTAGATGAGATAAGGGTGGCGGGCGGAGCGAGGGGAGAGGGCGTATGACAGGAGGAGCGGCACCGACGAGAGCGAGGTGAGAGCTAGAAGAGGCAGGCGGGCGTACGACGTGAAGTTTGTGAGGGCGAGGGAGGCGCTCGAGGCAGACGGGAGAGTGAGGATGGTGGGGATGGCGATGGCCGAGACGGAGTACGAGACGCCCTAGGATTGGATAGTCAGCATGTAAGGTAAATAAAATAAAACAAGAAAAAGCAAAAACAGGACGGTGAAGTGCGCATGCGCTCCCCTTCTCTCCCTCTATGCTGTTGACACGCCTTGTGTGCAACGGGTCGTTTGCACAGCGAGACATACAGCATTGGGCGGTGGGAGAGAGGGCGGGGAGAGAGAGAGATATCCACACAATGAACTCACCGTCAGCAGACCGAGGGACGCGGTCCCGACAAACTTGAGCGCAGAGACGGCCGAAGACTGCATGATTGCGACGGTGATCTGGCGTTTCACAAGTTTGGTTATATATTTCGTTCCTTTGTAGAAAAGAGTGAAGAAGAGAAAACAACACAAGAAAAAGGAAGCGCCGGAGAGAGGAGGAGAAGAAGAAGAAGAGACGAGGCTCGGGCTGATGGGCCTCCGACGTCACCTCATCATCGGTGCCTTGACCCGCTGATTGGCTCGTGATCCGTGGGGAGCGCTAGCTTTCAACTTGGCCGAGAACGTCGGCTGCTGAGAGCGGCTCTTGGGGGACGAGCGGCGGGCGGGCAGGCGGCGCGTACGGATAAGTAGATAGATAGCTACGTAATCATTGGTATCATAGCCGAGTGAGTTATAAAATCCCAATTTCTAGGTTTACTCATCAATGCTTCCAATTCCGGTCAATCCCATCCTGGTATCCATGATCCTGTTGTAAGGAGAATACACTGTTGGTGATGATGGGGGAGAATGATCAATACAGCGCTCCCAGTGAGCATCCACTGTAGTGCCCGAGATAAACACCGGCGGGGTGTACTAATCCCCAAGCCACACTGCGGGCACTCTAACAACAACGCCGTGGCTTGCCCTCGTGGCTGACAGCTTTACCACCAAAAAAATAACTTACCTAAACAACTTCTGTGCCCCACTAATACCACAACAGCTCTTTAATTTTTTCCTCTTTCTTTTCTTTCTCTTCCTTTCCTTCTTCCTTCCTTCCCATCCATCAATCATCACGACAAAACACCTCCGGGGGTGTGGGATATTGTGACACGAAGCACAACGAAATGCATCCCACTCCCCCCATAAACTAACAGGTAAGAATCACACATCCCTCTTGTTACCTCAACATCATCCCCCTTGGCGTATATGATGAATTCATCGCAATCAACCCTATAAACAAATAAAACAGGAAGAGCCGTATTAGACGTTCAAGTAACGTAGTGCTTATAATCGGGTTTCTGAAGATGCCAACAACTTCTTTATTTTTTTCAACATTTTACCACAAGACAATGGAGGAGAACCACCATGGCTAACCCTCATGTCAGAATTTCTAGACACTCGTTGGACAAAACGTCCCCCTCGACTCGATCGAACCAGATAGATAGACAAGCTTTCGTTTGAATTCATTGTTTTAATTCACGAGCTAGCAAAATAAATGATAACATTTTCCTTAATTTGATCCCCATTCGCCTCCTAGCCATTTAATGTAATTCATTTCCCAGCAGACAACTCCGTTTGATTTTTTGCCCCAATATCATTATTCGTCACTATCACTGTCGAGAACCTGCCTTCTGTTACGACCTGTTGCTCGCCCCGCCGGTTCGCGAGCTGCTATGCGACTCGATGAAGATCCCTTAACGGCACTCGACGTCCTAATCAGCTCGTCTAGCTCGGGGATGTCGTCACTATCCTCCTCCTCTTGCGTCGCGGGCAGTTGAGTCGGCACATAATACGACTTCTCCTGCGCCTTGGGCAGCGTCTCCTCCTGACTGAGCTGTGTCATAGTCTGGGACGACGTGGGTGCCGCCGGGTGGCTGCGCGCGCTGGAAGGCTGGTGGTTGTCAGACACGACAAAGTCGTCTAGATCTGAACCCATGTCCGACCCGTCCGTCATCATGAGGTCACTGGTGCGGTCGCAGTCGTCGCCGACATCGTCGAGGTTGCGCTGCTGCTTGCCGTGCTTGTTGTCTCTAGCCTTCTTGGACTTGCGTATACGTCGGGTCAAGCCTTCCTCTTGCTCTGGCTCTGGTTCCTCGTCATCCAGCGCGGCGGGCAAGGTATATGTGTTGCTTGCCGGGGCAGTCTGTTTTTTGCTGTTCGTCTTTGCACGAGGACCACTGCTCTTCGCTGCTGCTGTGACGGTGGCAGGTTTCTCTTGGCGCTGTCGTTTGCGTGGCCGCGGCACTGGCTCCTCCGGTTCAGTGCCGCTCTCCTCGCCGTCGGTACCGACAAAGTCCTTGACGGGGATCTCTCGGTAGTTGCTCGTATCTCTTGCACTGCGCTCCCGGACAAGGCCATCAGGTCCTGTGCCCATCTTCCGCAGAAGCTTGACGCACCTCTTGGTGAGGTCTCCGTGCTTGAGCTTGGCCACAGGACGCAGCTGTCTCTGCAACTCTGGATACGCTGTGAGACTGGGCATGGCCGCTTCCTCGACCGCGTCCTGGTTGAAGGGGAGGTCGCGGTACGACCTGTTAAGCTCGTCCAGCTCCTCGTCACGCAAGACAATGGATGACAGTTCGGGGTTGACGGCAAGGTCGTCGAGCTCAGGGTTCTTGGCCGGTGTTGGCTCTGTCGCCGTAGCTGCCTCGGGCTTCTTTATATAGTCTGACAGCTTCTTGAACCCGGTCTCCACCCCGTCTGGCATGTGAAACTTCTTGGGTGGCTTCTTTTTCCCAGCTGGAGCGCGCCGCTTCTTCGGCTCTGGCAGGGAGGCATCCTGTGTGTTTTCGACAGGTATATGGACGTGACGCTTGTCGACCTCGGGCCGGATATCCCTGGGGACGATTCGAGTCGATAGGTCGAACCGGAAGTTAAATCGGCTGCCTTCGCAGATCAATTGCTGCATCTTCTCGTAGTTGTCCTTGGACTTCGCAAACTGCTCCTCCTCTCTCCCACGCATCAGCAGCAGGACAATCTTTCCCGCTCGCTTTCTGCCGGTTCTTCCCATTCGCTGAAGCATTCGGATCGGGGATGCAGATGAGTCGTAACAGATGATCATGTCCACCTGGCCGATATCAAGTCCCTCCTCGCCAATCGATGTGGCCACGAGGACGTTGAACTCGCCCTTGCGGAACCTCTCAATCGTCTGAATCTGCTGGGCCTGCTTCATGCCCTCCCCCCTCTTTCCGTCCGCCTGCCCAACAAAGATACTAGACTTGACGAGAGGCCTGTGCTTGTTCAAAGTTCGCACAATGTCCTCCGCAGAATCTCGATACTCGCTGAAGACAATGATACGCGTCTGCTCGCCGCTATCCATAAAGTGGTTGAGGACGTGATCGGCCAGGGCCGCTAGTTTTGGGTGGCCGACAAACCCATCTGTTCGGAGCCATTTCTCGATACTCGTCATCATCTCCTGGAAGTTCTTGTCCTCCAGAAGCTGGCGTTTATACTTGGATCCCTTCTCACCACGCGATTCTTGCTCGCTGCGCATGTCGTCTAGATTGTCGTAAAAGGGCTTGATGCCGTGGTAGTTCAGCAGCTTGATCGAATGCGCAATGCTGGTGAGCACGCTGAAGACGGCGCGCAGCATGAACTGCACTCCTTGGTTGGCAGACCTCCCACGAGTTGCAAACCACTCCTTCTGTGATTGCATGAGGCCGAACGCCGTGATCGACATTGCACTACGGCCGTACCAGATATTTTGCGCGCTCAGTTTGTCCAGCATGGGCTGCAAAGCTTTGCTGAACAACTCACACACGTGGCTCATCTCGAATGAGGGGTCGAGAACGACCTGGTCGATGTTTCTTTGATGGACATACTGCCGAATATCGATGGATTCCTCCGTGCGAATCTCACAATGTGATATTCCCAGATTGTCTATGACCTCTTGCACCGTCTCGACCTTGGATCCTGGTGTAGCCGTCAATGCGAGGACCCGGATACTCTTCGAAAATCGGCGGATGAGCTTGGCCACCTTTGCATAGGCATATTCGCCGGTGGCACGGTGAGCCTCGTCAATGACCAACAGTGCAATGCTCTTGGGGTCGGCATATCCGTGAGAGATATCGTTCAGGAGAGTTTGTGGAGTCATGAAAAAGACACGGCGCTCCTCCCACTCACACGAGCGCAGCTGGGGTGAAATATCACCTGTAAGTAGCGTCGTCTCTGAGCGCGGGATACCGGCAATGTTGTAGCAGGCATCTACTTGCTGCGCCACGAGAGGTTTTGTTGGCGCAACAAAGACAATTTTGGCCTTTTTCGTCCAGCGATGAAAGTTGAGCATGACGGTGGCTGCGATGAACGTCTTTCCCAGACCCGTCGGCAACGCTACCAACGTATTGTTGAACAGGCTGTTCTTAACAATGCTGAACTGATAGTCACGAATGGCGCCGAGATTTGTCGGGTAAACCCACGTCTTCATGGCCTCCTTATCCAGCTCGTGATGCGTTGGTTCCTCCCGAGTGACATCTGCCCTGAATGACCTGTTCCCTGCCGATTGTGACGCATCGAATCCATCAAGTTGCAGCTCATCTCCAAACAGAGTAGTTTGGCGGAGAATTCCAGAGTTCGTGCGCGCGAGACCAGTCCGAGAACCTGAACCGGCCGTCCTTCCTTGGTTGGGTGCTGATGATGCTGTACGGCTGGGAGGTTCGGGGGACGAGAATTCATCTGAAGGAATGTCGTCAAGATCCAGCGCTAGATTTGCGGCAGACCCGTTCTGACCATCCTTTCCATTCACGACTCTCACGTCATTTGCTTTCTTCGAAGGTGCAGCAGGTTGTGCTGGTGGTTGGTCAAGCACAGCGAGCAAGTCCTCGTCGGCAATGCCGTCATCGAACTCATCGCTGTCCATGTTTAGACACAGAGTTGGAAATATCGAATGAACTAAAGGAGGCGCATTGTAGACAAGGATGAAATGACTCAGAATCGGGTCTCCTTAGTAGAAGTCAATAGACAACTGCCACGGCAATCATACATGTACGTAGAGATCGCGGTTCACCTTTGCCCATGCTCGAGTGCCCCACGCGCCAGCTACGCGAAACAGATACCAGGTCACGTGGAGTAGTGAAGTAGACACCCGAAGCTAGGCCGATTGGGTATAGCTCGTGCAGTGGCGCACCCTCCCCTACAAGTACTCTGCAAAGAGTAATTACATGTGCTTTGCATCCTGCGAGAAAATATTCCTTCTTTCGTTTATAAATTTACACGAAGATCCGATGTAAACAGTCATGCTACTCAGAAAACATAGCCTCCAGGACAAGGCAGCATCTCTAAGAGACGCCATCCGTAGGCGCGTGACCTGAGCTTACTTTAAGCACGGATGACTCAGTGTGCCTAATTCAGCCTAGCGCTAAGCATTGGCCTGTCGCACCTGCCTCGATTCAGTGTTCAACGTCACTCCACTGCCAATGCCCAAAAACATATTTCTTCCTCCAAACTTTTCCACCACCATCCTTTCCCCACGTCAAGACCCCTCGAGATCAGCGCCATATCTACACGGCTCCTCACTTCAAAGGAGTTTCTCAACTTCTCCTTTCATTCCACTCTTCCTTGGGCTTTTTATTAAACCACCAACTCGCACCAGTCCGTGGTAGACTCACCAGGTGGCGCCGCCGCTCGAGGTAGCAGTCCCGCGTGACACAGCCTACAACACACCTTGACCCCTCCTCCTTCGTTTTTGCTTGCCTCGACCTTTCCTATTTCTTTCCCAGGGCTCATATAGCCATCGGGAGACTTGTGGTCGACATCGAACACGAACTTCCACACTCATTGTGGTACACGTCGAACGCTTTCGCTTTCTGCAATAATTCAACCACGCCTACGACACAATGGCGCCAAGGGGCCCCCGAGGGAAGACGGCATCGTCTGGCCGCGAAAACAAGCCCACGGGTGCAAAGACCACCTCGAGAGGTGGAATTCAGAAGCGTCGGGGACAGGGAAAGTCCAACGAAGACGGAGATGTGGACATGGACGCCCCAGCGGCTCGCCGACTCAACCGCTCCGGTGATGGACAAAAATCGGGAGGTCGCGCAGGGTCGAAGCCATCGGGTCGCGGCGGTGCTGCTTCTCGGACTGCGCAATCTATCATAAAGCACCTCGGCAGCGGAGACTCGTCCCAGCTAGCCTCGCGCGTCACCAACCCCAACGCTGCCAAAGCAGCCAGGTCACGCATTCAAAACGCCGCACCTCTGGTGTTCGTACGGGTCCACGGCCTCAGCGATAGCACTGCAGCGGCCAACCGTGATGGCGGTGTCTCTAACCTCCTTTCCTTTCTCGAAAGAAAGGCATCATCGCTCCCAACAGCAGGAAGAAAACGGCAGGTCGCCATCAAGAAGGTATGTTGAGCAGCGTTGAATATTAGGCGGAACGCGGGTGCCATTTGGCACAGAGCTTTCGGTATCGAATTGGATTGCAAGAAACATCATCCCCGACACATCGTTTGCGCACTCGCCACGGGCTCGCGACCATGCCTGCCCGTTGCGCCGCCTTCTGTATTCGACAACCAAGCGTCGCAATCTGTCGCAGCTAACAGTAATAATAGTCACACCGGGTGGGGGATTATGTCTTCATAGGGGCAAGCAAGGAGGATGCTGAGCTACTCAAAAAGCTCGACTCGTCTTTGTTTGCGGGTGTCAATCTGGAAATTATGGAGTCCGAGGACGGACTGGGCCACCAGGGCAGGGCGACTGAGTCCAAGGCCACGCAGGAGCTCCGGGCCAAGCTGCAGGCAATTCTCAGCCAGCGCTACATCGGAGCCAACAAGCTCCTGAAACTCGATACGCTCGCCAGTGATCCCGAGCTGATCAGCTTGGGCAGCTTTGAGAGCGCCGAGAGAGCTCTCAAGACATTCAAGGGTCTCATGGCCATCTGTGACGGCCTCTTCAAGACTCCCAAGGAGAAGCAGGAGGCCATCGAGAGCATCAGTCTCGCCAACAACAACATTGACGACGTCAACCAGGTCGAGTCGGTTGCGGTGACGTTCCCGCAGCTCAAGAATCTCGACATGAGCGGCAACCAAATACCATCGATGCAGGCTCTGGAGCGGTGGAGGGGAAAGCTTAGAAGTCTGGAGACGATCTACATGGTCGGAAACCCCATCGAAACGATGGACCCCAACTACCAAGCTACCATGCTCGAGTGGTTCCCCAAGCTCCAGAGCATCAACGGCAACATCCTCCGAACAGCCGAGCAGATTGCTGAGAAGGCAGCTGCCATGTTCCCAAAGCCGATCCCGCAACAGGGCCCCGACTTCCGCGACGTCAACGGCATCGGAGAAAACTTTCTACTCGAATTCTTCACCGCGTACGACAATGACCGACGGGCACTGTCACAACACCTATACGACGAAGGCAGCCAATTCTCGCTAGCGGTGGATGCCATCTCGGTCAGGGACCCTGATGGCCCTGCTCCGCTGCCCTGGGCAAGCTACATAAAGGTGTCACGCAACTTATTCAAAATCCATACGCACAACGCCCGTGTGCAAAGACTCTTCAAGGGCGCCAACGTCATCGGCGAACTATGGAATGGTCTCCCTCTGACCAGGCACCCTTCGATCAAGGAGAACATGACCAAGTACATCATGGACTGCCACCCGCTTCCCGGTCTTCCCGACCCCAGCGGGCAGAGCGCGGCTGGAGTCGACGGGCTCATCGTCTCTGTACACGGCGAGTTCGAGGAGTTTGACCCAAAGACCAACGCTGCGGGCTTGCGCAGCTTCTCGAGGACCTTTATCTTGGGACCCGGACAGCCAGGCAAGTCGGTGATCCGCGTCATGAGCGACATGCTGTCCCTCCGAGCCTACAGCGCACTCCCCAATGTGTTTGCCGCACCCCAGCAACAACAGCAGCAACCTCCGGCACCTGCCGCAGTGCCTGCTCCTCCCCCAGCGGCGGACCCAAACCAGCACCAAGCTATGATTGCGGAGCTATCGAAGCAGACTGGGATGACGCCGCAGTACTCTGAGTTGTGCCTGACTCAAGTGGAGTGGGACTTTGGCAGGGCCCTTTTGATATTCAATGAGAAGAAGGTGAGTCTCATATCTCTGTGGTGTTTTTATCTCCTCCGACAAGCATGACCCATGTTGCTGGACCATGCGCAAGTCGTGCACTGGGGAAGAGAAGAAGAAGAAAAGGATGAAACGAGACTAACGAATGCTATACTAGGCTGAACTACCCCCCGACGCATTTGCTCCCGGGGCGCCGAATGGAATGTGATGAATAAAAGGGATATCCCGGGATTACTCGTATTGAGCTTTAAAGTCTTACGATGGTGGGAAATTTGGTTTTTTTTTTCACACATAGAAGGAAGGAGGGACTATCACGGGTAAAGGAGGAAAAGGGCAGACAAAGACAAAGAAGAAAAGAAGAAGAAAAAAGAGAGAAAAAAGGCATAAGGAGGATATTCCCCTGTCACGAAAGCCAAGCATAATGTTTTTTACTACACTTTGACGGAGTTTTTGGGATAGTATATAGATTGGGGGAGGAGGCTAGGGTAGGCAGAGAGAATGAAGAGAGGCGAAACAGAGTGGCATGTATGTTTTGCATGTAATATTGTGGACAAGATTGAAGATGCACGGCAGTGATTTGATGCTTGATACATGATGCTCATTTTGCTTTTATTGATAGTATTGTTTTTTGCTTTCTTTACACACAGAGTATTACCCCGTACAAGGGGAAGGGGGGAAGAATGACAAGATGAGATTTCACCATATATCATGGGGTGGGTTCACGTAAAAATAACAGCTTTCACTTGTAGTAACACTCGTAGTAATACTTGTAACTCGTACTTTCTGTCTCTCTCACTCTGGGCTCTGTACGGAGTAGGGAGTAATATGAGAGAAGAAAAAAAGGTCGGACGCATGAAAAATGTCAATCTGCAAGTTATGAGCAGATCAGTCGATCATATACATATTTGGTAGTCTGGTCTTTTTTGGTGTCTCGCACGTCCCCTTCCTCCCTCCCCTCCCCCCTCGATTTTGACTCTTTTAGCGATGAGAGACCTGCACTTGTATTTTGTAGTGGCAAGTGTACGGGGAAAGGGATTTATGAGGGAAAAAGAAATGAGATGAAATCTGCAAGTAATATTCATGCAACGATTACAAGTACCGACATTTTGGTGGCAGCTGCTGTGCCTGGTGTGTATCGGGTGTGTATCACGTGTGTACATCATTTGCAAAGGTTCTGTGAGAGGATCATCACGGGGGAAAGCAGGAGTACTAGAGAAAGGAAAGAAAAGAAAAAAAGTTCAAACTTGATGTACATGTAAGAACGTTTGTTGGTGGTGAACATTTGTTTACAGAAGGGGGGGGGCACGTTTTGTAACAGGTCTGGTCTGGGGGGTTGAGATGAAATCATGGGATGGATACTAATAGTATGTAAAGTATTTGGTTTGGGGTAATACTATCTCTGTGAAGTGAGAGGTATGTTGGTGGTGATGTTGATGTTGGTGATGATGATGATGAAGAGGGATTACCCAAGTTGTCGGTATCGATGAGAAAAGAGTAATGATGGTGATGATGAAATACGAGTTGGTTGTTATATTACTTGGGGATAGGTGTACTCGTACGGTGTCCTAGAACTGAAGAGGGGAAGCCAGTGTACGACTAGTAGTACTGTAGTATTACTACTACGAGTAAGAGCAGACAGAGCAGGCCATGGATATGGATACGTCAAAAAGATGGATGTAGTGGGTCCACAAGAGTTTCAGGCTTGACAGGGACATGTACGCGATGATTGGCCATGTGATGCAATCCAAGCGCCTGGGGTGCGTGTTGAGAGGGGGAAGGGGACTTTTTGTGTACGTTTAGAGGGTCTCAAGAGGCAAGCAGCTTAGAGGAAAGGAAATGAGAACGGACAGGTTGCATTGAAGAGATGTGTGAATCGAGATGAGGGAATGTTGTCTGGTGCTAGAATATCACTGTATGAGATGTTGGGAGAGTGCCCAGTAGCAGTGCTGAGTACCTAACAGAGGACGGGAGAGTAGGTAATGTTAGTCAGCGGCTTGAACAAGTATTATGGCTGTATGCATAAGTACATGTGTTTCTACGGAGTAGACGTACGAAAAGTACTGTAGCATCAAGCTCATGCACTACGACCGAACCACTGTACCCCTCCTACGCTGTGGCGTCGCCAGAGTCTCAGGTGCAAGTGAGAGGTTGAATACGACATGGTGATATGCCGACGACGTTGAAAGTGCGAGAATTTTGGGTATTTGTCTTGATTGACCTTTTACAGGTACTACGAGTACACGGTAGTTTGATTGTCATATGGAGTAGAGTACGGGTAGTAGAATGATTGCTCGTAGTAGTAGTATCAAAGTGTAACACAGGGTATCACCATCTACGAGTATTCGTACTGGTATTACGACTACGATAGCGTTGCAAACGAATCCCATAAACTTGGCAATGCTATTAATACACTTGGACAAGCACGACCACTCTGTTGCGTACTAGTATCAGTATCAGTGTTAGTACTCATACTACTCCGTACACTTGACCAAGACCTTTCGTACTACATCAACTAGAAACATCGTCTACGTACCCTTGTCTGGGTCCTTGATGGAGTAGACGGGTACGAAGTAATACGGGGGTGGTGGTCAAAAGGTCAGGCAGCGTGGAGAACGGGTATTACGAGTACCGTACCACGAGTCCACCACTCCCAAACTGGACATGTGGTAACTAAACGTTTACTCATACGGGTACGGAGTAGTACATGTGATACTAGTAGCACTTGTATTACGAGTACTGGGCTCTAGCCTCTAGTATCACGAGTAGTACTACTACTACTGCCAAGTTCTGTCCTTGTTTGCTCGCTCGCTTTGCTTTGCTTTGCCAAGTCTTGCATTTATTTCACAACTCGTACGAGTCTAGTAAATATTAATAACGACCATCAAGTATAATATCGACCACTACTCATAGACTACTAGGTACTAGGGCCTGGGCTGTTGGGTTGGGCGCTTCTCGTACCACTAGAAAACCAAGGTACGCCACGAGGTTTATTAACCCCCCCCGCCCGGTACCATCAGGGCCGTCACATTTCTACGGAGTCGGGTATTTTCCCTTCAGAAGGTGACTCTGGTGGCCCTGGGAGAGAAGGACTCGCCTACTGACATATTTGTAACGCGCCGGTCTAGCGCTACTTCGGGCCGCGTACCACCCACCAGTCAAAGGGGGGCCCGACAAGCGAAAACGCGTGATTGGGTGACATTCTAACAGGGAACCCCAGCCTTTCTTTCCTTTTGGTAGTACTACTGTCTTTCTGTGCAGTGTGCATTGCACAGCCCAATATTACCAAGAGGGGGGAGGGGGGTACCAATGTGTCTACATCCCATGGGAGTGAGACTTTTCGGCTCTGAGAGTGAAAAAAGAGAGGCAGAGAGAGACTTGGAGTGTGTGTGTGTCTCTGTGAGAGAGAAAGGGAAATGTAGGGGTGGCCATAACGCAAAGAAAAAGGACATGGGACGGACCAGGGAGGGGGGGACCTTTCTGCTCATCAGTGTCCCAAGCGCTAAACACAACATGGTGGAATCCACTAAAAAAAACAAAAAAAACGTCCCGTCCACTGCAACTTTACCCCCAATGGACCTTCAGTACCTCCATGGATGAATCACACCCGACGGCCGCCATAGGAGTCCAGTATTACAGGCACAAGGAACCAGGGGGTGTCATGTACGAGGTACTCCTTGTACTTTCCCAGTTTCCCAACCAGGGATGATTTCTGGGCGTCCACTGCATCTTGTTGCACTGATCCTAGTTCATAATAATAGTAATAAACCACACAACTTTCTGCAATGACCCTGCAAGTCCCTGCAAGGTGCCTGGGTTTACCTGCAAGGCCCCCCCCCGGTCCGCCCGCGTACGGAGCACAGGTAATATTCACTGATCAGTGATGAGAGAGTCCTGGTCGCTCCTTCCTGTGCCTGCTTGTTTCTCGCTCCTGCCTCGTCTGTTCCACAGCCCCCCCGTTCCTGCCTCGGGTCCCTGCCTCTTTTGCTTGGCTCATAACTCCGTAATACTTGCCTTCAATTCAAGTACGAGTACTACGGAGTACTGTACATACGACGTAGCACTCCGTACTCGTACTACTCCGTACTCTCTTATTATCCGTATTCCTTCATGTACTACCACTGGTTAGTGCTACTAGCAGCAGTATTATCCAGTATTATTGCCTGTATCTGTACTCCTCCTTCCTCTTCCTCCTCCCGGGCCTCCTCTCCAAGCGCTTTGCCTCGCCTCCTCCTAACTCCTCCTACCTACTACTACTCTCTCTCTCTCTCTCTCTCTCCTCTTCCTCCCTCCCTCCCACTCAACCCTCTCTCTTCCTTCCCGAATATTCCTTCTCTTTCTCTGTTCCTGTTTGCGTATTTGCCACACGCATACAACCTTTTCTATTTTTGTCCTTGACTTGTTTCTCTCGTTCGTTCTTTTTATTTACTCGCTCTTTTCTTTTCTTTTCTTTGGCATCTTGTTCGTGGCGCCCGTCTGGCACGAAAAAAAGGCGACGATATCGACATATTGGTCCATCTTGGTCTCACTCCTATTGATTGACCCGCCCCGGAACGGCATTTTCACATTCCTTTTCTTTCCTGGTTTGTCCTCTCCCTTTGGCCCAGAGTGCACCACAGTGCACCCAGAACAATATTCTACGATCCCTATATTGGCTCGCGACACACATTGGCATTGGGCCTAACGAAACCCAGTTAGGATATTGTCCCTCCCAGCTCCTATCAGCGTCACGACTAGCGGTCCCGCCCCAGTGCCCCGACGACAATTCACATCCCTTTTTATCGTTGCTGCTGCTGGCACGCGCATTTACACGCGACAAAAACCGATATCAACCATTTACCATTTTTTTTGCGGGCCACTACAACGGTCCGCCTGGCCTCGATTTCGTCCTTTTTGATATTGGAAAAGAAGAAGAATCTTCTAGTGCCGAAGCAGATTTTGCGATAACTGTCACCGTATACCCTCCGTCAAATTACACGATATTATCGTCATGCAACTGTGAGCAAGCTTCGACAAAGCTACCGTCTCGCAACTCTCTTCGACCCGGGGGGCAAGATTCCCCCCACTTTTGAGGGAACCGGCGCCCATCATGCCTCAACAACCAAAGCCCCCGATTTCAATCGACAATTCGTGCGCCGCCATCCGCGATGGCACTCTCTACGTCTACTCACCCGAGGGGTTCCAATCCATAGGCCTGGAGGAGGGAGCAAAGTGGAAGAAGCTCGCCATGGGCGAGTCAGTGGAAGGTGCCGCCTGCGTTGGAACTACACCCTCTGATTCTGACGATGCAGGCTTCTGGGTAGTTGGAGGAACCGGAGGCAAGACTGGCCTGCAAAAGTTCACCTATTCGACCGGGAAGTGGGAGACTGTGACGCCTCAGGGCTCAATGACGGAGAACCGACAGTTCCACGCCGTTTCATATATCCAGTCCGACGACTTGATCCTCATGTTTGCTGGCTCCACCAGCGGCGACGAGGTGCCCACCGCCGAGACCTTCACCATCCACACATCCGAGCCTTACCAGGTCGACAGCTACCCGTCGGCAGCCCCCAACTCGGTCCGTCCCATGCTCCTCCAGATGAGCGATTCCGAGACCGTCATGGTGGGCGGTGGTGACTCCAACACGGCAGTCTATGTGTTCAAGACGGCTGGCGGTTGGATGAGCACCGGCGCCACCCTGGCCGAGCCCATTGCCAAGGACACGACCCAGGTCCAGGGTGCTCTGATCAAGGGCAAGGACAGCTCCGAGAGCCTGTACCTCTTTGACATGACGGCCTCGCCCAACGATGTGACGCGGTTCGTCCTTCAAGACGGCTCGGGCGAGCCCGTCAGCTCATCACCCGCCCTGACCAAGCGCCAGTCCACCGAGGGCAACTGGCCCGACTACAACTCGACTCTGGCCTCGACGGTGACGCGTGAGAACTACGGCATTGCCCAGGACTCTGACGGGACCGTCGTCTTTACTGGTGGCAGCACCCAGGAGCCCCTTTCCATGTTTGACGCCTACGACAACAGCTGGCTCGATGCCAGCGATGTCTTGGCCGAAAAGAAATCCTCCATCTCGGACATTAGCTCCTCGGGGACCTCGTCGTCTTCCTCCTCCTCATCCTCCTCATCCGCATCATCAACCACTCAATCCTCCACCACCTCGACATCAACCGCCTCATCGACAGCGACCTCTTCTGAAGCTACCGCCACAAGCACCGATGCTGGCTCGATTGCAGCTGGAGACTCGGCTGACAAGTCCAGCAACCTCCCCTCCAACACGATCCTCGGCATCACCCTGGGATCGATCTTTGGCCTGCTGGCTGTTCTCCTTCTTGTTCTCCTGGCCCTCCGCTGGCGCAAGAACAAGGACAAGGGCGCCGCTGCCGCTGCCGCCGCTACCACCGGTGGCTCCAAATACGACAAGGAGGGCGGCAGTGAGAAAGACCTCGATGCTTTCAGGAGCCCCCCTCCGGCCAACGTGCGTGGCCACCGACCGACGGACTCTTCGGACTCCTATTCGTCCATGGCCATCCTCATGGGTCGCGCCAACCAGCAGAACGCGGGCACCTCCAAGAAGGGTGCCAACGATGGCTCGGGTGCTTCGCGTTACAAGGACATGAAGAGCCTGATCAGCAAGCCGATCCCCCAGGAAGACACCAGTTCCATGAGGGACTACGAGAAGGGGCCGGCTATGGAGACCAACGTCGCTGCGGTGCCGTCGCGACCTAGGAACGGTGCTCCTGACCCCGAGGACGGCACCAGGCGAAGCTCGGGCTGGAACAAGTACTGGTCCAGCGGCAGCGCCAAGATGCTTCTCGGGATCGGCGGTGGCGGTGTCAAGCGCGGCACTGTGGCGACAGAGACAGACAGGAGCTCCAAGTACTCGCTGACGGTTGACACCAACACCAACCCGAGCAACAACAACAGCAATAACAGCAACACCCACCTCAACCCGCGCGTGACGCAAGACTCGGCCACGGTACCGCCTCTCAACTTTGAGGGCCGAACAGCCATGAGCCGCGTCAACTCGGGCAGCCCGGTGGTGACTGGACACCAGGATCTGCCGTTTGGCGAGGGAGTGGCTGGCAAGATTGAGCGATCCAACTCGGGCGCCTCGATGGGAGCCTACTCCAGCGGGATCCCCGAGAGCGTGACGGACGTGTGGGTGCCTTCAAACGGTGGCGAGCAGTCCAAGGCGTGGGGAACGGAGCGCGCACCCAGCAGCGTGTACGAGTACGGTGGCACGGGCAACGCGAGCTCATTCAACCCGCCTGGTGGCAAGCGACCACCGGCCAGCGGTGTGAGCACTCAGCCTCAGCTTGCCATGGCATCGAAATCATCCGACATGAGCTGGCTCAACCTTGGAGAACAATCACAAAGGTGATTTTGTTCAAGGTCTTAATACTGTCTCCTTTTTTTATACTCTTTTGTTTTTTATACTTGCGCCTGCCATTGTGAAGGATACCCCCTCTCAGCGTTTGTGTGTATTGGAAAGAAGAAGAAAGGACTTGACTACAGTCCTTGCTGCAGGAGTTTCTTGGAACTTTTTTTTATATTTGTTTTCATATTCCTCTAGAAGGGGAAGAAAAAAGTACGAGCAAGAACAACAGCATCTTCTTTTTTTATTTATCACACTCAATGTATTCCCTTTTTTTGTTTTGATAAAAAACTCAGCTGCACATATCCCTGATACGCATATATTTGCCCGCCAGCAGGCAACACTCTCTTGTATCTTCTATTCTTTCATTAACCTCTTTTTTTTCTTTTTTTCTTTTTTTCTTTTCTCTTTTCTCTTTTTTACTTTGTCTCTCTCGTTTTTATACATTTGGCATATGTTTTAGCGAGAGAATATCGGGATCAACTCGGTTCCTTTTCTTTTCTTTTCCTTATCAGGGTTCTTTTTCTTTTTATTATCATCTCTTATAACTCTCAACTTGCATTATGCTAGCTTGTTAGCCGCCTTTTGTCTCTTTTTTTATTATTTTTTATTATCTGTTGTTGATGTCGTTGCTGATGTTGATACCACCACGTCTTGAATTTTTTTGTTCCTTGTGGTAATGTTTTGTTTTTTCTTGGGGGATGGGGACATGGGACTGGTGGTGAGGTTTTGGTGATGGGGGAGTGATGGTGGAATTGAATAAGATTAAAAAAAAAAAGTATTTTATATTTGATATGATTTCTGCCTTTTGGCGCTCTAGGAAATGGTGTGTTTATGTTTTTAATGGTATTGATGTTACTTGGTGTGTTTTGTCCTTTGATATGAAGTGGTGTTGATGTGATGTTGTGAAGTTGTCTTGTACGAGTATGCTATTGGTCTGATCTGGATTTGGATCTGATGGTTCATGTGAGGAGGGTGTGAGTGAGGTTGAGTGAGTGAGATTGAGGGTGTGAGGGTGTGAGTGAGTGCCCAGGTGACGTATAGATTTGCATGTAGAATCCTACGGGATGGCCTATAGTAAAGACACGATGGGATTACGATGTAGAACTTGGAAGACTGTTGGTCATGGTCAAATGTCGTGGTCAATGTTCTCTGCATCGTACGAGCCCAGGACATCGGAGACTCCGTAACCTCCCCTCCCCACCATGCTTCTACATGTGCACATCTGTGCATCTGTGCTTCTGCATCTGTGCTTCTACTGCAGGGTCTACACTACGTACGAGTACGAGAAGAATATAATAAAACACAAACATGATCCGTGGGATGGATTCCATGACTAAAAAAAAAAAATGGAAGAGAGTGTCCAAAGAGTCCAAGACTCAAGACCCAAGGACCAAGGACTAAGACGGATAAATGCCCCGTTTGAACAAGGAGACTGAAGAAAAGGAAAGTGAAAGTGGAAAGCACCGACCATGAGTGGGGGGGACGGAAGGACGGCTCGTCGGTGTTGGACCTTGGGTTGAAGAAATCAGGAATCAGGAATCAGGGAATACTCATAGTGCTCCGTGGGTAGTAGTACTCGTAGAGAAGCACAAGCCAGTTACGACTGCGACTATACAGAGAATGTCAAGGGTCAACAGACGACAGAGACGACCTTCTATATTGGTACAGAGTACGGATAGAGGTACTCTATAAAGGCACTCACTGGCCAGGGCCGTCATGAATCTTGTAGTATATTCTAGTTTAGTAGAGAGTCAAGACAATACACTGCTACACAAACTAGTCAAGAACAAAGTCAGGAACGAAGAAAGAAAGAAAGAAGGACAGGAACGAAGAAGAGAAAATGGTCTAGTACTGATCTGACCACTGACCCGACCACTGACCTACCGTCTACCATGAGTGCAATTACCAAGCCCATGACGGACATCGGCCGACGGGACCACTTGACTAGGGCGAGTCATGCCAAGGTCAGGGGTCACGGGCACTGTACTCGTACTCGTAGTCTGCAGTACCTGCAGGTAGACACGGGAAGCTTTGGAGCAGGGCGGCAAAGGGTCAGAGCAGAAGGACGGGCAAGTGGAGCAGAATCTGGCAGTCCATTAATAGCAGCTAGCAGCTAGCAGTACTGTACGGAGTACATAGCCTGTGATAGTCATGAGAAGGTTAGCGCTCTCAAGTCTGGCAGTGCTAGCACGAGTGGCTTGGGATAATGTTGATATAGCGCATGACACGGTGAGTTCAATGCTTTACAATACAGCGCTCTATGTATGCGTCCATTGCTTTCAGTGAGGACTGAGGACCTGATCCATTAGTGAATGAACTCCTAAGCCTAAACAGCAGTTAGCTAGTACTGTGCTTATACTACTAGGCAGGTCCATACTACTATAACTAGCTACTACAGGCGTCCTAGGCTAGTATTAATATGCGTCTACACTAATCATCCAGCTTGACCAATCATGTACTCCCAACTTACCCTCCCCCACCTCTACCCCCACTCTACCAACCAAGCCTCTTTCTCTTTCCCCCCTCTGAGGACATACGAGTACTCGTAGTGTTTGAGAGTGTCTCCAGGTCTCTCTACGAGTGCCCAGTTCACATATGCCCAAGTTGGAACTTGTGAGTACGAGTGCCTGTAGTAGTCTGGTCGTAATAATACAGAACAAGGCAGGTACCTGCAGACTGCATTCGACGAGGCCTCTTTGCTTTGTTCTTTTTTTTTTCTTTGCTTCACTGCTTCTTGAACTTTTTTTTGTCTTTCATTTCTCTACAGAGTGCTACTACTACTAGTATTCTAGCTTGGTTGCTGTAGATCTGTGATTCTTGCTGACCATCAGTCCAAACTCTACATATACTCTACTCTGTACACTCTAACACTCTGCTGTACAGAGTACAGAGTATACTCTACCATCACTCCCTACTGTACGAGTAGTCACAAGCCTCGGTCCCAATACTCGTACTCTCCCAGAGACTCCCCTCGACCTCAACATCACAAGTAACCACCCCGCTATTTCCGTCGGACAAATCGTCGCACTCTCGTCAGGTCTCCAACTCTCTCCTCCGGTCCCCTCTTTCCTTGTCACTCTTGGTGGTTCCCTCTCTCTCTCTCTCCATTTCCCTCTTTTTCACTCCATTTCTCTCCATTTCTTGCTTGCTGCTTGCTCGTTCAATCCCCCCCTCCCTCTTGTTGGTTATGCCCTCTGTTCCCAAGACCCATCCACCCCGACCTCTTAGCCTCTTCGTCTGCAACCATAGTCCTCCCCGGGTCCCACCGAACCACACAGACCATCCACCGCTTGTGATGCTAGTACGAGTAGGACTCGATACGACTACCACTATTACCACTACTCCGTAATACTCTACGGAGTAATACTCCATCGTACTAGACTCCAGTCTGCAGGTCATCTTACAGGCTATACCAACACTCTGCCAACAGCCTCTACCAAGCGCCCCCCCAGCCTTGCTCCCCCTCCACCTGTCCTCCGCCCACAAACTCTCTCTCGCTCTCTCTCCCACAGTCTCTCTTCATCAAATCTGACCCGCTCCACCACGTTTTCTACTCGTTACCCAGCCGAGAACCCGCCGCGCTTTCTCAACTTTCTTCCTCTCGGTCGGAGAAAAGGAAAAAACGCACACGACAGTTTTTTTTTTTTTTTCTCTCTTCTCGCTCTTTTTACTCTTCTTCTCTCCATCCTCTTCTAGTAGATTTTCCTCACCATCGACAGTCATCTACAACCATCAATCGGTACGACAGTCTTACTTTTTTTTCCGCGGCAGAGGCCGCTTCCTCCCCCCCACTTTGCTCTGCGTCGCTCGTTCAATTTGTCGCTCTCTCTCGCTCTCCACGCAAGACTCAACACCTCTCGTCATCTCAACAACCAACCCACGAGGGCAATCCAAACGATTGAAACAAGGGTCAGAATCATCACAAAAAAAAAAGAGCAAGGAACATCGGAAAAAAAATATAGAAAAATGATGAGCTCTGGTGGCTGGGACGGCCAGGACCACCACATGGGTGGGGCCTCGGACGATGACTTTGGTCACTTCCTCGACATGTCAAACATCGGCGACGGCATGCAGTTCGACTTCAACAGCTTCCCCGATGGCTCAGACAACCAGCCGCTCATGGCTCCTCAAGACCATCATGCCAACCCCATGATGCACCCTGGGCATGCTCACGCACACGCCCCTCACTCGCACTCGCACTCACACTCGACCGGCTCCATGGCCCCGACCACAGCCTCGATGCCGCAGGCCACCACGCCGACAACGACGGCCCCGAGCCAGATGACGCCCGTGTCCGCCCCCAACACCGACTCCATCTCGACAATCGACGCCCAGATCCAGTACCTGCAGCAGCAAAAGTTCCAGCAGCAGCAGCGACAGCTCCAGGACCAGCGCAACGCCTACTTCTCCACCCAGAACCACTCGGTGCCCCCGACACCCCAGAGCCTCGAGATGCCCCCGGGCAGCGGCCACTTCTACAGCCACCCCGACCACCTTCCCCAGGGCCACGACCAGTTCGACCCCAACTACCGCCACCAGCGCCGTCTGAAGGAGCAGCACGACATGGCCTTCACCCCGCTCGTCTCCCCCGCCGTCACCCCTCTGGACCCCCACTTCAACATGGAGAGCGCCTTTGCCATGCCCGGCGCCTACTTCAGCCCCCTCACCTCGCCCGCCCTCCACGCCCAGAACGACTCGAGCTCCGCCTACGACCACAGCACCCACTCCAACAACTCCCCCGCCGCCATGGACCTCGAGCCGCCTCCCGCCGCCGCCCCGGTCGCTGCCACCCTCGAGCTCAACAAGAAGGCCCGCAAGAACAGCGCCGCCAAGTCGAGGTCCAAGGCCGTCCGCAGCTCCCCCATCACCAAACCTCAGCGCAAGAAGCCCGGTCCCAGCCCGGCCATTGTGTCCCAATTCCTGAACGAAGTCGACGAGACCGGCGGCCTCGGTCAGCTACCCTCTGCCGCCGCAGACACGGCCATGCTGCCGCTGCCGGCGGCATCGATATCGACCGACGGCTCCGAGGAGAATGCCTCGGTATCCCCCGAGAACCTGACGGACATGCCTCCGCCGCCGGTGCCCTCGTGGACGTCGTCGAATGGCAAGAACGGCAACGGCAGCACCAACAACTCGCCGTACATGCAACCCCAGGGAGCAGCCAACGCGCACGTCACATCGGATCCCTCGACGTCACAGCAGCACTGGAGCACGTCCCCGGCTCTCGTCGGTCTGTCCACCGAGGCTCCGTCCCAGACCCAGGCCCACCCCGCCACGCCGGCCTCCATCATGCGACTGCCGGCGTCCAAGTCGAAGAAGCCCGCAGTGGGGCAGCACGAGCGCACGGCGACAGACAACATCGAGTCGCTAGAGCTACCCGAGTCGGTATCCAAGACGCAATTCAACTCGACGTCAGGCACACCCACACCCAGGGAGTCGCCGCGCATCGTTCCCTCGACCGACAACAACAGGAGGTCCTCCACATCATCAGCATCAACCAGGAAGCAGCAGCAACAACAAAAACCCCCTCCCTCGCCGGCAGCCACACCCCGCCGATCAGGGACCGTATCGGCCAGCCAGAGCCCGATGATCCAGCCAGGTGGAGGAGGAACGGGGTCAACCTCGACAAGGAGAACACCACAGCTCGCGCCGCAGATCGCGCCGCAGCCGATGGGCAGGAAGCGATCCACAGGGTCAGCACACGCATCACCAGCCCTCCTACCACGCATATCACCCAGCATCAAACCCTTGCTCCCGGGCAGCGGACCCGGCAGCATGGGCGACAACGCAAAGATGCCCGACTCGACCCATCACCAGCTCCTCATGTCCAAGTCCAACTACCAGAACATCCTAGAGGGCAACCAGGTCCCCGGCGTGACGTACCCGTCCGAGCTGTCGAGCAATCTCACCTCGAAGAGGACGTCTCACAAGATTGCCGAGCAGGGGAGACGCAACAGGATCAACTCTGCTCTCCAGGTCATGGCTGGATTACTACCGGATGATGGATGCGGGGGTGGTGATGAAAGTGCTGGAAGTGGGAATGGCGGGAATAAAAAGGAGAAGGATGCCAAGGAAAAAGAAAGAGATGCGAAGGAGAAGGAAAAGGAAATGGCGAAACAGGTGAATTCTACGACGAGTAAAGCCAGCGTGGTGGAAAAGGCAATTGTTCACATGCAGCTGCTCGCTAGTGAGAATGAGGTGTTGAAGAGGGAGATTGAGATGTTGAAGGAGAAGTTGGAAAAGGTGGTATAGGTCTGTCGTTTGCTGGCTTCTAATCCATTTTTTTTAATACTCTTCTCTGATTCATCTACGTTTCTTTTTTATCCTTTTCTAATATATACCCTTTCTTATCTTTTCTCTATACTATATTTTCTTACCTTTTTATACTATACATTCTGTTTCTCTTCCATCTCATCTTCTCTTCTCTATTTTATGTTTTATATTTCATTGTTTCTCATCTCTTGTCTTTTTCTTTATTATATCCTTTTTTCTTCTTTATTATCTCTATTTTCTTCCTTTCTAGTCTATTCTTTCTTTTATCTTGTCTTTCTCTTCTTTTAGTATACATTTCTTCTTGTCTTCACGTCTTCTTTTCTAGTATACATTTCCTCTTTTTTTTCTTCTTCTTTTTGCCTCTTCTCTTCTTTTATATCTCTGCTATCTACTTAGTTCTTGGGTTTGGATATTCTTTATAGGTATATGGTATACCTTGATGATATATGTGATATGGGTTCAAGAGTGGGATAGGTTGGGTTAGACAGTGGGATGGGTACGGTTAAACAGTGTAATGAATGGATTGATGGATGGATGGGACGGGAATACATATATATACACCATGGGAGTCTCTTCATGACTGGTTATTGGTTTACACTGACTTGAGTATGAGTGAGCATGAGTCTGACGATGAGCCCATCCTGACGTTGAATATGTGTTTAGACATTGTGTGTGTGTGTATGTGTGTGTGTGCGTATACCTCTGTATGTGTATATGTACATCCCGTCAACGTGTAAACGCGCATTGTTATGTTTTACTTTATTCAATGGAATTTCTGATCAAGCTGGTATCGAGGCTGTCTCAGCTGCAACACTCCCACTCCCAGCACCATCCCCCAAAACATCAACATCCAACACCCCCATGACGTCTACTACCAACCTCAGACTCTCCATGAAGGAGTTGACAGCCACGCGAAGCATACGATTCGTAGTAGCGCGGTAGTCTGCTCTCAAGATGGCACCGTCCTCTGTGCTCTGATCCTTGCCCTCTGAAGTAGACCCCTGCACAGACAATACCCTGTGTACAAGTGGTGACAGCTCCTTGTCTACCTGGATTGCCTTCAGGGCAGATGTCGCCAGACGGTTTGTAGGGAAGGGAATGTCGATGGTGCTGTGGTTGTGTATATGTTAGTATGTGGTTGGGGTGAGTGTGGTTGAAGTGAAGTTTTATATAGAGGGGAAGTAGATAGTAAAACACAACTACAGAAGAAAGAGACGAAAATAAGGTAGAAAAGGGAGCAAATATCAACAGCAATAAAAACCTACATGGAACAAGGGAATTGTGACTCTATAGATGAAGCCATGATTACTATGTGTGTACCCTTGGGTTGTTTGCCGTTTGTGCTGAAGAATTTCGCCTCTTGTGCCGGGTATGTCAAGTCGGAATGATGATGGTGGGGGAGGGGAATTTTATCGGACCGTGGTCTGGTGGTGTGCCTGTAGGCTGTAGGCTGTAGGCTGTAATACTCCGTAGAATGGATGGGAATAAAGTGGTGGTAATGCCAACGTACTGGTAGATGTGGCTGAACTAGCCTGTGGCTGATGAGCTGGAGAGTACTCGTGGCCAAGCCACAAAAATGAAACAACCCATCATGCCTAACCATCCTGTTGCCATGGTTACCAGTGGAACCGTGCACTTGTTATGGATACCAGACAGGTAACAAACGTAACAAAAGCAGTTTACGGACGCTGCAAGGTCATTATTTGTTATTATTACTGGTACGGGGCAATAACAGCATTGCATACGTAGTATTACTCCCGTACGGACTCCCAATCTCCATACGGACCGTATACTCACACCGCAGGTACATTGTGTACTCGTAGTACATGTAATACTGTATTACAGGCTGTAGCCGGGTGAGGACCTGGACCCTGTCAATTACCTCCCCGGACCAGCTGTCTTGCATCCATTCCAGGGCATATAGTCCACTGGAACGCCAAAACAGAGTCCCCTACGAGTAGGCAAGAGTCCCCTAGTGCTCCGCACCCCAACACCCAAGTACCCCCCGGGCCAAATACACTACAACAACAACAAGCATTGCTCCACTCATTCTCCTCTATCCCCCCCCCGTCATACAAAACATGGTCACGCACACTCATCACAACAAATAACAACGACCTCTTTTCTCCTCCTTCTTCCCTTTGGAAAAAAAAACCCCATCACCGTCTCTTCTTCTTCTCCAGCCTTGTGGATTTCTTCTTTCTTCCTTTTGGCATCTTTTCTTCTCTTCTTTCCTGTGACGTCTTTTCTTATATATTCTTCTTTATTTCCTCCAACGGCATCCAGCAATAACAACAACACCGCCCCCAGCTTCGAAAACACGTAAGTCAGCAAGCAAGCCGAGAACCAAAACAAAGAAGCTGTGCACATATATATCGAAAACCGCAAGACGTCGCTTCTCCCTTCTACGAATCATTTCAATCAAACAAGCTTGACTTGATACTTCTTGTGTGTGTTGTCGACAAAAAAAACAACCATTCTGCTTGACCGCAATCATCACACCGCGTTCTCTCCCCCCCTTGGTACAAACCACACAGCATGAGCAAAACAATGGCTCGTGTGTCTAGGCACTCTGGTGCCGTGGGCCAAGTTGTCGAATATATCCCAGGTTCGTTCTTCTCTTCCCATCTCGTTACCACTCTTTTGCTCTCTGTTTGGCCGCGTCTGCCTCGGAAAGTAAACAAAAAGGGAGGGACAACAACAAAACACAAGATCAATGACGACAAGTACTGACGATATCTCCTTCACACTCACATAGACCGCCTCTACCTCGCTTCGTATATTCAGCCTCCCCAGGAGGACGCACCGCTCCCCTACCCCGAGCCTCCTGCCTCGCCGCGCAAGCGTGCCGCCCAGCAGGCCTCGACCAACCGCCCCAAGATCCCCTGCTACTTCACCGTCGACGATACCCTCCTGTACAATGCCTTCCACCACGACTTTGGGCCTCTGCACATTGGCCACCTGTACCGCTTTGCCATCCAGTTCCACGACATTCTCGGTGCCAAGGAGAATAAGGATCGTCCCATTGTTTTCTGGAGCTATGCCGACCCTAGGAGTGAGTTGCTGCTCCTGTTACTGTTACCCGAAGAAGACTGGCCGAATGATATGAAGGAGAGACAAAATAAAAAGACAGGTTCACTAACATTCCATCTCTCCCTCCCCACAGGTCGCGCAAACGCTGCTTGCATGCTCGCTTGCTACATGGTTCTCATCCAGAATTGGCCACCCCATCTGGCCCTCGCCCCCGTCGCCCAGGTCGACCCCCCGCTGATGCCCTTCCGCGACGCCGGCTACAGCCAGGCCGACTACGGCATCACCGTCCAGGACGTCGTCTACGGTGTGTGGAAGGCCAAGGAGGAGAAGTGCTGCGACCTCGACAACTTCGACCTCGACATGTACGAGAGGTACGAGCGCGTCGAGCACGGTGACTTCAACTGGATCACACCACACTTCCTGGCCTTTGCCTCGCCCCAGCACACCCCCGTGGCCAAGATCACCGAGGACGACGGCGCCCTGTGGGACGCCCTCCCGCGTACCCTCGAGGACGTGGCCTCGCACGACTCCCTCCCCCAGCCCTTCAAGAATGTCCTCGCCCACTTCTCGGACCGCAACATCGGCCTGGTCGTTCGCCTCAACTCCCCCCTCTACTCGCCCTCGTACTTTGAGGCCCTGGGCATCCAGCACCTCGACATGATCTTTGACGACGGCACCTGCCCCGCCCTCCCCACGGTGCGCAAGTTCATCCGCCTGGCCCACGAGGTCATCACGGTGCGCAAGCAGGGCATCGCCGTGCACTGCAAGGCCGGCCTCGGCCGCACCGGCTGCCTGATTGGCGCCTACCTCATCTACCGCCACGGCTTCACGGCCAATGAGGTCATCTCCTTCATGCGCTTCATGCGCCCCGGCATGGTCGTCGGCCCCCAGCAGCACTGGCTGCACCTCAACCAGGGCACCTTCCGTGAGTGGTGGGTCGAGGAGAGGATCGAGCGCCGCCTCCGCAAGGAGATGGCCGCCTCCCACGCCGTGCCCAGCACCCCCGTGCGCGCCATGCAGAAGTCGTCGATCCGCAGTGGCGCCCAGGCCTCGACCCCGCCTCACCGCACCGGATCCAACCGCACGCCTCTCAGCGAGGTGGACGGGGACCGCGGCAACGTCGCCGCCTCCGCACAGGACGACTACCTCCCCGCGCCGACGCCGGGGCAGCCCCGCAAGGGATCTGCGCGCGCCGGAGCCGACCGCCACCACCCTTACCAGCGGGGTGGGTCGGTGCACGCGACGGTGGAGGAGGAGGCAGTCCTTGAGGACGGCGCCGAGATCACGATGCACCACCACCAGCGCAAGTCGCAGGAGTCTGGCGGCGGCGTCAACGACACAGACGAGGAGTTCCACCTCCGCATGCGCCGGCGCAAGGACACGTCGCAGTCGCCCGGACGGACGGCAGCGTCGGACAAGGTCCGGTCCATCAGCCAGACCACGTCGACGGTGTACGTCATCGACAACGACGCGTCTCACGACGCCGAGAACATTGGCAGCGGACGCCCCAAGACGGTGGATCGCGTCGCCAGTACTCCTAGCGTCATGACCAAGGTCAGGGGAAGCAAGCGAGGGTCCGCCGAGGCGTCGTCCCCCCTGCGGACCAAGGACTCGGGCGTGCGCAAGACGAGCGGCCGCGTCGGGAGCAACAACCATCATCACAGTGCCATGTCGGCCACGGCGTCGTCGGCTGCCAGGAAGGTGTCCTCTTCTTCATAGAGTGTGGCGATGGGGTGTGTTGATCTGGTGATGCCTCGACAGGAGGATTGTCTGCTCGAGGCTCAACAAACAAGTCTCAACCCGTCTACTTGACGAGAGACTGACAGGACTTGTGGGCTCATCAGCCCGACAAGTCTACACTCATCAGAGTTTGACAGGTCTTCTACACTTGATCAGGGACTGACAAGATGAAGCTTGATCAAAGACCGGTACACGGGCAAAGTGGCAAAACACCACAAACAAGAAAAAGAAATTGAAGCGTGGCATTGATGGAGAAGGGTATTGTTTTCTTTACCTTGGCGACGATGACGACTCAAAGATTTCCTTGTCTTTTTTTTATTATTATGACGACTTTTGCTTTTTCCTGGAAAGAACACTTTTAGTTTCTTCTTGTTTTTTACACTACTTTTGTGTGTTTCTTTTTTTTCTTATAAACAAACACTTTGCATAATGATGGCGTTTGATAGGAATGGTTATTAAGTTTTTTTGGGGACTTTTGAGGTGTTTTCTTCTCTTCTTTCTTCTCGTTCGTTGCAACTGTTTCTTTCTTTTTCGTTATAACACCCCTCAAAATAAAGATCCATAAAAAAATGTTGGAGAGGGAAGTTCATGGTGCGATCCCGATCATGGATATATACATTGCCCCTTTTTTTTTCTTTTTCCTAGGGATCATGGGGTATTACAGTTCTTTCGTTTGATTTATATGTTCTTTTGTTGCTTTCTTTGATACACGTTTTTTATACATATGACTTTTAACATCTGGCTTTACCATCTTTAACATCTGACTTTTTATTTTCTTGATAATGCCATACTCTTGGATCTTTTGATAATGTCGTATTGTTGGATAGATGGTTGTGGTAATATGTGTTGATCATGTTCTATTCTTGGATATAAGATTGTGTGGTAATGGTTTCAAGATTGTGGTATTACCTTGGTTTTAATACGGTAAAATCACAAACGTATACTCTCCAACTTGGAAACGACATTCTCCATCAACACGGCAGCATCCTTCCCACCAAGACCCTCATCGACATTCAGACACATGTCCACGACATCCCTATACTTCCTGCCGAGCTTGCTCGCCAGACCGGGGACCAGGACGGGCAGGACGACGCGGTCCCGCCACCGGTTAGCAGAGTAGTGCGGCTTGTGGTAATGGCTGAGGGACTTCCACAGGCCTATCTCGAGCAGGAGCAGACCGAGACTGTACACGTCAAAGGCCTTTGAGTAGGGGAGGCCCCTGAGCGAGGAGGGGTGGCGATGCAGGTCGGGGATGGACGGGTTGCGCGGCACGACGGACAGGGCGGTGTCCATGTCGGGACGGGAGGCGTCGAACCCGACGAGGTAAGGGGAGGAAACGTCGGGGACCAGGGCGGCGGAGGCGGTGGCGCCCTGGGCCGAGGCGGCGAAGGCGCTCGGGAAGAAGAGCACGTTGGACGAGCAGAGCGACTTGTGCAGCCAGTCCAGGCTGTGGAGGGACCAGGTGGCCACGGCGAGGGTGAGGGCCAGACGCACGCGGTCGTCCAGGTCGGGCGTGCGCAGGTCGGCGCTCTCGATGAGCGAGTGCAGAGAGTCGTGGGACGCCCCGGGGGCGAGGTAGACCAGTCCGTACAGCGAGCGGGACGAGTCGTCCGTGTAGCCTAGGCAGTCTATGCTGTGGAGGTCCGGGTGGCGCGAGGAGGCAGAGTGCATCATCCGCGCTAGGTCGTCTAGGCGCCGGAGGTGGGCGACTCGCTCGTCTAACGCTTCGCGGTCGTACTCTATCCACTCGATGACCACGGCGCCGGCCGTCTTGTGGTGAGCGTGGCAGCGGCGGTTGCTTTCTCGGGGGTCTGTCACTCCGCCTCCGCCTCCTCCTCCGCCTCCTCCGAGGGTGGATGTCGATGAGGAGATGTCTTCGCATGATGATGTTGGTTGTCCTCGCTTCTTGGTGGTGGTGGTACGACGTGTAGATGTGCCGCCGGTGGTGGTGAGATGGGAGGTGGGAGAGGTGGTGGTGGTGGTGATGGTCAAGTCCTCTCTCGCTACTCGTAGGGCATGGGTGGGACGGAAGTCGGCTTGGGGTGTCGTGTCGAGGTTGATGCGGAGCTTCTTGAGGTTGGCTGAGTTGGTCAGGTGTGGGTAGATGCCTGTCGAGGCCTTCTCGAGGAGGGACAGCTCGCTGACGTTGCGCTGGGCTGACTCGAGGAGCTGATGGGTCCATGCGCGTTGGTACGAGGGGAGTTGGGATGGTGGGAAGAGACGTTCTAGGCCATCGTTGAAGTCTGTTTTCAATATCAGGGTCAGTACCATTCTCAGTCTTGTTCATCTCATCATCATTCTGTGTGAGGGGTGTACATATATGTATCATTACCTTTGAGATCAGTGAGGAGAGTGCCAAACTTTTCCTTGTCTAAACCACTCCAGTCAGTCCCATCCTCATCGCTTATCATATTTTATGAGGGAAGATACCTGAAATGACCCATTTAGTCCTGAGCCCAAACTCCTTTTTCCAGCTCCTCTCACTCTTCACACCAGCATCACTCTTGATAGGCTTAGACGATGACGGCAACCTCGATGCTCCCTCAGCACCATTGGGAGTTCTAGTACCCTCATCAGTGAAGCCATACGCCTGCTTGAGCTTCGCGAAATCCGTCACAGTCCCGTGTAGCTGCTCGAGGATCTGCGTGGCCAGCGCCCTGAGCTGAGGATTGCCCCCGCGGCTGGTGCTGTCGAGATGGGCCTCCAGCCTGCCCTCGGCGACACCCCACTCCCTCCCCCAGACCACCAGCCTCATCTCCTCGATGCGCACCTTGCATATCAGGCGCTGGCTGTCGCTGTCGAGGTTGCGCGCCGCCGAGAAGTAGCCGTATGCTTTGACGCAGCCGTCGAAGAGCTGGCCTAGGAAACCTACCACGCCGATTGTGGTTCCGATGATTTCGGCCATTCCGTCTTTTTTTCTTCTTTCTCGTTCTATACTTCTTCTCCTTATCTCTTTCTCTCCTAAATCTCTCTTATATCTCCTTCTTCTCTCTTCCTCTCACTTTGTTCGTTGCTGGTCGTAGAATGATAAAAACACTTCACATGTTACCCCACCATGTGACACTGTTCGTGATGGTAATACAACATGTAAAACCGAATCAGATGATGATGATCGAAATGAGACGAGATGGATGTGTATGAAGAAGAAATACAAGAAAAGACACAGACACTCAAACACCTCGAAGAAGGAAATCATACAACACCCCTCATCTCGCCTTTCCCTCCCCCCCCCTTCGGCTTTTCGTGATCCGCCACACCCCCCTGCACATCCGTGTGGGTCATGCAAGTAAGCAAGACCAGAAACACTCAGCCTTGCTGGCAGCTGTGGTATTACTAGCGACCGAGTTTTCTTTTTTTTCTTCTTCTTCGTTGCTGCTTGTGGCTTGTGTATCCATCTGCCGAGATGGGTCTCTCCCATTCTGGGGATCCAACTATGGGCTGATCGGATGTGGGATGGGAATCTGCACTACCACGATGTGCGTATATATATATATATATATCAAGGACAGCCACAAGCTCACGTCTTCAAAGAAAATATCATCAATTTTTTTGCGTTTGTATTCCAATGTTCCCCTCTTCCCTCCCCGCCAACCATCCGGTCCCAGGTTCTGAAAGTTTTCCCCGCCAACCTATGTATATATATTCATCCTCCTGGCGTGCGCCATCATGAGCCGAAAAGTGTTTGGATGATACACTAATTTCACGGGTCTCTTTACGGAGGGTTTTATGGCATTGAACCCTTCCGTTGAAAGGATGACCATGGCTGTTTTTTTTATATCTCGTCTTTTTCTTGTTTTTGTATCCTTGCGTCTTCAACTAACACACCCTTATTGTGCTCTGTTTATTTTTTTATTTGTTCTCTTTTTCGTATGATTTTATGTCGACTCTGTTTCGAGTGCAGACATTGTTCTGAGTGTTCTGGGAACGAAATCTTGCGGTACCGGAGCAACAATCGGAGTTGCTTAGTAGACCTTCTTCTTCTCGTCGATGCTGAACTGGCCAGGTCCGCTGTTGACCAGCAGGAGAAGACCGCCGACAATGGACAGGATCTGGAAGAAGTCGTACTTGGCAAAGTCCTTGTGAGGGTGGTGCTCGTGAAGCTGTGAGAAAAAAAAACATGACTGTCAGTAAAACTGAAAAAAAAAGATGAACAAATCGAAGAGAGGACAAAAACGTACAGTCCAGAAGTTGTTGACAAGGAGGTTAAAGACACTGAGGATGAGGACGAGAAGAGTGGCGCTGAACTTGGCCTTGAAGCCGACGACGACCATGATGCAGGCGCCGGCGCCGAGGATGGAGACGGCGACGCGCCAGATGGACCACTGTCCGCTGAGGATGAAGCCGACAAACAGGAAGATGAGCAGGACGCGGCCGGCGAGCTGGAAGTACATCTTGCGGTCCTTCTCGTCGATCTGGGGCAGGCCGGCAAAGGCCTTGGTCTTGCGCACCCACGAGTCGGAGAGGACCATGAGGAGACCGCCGATGACGGACAGGTTGCGGAGGAAGAAGTTGAGGTCGAAGATGAGTCCGTAGCCGAGGGCCTGGGTGACGACGACGCCCATGAGGCCGGCGACGGCGTAGTCCGAGTGCTTGCGGACAATGACCATGAAGGAACAGGTGGCCATGGCGACGATGTTGACGAGGAGGAAGAGGTGCGTGATGCCGGTGGGGACTATAGTACGCCGAAGGCAGGAAAAAGTCAGCTCATCCATCCGGGGTAGTAGTATTCAAGGCTTGCTCGCGTGTGCGAATTGGGGAGGCATACTGCTCCTGTAGTCCCTCAGGTAGGTGAGCTGGTCGCTCCACTGCGTCATGATGCGCAGCGTGTCCTCGAGGAAGGTGACGACGATGAGGAAACGTCCAATGGCCGGGAGGTAGCTAAGAAGAGTGCCAATTCGTGTCAGCTTCACCGTAGAGAGAAGAGAGAATGGCATCATTGGGTTTCCTTCCGAGCTGGCAGAGGCCCGAGCTCGGTATGGCAAAAAAAAAAAAAAAAGAGCCGGGGAGAGAGGGAGCTTCAAACTCACGGCTTGATGGGCTCGCTGAAGCTGTCGAGCATGTCCTCGACCTTGTCCGTGTACGGGCGGAGCTGGTCGAGCAAGTTGGGAGTCTGCTCCTGCTCGGGCCCAACCCCGTAGGGGCTGGAGGAGCTAGGGATGCCGTAACCGGCCGGACCGCGATGGCTCATTATGTGCTTTGGTGGTGAGGATTGGGAGCTTTTGCTCTTGTTTCTTCCTCCCTCTCTTCCTTTTTTTTCAACGGGCGGGAACAATCGTCCTTCCGCCTCTTCTTCTCGTTTTTCGTTGTCCCTAAACTTTGGGGCTCGGATCGCGAACAGGTGTTTTCTTTCGTAGGTTTGTCAAGTTTGGAGAGGGTCTCTTTCGGTCCCACCGATTTGTTCACGTCTCGGTCGGCCGAGAAAAGTAAAAGGATACGTAGGTAAAAATGAGAGCTGTCGCAGCGACGGGTCGAATGGATGTTTTCGGGCGTCGGAGAGAGCGAGCGACGAGATGCAGGGAGGGGGGTTGGAAGAGAGCGAGAGGGGACCACGCGCAAGGGTTTAGGTGGTGGTGGTGGTGGGTTTGGAGGAGTCGACTGGGGTGGGAGCGGGCGGACAAGGACGGAACTACTAATGGTAGTGTGCGTAGGTTATATGCCGGTTTGTAGGTCTGTTCTGTCGTCTCTACTAGAGGTACGGAGTAGTAGTACTACTGCTAGTAAATGGTATGTCTACTGTTTCTCTCTGTCGTTGAAAGAGACCCAGGATTTGAGACGAAACGGCAAAGGAAGGAGAAGGAGGAGCAGGAGGACAGGCGACAAGAGGAAAAGGAAAAAAAGGGAAGTCAATAAAATGTTTTTTATTGTCCCGTATTGATACTACAAATGTGGCCAACTTGACTTTTGCCTGGTCTCTGAGCTCATCCATTAGTGCTAACTGACAACTGTGTCCTTTCGAAATCCCGTGATGACGCAGGGTCGACGTATCCACTTTTCTCAGTCCCCGTTTTGGCAGGCACGACCTGAGGATCGCTCACGGCGGAGTGGCAGGAGCATCCAACCTTGAGACCTAGACATAACTACTCCGTACATAGTAGTAGTAGTATTTATTACTTTGATTGACTGCAATACTACTCTACCACTCTAGCATCATTATATATCATTGCTTTCTACTACTATGCTCTAGAATTGAACGGACGAATGATTAGGAACATCTGTCCTTTATATATTAGTACTCGTATAGCTTCAATACATGTGGGAATAAAAAAGATAAAAAAAAAAACTCAAAAACTGGAGATACGAGTATAAGCCACCCGGCATTGAATGGAAAGAACCACGGTTCGCTCCTGCCCCCGCGTCTAGGCTTACGAGTACCGACCATACTTACGAGTACGAATACATCACAACGTAATACGCTGAGTATCCATGGGTGAGCGACCAGCACTAATATATACATGTATACCAGCAGCAGAGTAGCAGCAGCAGCAGCAGCAGTACCATAGTACGAGCATGTATCGCTAGAAGTGTCCATTGTAAGAATAATGGATAAGAATGAAAGAATACGGTGTGTGTAGTATTACTGTATCATCATGATTTTAGCTTATTCCTTAGCGAATAACCCACAGCTCAGGCGAGCATATGTATGCTTCCCGCTGTAAGAATTGTAAGAATGCATCGATAGCACCTCCCATAGGCCACCCCAGGCCCCCCCTCCCCACTACGATTACTCCTACAGCTCTTGACTGGCTTCCATCAACCCTTCCAGTGCATCCGAGCCCGCTAGTTCATCCAGTACTTGCTGCGAATCCTTGGGATCTTGCAGTCTTACATCGTACGATTGATTCCAACGACATGGACAGAGGGTTCAATGTAACAAACGGCTAATATCAGGGCATTCCAAGATGCATGGCACCTCGTATGTAAGGTATTATTACTACTACTTCAAAACCTTGAACTTCGGAGAGTAGTCGTTCACTTGTACTCAATGGTACTAACACATCCTCGGCCTCTCAACAACAGTCAGCCCCCCATTGTCATCGTACTCTACCCTCGTCTCATTGACAGCCCTGGCAAGCTCGGGACGTGAGACGACGCGGTTCCCCGTCCCAGGATCCCACTCCCACCCTTCTCGCATCCACATCCAGCGCAGGTACGCCCGTAGCTCCTTGTCGTCCGGCCTCACACGCATCCACTCGGGCTGGAATTTGGGCTCGCTCCCTCCGCCATTCCAGTCCGTCGCGCGGCCGAGCAGCTCGTCGCGGCAGAAGATGCGCCAGCTGTCGATGGCATATTTCCCCTGCGTCATGTGTCCAATCTCCCAGGCCTCTGGTTCGTCGCTATTGTCATTTCGACTATCGTTCTGTTTCTCGCCATCACCATCACCTTCTTCTTCTTCTTCTGACGGAGCCAGCATACAGCCTCCTCCTGTATCGTGAATAGTAGTATTCGCATTTTGAAGAGGGTCTATATCCCGTCTGTCGTAATTCTTCACACGATATACCCTCCCAGCACGCGGGGGGTTGTCAATAAAGGCCCTTGCGTATTTCTGGAACATTCCCAGACGGTTGACGCCCAGACCCAGATGGCGAATAGTATCTACTATGGCTTGGGCGTTGGACGGGTCGGCTATATGCCCTGGCGTGGGGAACCGCTCCTTGATCTCGTAGAAGATGGGCAGGGCGGCCGTGCCCTTTGTGCGGATGAGAAATGTCACGGCGACGAGGAGCCAGAAGGGCTCGTGGGCCATCTTCTCCTGCACGAGGCCGAACACCGGGGCGTCGAGCGGCGGGAACGGAACGCACGATATGGTCCCCCGTGGTGGTCGGCGTTTCGGAGGAGATTTTGGCTGCTGCTGCCGGGGCGGGGACGACGGAGCAAAGTACGGCGAGAGCACTGATCCCTTGGTGGTCTGGGCGACAGCCCTGGCTGGCTCTGACTTTTGTATAGGTGCTTCTTCGTCTTGCTGGTCGACCCCATCCTCGTCCGTGGGTAATACCGTGTCATTCGTAGGCCGAGCATCTTCGCATCGCAAAGAGGGCTGCGATAGCGGCCGTTGACTTGAAAGCTGCGCAAACGGCCCATGTAAAAACGGGTATTTCGCAGCTGGCGACGTCGGTCTGCTGTCGTCTGCTTGTTCTGGGTCCCAGTAATGAGACGTGATATGCTGCTGCGGCCTCCTCTTTGGCGACGAGGCACGCGATGTCGGGGAAGTTGGCTGGAAGAGACCAGTAGTGCTGTTGTCTCCCAACGACGACAAGTTCATCGCCCGTTGCTGCTGCTCCCCTGCCAGAAGAAGCAGACGATCCGTCTCGTACCACGGGTCATCGTGCTCGGGGTCCAGATGGCAGTTGTGTAGGTACCATACGAACTCGAGCACATCTCCGCCATCGAGGCTGGCCGGGTCAATGGCGTGTTGCTTTCGAAGTGACCTAGCGCAGTCGACGATGGCGTGCCAGGTCTCAGCGCCGGCGAGTAGGCTCTCGTTGACGAGCCATTCGATGTCTTCGCTCACGTTGGGCGACCTAGTCCCGTGGCAGAATGCCTGTGCTAGGAACTCCTCGTCGCCGTGTTGGATCTGGAAGGGTTGCAGCGCTGCGCGACCGATTCGAAGGACGTCATCAGAGTGTTGCTGCTGCTGCTCCCCGTCGTCTGGGAGCGGCGTCATGATATTCGGAGCGAGGAGGTCATGTTTCTTGTCGGTGAAAGTAATTCAGCGCAGCAGGAATGGCATGAAACCATGTGCGTGCATGAGCGCATCTTGTGTCTATTTTCTCTTCTGTTTTGCTTGTAGTGGGTGAAATAGAGCAGTAGGGTCAATTGAGAAAGTGACAGGCGGTGATGGACTTTTTTTTTTTCTGCCAGCCTGCCAGCCAGCCTGCAAGATCGGTTGTCGGTTTCCCCGCGGTCATGTCATGCCAGGGGCATAGCAATACCACCAAGGGAAGGTGATCTACAGTTTACATATGGAGTTGTCATAGTACCGGTAGCACTGCTACTACGACGCTACATACATAGACCTCGGCATCCCATTTACCGAAAAGAGTCGTGTTTTTATCTATTTGAACGGACGAGAAATGACGTTATGACGGTAGCATTGCATGCACGAGTAATGGGGAAACTTTATGATGTGTTAGTACTTTAGGCGACCGTGATTCATCAGCCAACAGTTGTCAGTTGGTGATGATGGGGCATGGCCAGTTGGCAGCCAGCAGTGCACTGAGCAGCCAGCATGGCACACCCCCCCTGCCGGTCCGATGCTGGGGGGGCCCGGGGATCAGTCGCGTGATGTTGCCATGTTGGCCGTCGTCATCCCAGACATGCAATATTCCTGTTAATTGAAGTGTGTCGGTTGGTTACCGAGGGGGGAAGAGAGACAACGAGAAGAGAGAGAGATAACCTTGTACAGATAGAACCTGCTGTGGTATCATGGGGCAACTTGAAAGTTTGGCTGGACGCAAAACCAGAGAGAGACGGCGTAGTGAGATTTATCTCCGTGGTGCTCCGTAGTGCTCCGTGGTGCTCCATAGCGTGGCGATAATGATACGGTATTTCGTGCTGCAATCTGTACTCGTACTTCGTAGTAGGCTGGGCGATAATGCTAGGCAAGTTCAATTTTTGTGTATTAGGTCGGGGTCCGGGTGCGTGTGACCATTGGGAAAATCAATTTGGTGCTAGGCTGTTTAGCACTGGAAACCCACTGCTCTAGCAACAAAATGTCCACTGCTGGCGTGTGAGCCTCTCTCCCGTCTGCGAGTAAAGGCCCGCTGCGATGGACTGCGAGTGACTCGCTTGGGACGGACTCCGGCACGAAATAATAGCGGGGAAGGGCGACCAACTGTGGAGTCACGTGTGTGCGCCTCAGGTTTCCGGCACCCGGCCGCTCCCCCCCCCCCCCCCTCCCTCGGAATCAACCCAAGTCGCTTTTTGCTAGGCAGTTGGTACCGACATACATTGCCCGGGCGTGTGCACCAGTCAGTTCCTTCCCAAAGACTCGTCGCAGTCGCCGCCTCTTCTCTTTCCACCATCCGCCATCATCATCACCAACCACCACCACCACCAACTCCTCCCCCCTCCCCGACGAATCCCGCTCGAACGCAGCACCCCTAATCGACCGACCGAACGAGATTCGATCAATCACCCCCAAACACTTTAGCCAAGCTATGAGTAGTCGCGGCGGTAAACTTGCCCCAGAAGTCAATCGGTGAGTCTTTCCCCCAAGAAACGTGCCCTTTTGACCCTTTGGTTTTTTTCTTTTGTCCGCCCACAACCCGATGGGTGCATGCACGCCATCGATCATCGGTTGTGCCTGCGTCTGGCACTCGTTCATCATCATGTCTGTTTCAGAAGTTACATATGAAAAAAACGGCTTTACTGACTTTTTTTCCTTCGTCCCACAGAGCTCTGTTCGTGAAGAACTTGAGGTAAAGATACCCACCCATCTCCGAATGCGACCACCGACTTTCTCCGACCTAGTGAACGATACTGACATGATTCTCTTTCAACAGCTACAACGTCACTCCAGAGGAGTTGTTCGACCTGTTCGGAAAATTTGGCCCTATTCGGTATGCTTGCCCGCGAATGATTGACTTTTCCGACCGTTGGGATATTTGATGCACGGATGGATGGATGGCTAACCGTGGATGAAATATAACAGCCAAGTTCGACAGGGCATTGCCAACAACACCAAGGGTACAGCCTTCGTTGTCTATGAGGATGTCGTGGATGCCAAGCAAGCCTGCGACAAACTAAACGGGTTCAACTTCCAGAACCGTTACCTCGTTGGTATGTTTCCTCCCCTCTCGTCATTTTTTTCTCTACCCATTTTCGGCCTCTTTGTTTCCGTCTTGTTGCCCCTACCATCTACTGCAGGTCAGATGGCTGACATATGAAAAATATACAGTTCTATACCACCAGCCCGAAAAGATGGCCAAGTCAAAAGAGGACCTCGAAGCCCGCAGGCAATCTTTAGCTCAGCTGAAGCAGCAGCACGGTATCGATTGACAATCCGACCGGCCCGTTGACAGTCCGCACGGGAAGAAGGCAACGTCTACTTCTTCCCCGTCTGCGGGCCGGTTTTCCTCTTCGCCCACCAAGTCCATGTCGACGCCGCATCGCAAGCCGGCGGCACGCAAGGACTGGTCCCCTACCACGGCCGGCTCCGAGGCGTGGAAACATGGCGGCTCCGCCTCGAGATCTGACGCCAGGACGATCCCGCGCAAGGACAAGTCGCCGACGCCGACCAGCCGCCCCGATAAGACGTCCGACGGTTCCCCTCGCCTCGTCCGTTTCATCGAAAACATGCGCCCTAGGGTGCAGGCTGTCGTTGCATAATTATCGTTTGCCCCCCTCGACGACACCACGACTTCTTTTAGCCTCACCAGATAATTCCTCTGTATATCTGAGCAAATGATGGCCATACCAAGACGGGTTCTCTTTCACCGGATGCCCAGATTGGTCTTTTTCTATTATAGGGATGTTTCCCGCCTCAGAATCAAGTCCACTCTTATAAACTCTTTCATCTGATTCTGAAGGTCTTGTTGTTTTATTTGATAATTTACCATGGTTGCTTTCGTTTCATTCTGCTTTGTTCTTTATTCCTTCCTTTTTTTCTCTTTTTCAATCTTCTTTTTTATCGATGGACGTGAGATGACATCAGAAAGAGTATTAAACTACTACTATAGTATTATAGTTGAGAGGGATGGAAAGGGAGATGTGGTGGTGGTGGAGAGGGAAGAGGATAAGAGAGGAGGAACAGATTGTGTACAATGTCTTTTTTACCTTGTTCATTCTCAGTCTTGGGCCGTCAGTTTCTTTATTCTTGCCCTTGAGGCTCAATCCACTCACTCCCCAAGAGTTTACTCTTGCGGCTTCACCCATGCTATGGTACTTGTGTTATGTGCCTTGTGTTATGTGCCTTGTGCTATATGCCTTGTGCTGATATGCCTTGTGTGTGTGTGTGTGTGTGTGTGTGTGTGTGCGTGAGGAGTGAAGAGTGAATAGCATTGAAAGTGATATCATGAAAGTGGTAGCACAGCCTCTTCCGGGGTTGATGATGTGATGTGATGAAGACAAGAGCCGTGACAGTGCATAATCGTAGAGTGTACCTGGAGACAAGACAAGCGAGACAAGGTACAGACTACTACTATCATTGCTGTTGCTGTTGCTACTACTACTACTGCTACTACAAAATAACTGCCGACTGTGCGAAAAGATGGAAATTATGCCCTGCCAGTGCTTCCACAGCGTTGGGACATGGACCACGGACTATAGCCCATGGGATGGGATCGAACATGACTCGTCGTGTGCGTTGTAACCGGCCGATATCCAGTTTTTTTCTTTCTTCTCCTTGTCTTGTCTTGTCGCGCGTATCGTATGTACGAACGGGGGAAAATTCCACGTGACTTTAGCCGCCGTGCCGTTGTGCGCCATGGAACGGTGCCCGTAGGTCGGGGACCCATTACGACGTTGTGTGTGTGTTCCATTGCACCTTTCTGATTAAGTATGTAGGTGACGGACAATATTGGCATTGTCTCTGTGCAGAGTATAATACAGGTAGATTCCTTTGATATTACTACAGTCAGCCTGGCCTCTTGACATGGCCTCTATACTGGGCCGCTTTCCCTCCTTTTTTGTTTTCTTTTCTGCGTCTCTCTCCGCCATTTTAATTGCAAGAGGCCCAGGAGGGGAGGGGAGGAGGGGGATTTGGGTCTCGTTTATGGGCCGCCCACACCCATCATGCAGGTCGGTACCAGTTTATTGAACCAGAACCAGAGCCAGACAGAAAGAAAACTCCGCCATGTTAACAACTTTTATTTTATTTTACAGTGGTGGCGCAGCAGCTACCACCGTCTCTCTCTCTCTTGAAGCTACTAATGAACAAAAAAGAAAGACAGAAAGGAGAAAAGAAATGTTCAGATCTGCCGGGCCACGGAGTATGTGACCACCGATGGGCCGAGGCGAGGCACTGTTTCTGATCTGGATTATACTACCAGGTACTAACTACTAAGTAGTAACAGTAGTACTAGTAGTAGTAGTAGTACTAACACACCCGAACAAGGTCATTGTCATTGTTGGTTTACTTGGGGGACCAACAAACGGGTCACCAAAATGACGACCTCTATACTTCATTTCACCGAGTGTGTGTGTGTGTGTGGGTGAGAGAAAGTAGAGGAAGGAGCAAAGGGAACAAAAAGATGAAAAAAAGTGAAAGAGAGACCGGTTGTCATGACCCTGTCTGCCTCACTTGGAAATCTACCACTACTCCATTTTGTTATTAGGAAACCACACACCCCCCAATTCCCTCCCCCATTACAAGAATGGACGTTGGTCCTTACATCTTTTTTTTCTCCTTCTATTCCCTTTTTCCTTTCTTTTTTATCCTAGTGTTGGAAAAGACATAACCAAAGAAAGAAAAGAAGAAAAGAAAAAACCAATCCTTCCCCCCCTAATGACCAACAACACCCCTGTCACCAAGTTTAGTAGGTTGTCGCTGGATACTATGCCACCAACAACACGATCGAGAAGTAGGAGAGAATCCGCTGTAGGAGGAGCTCAGGGGGGTACAGACATCCCTCTTTCTTTTTCTCCATCTATTCCTGTTCCTCCTCCTTCTCATCTTCAGGAACCAGTTATTAGTGACTCTTCACTTTCATCATCATCATACTCCTCTGACAACGACAACGACGGCAACGACGAAGAAGAAGAAGACGATGACGATGACGATGACCCTTCTCTTGCCGAGTCTCCATCAAGACTGCTCTACCGTCTCGATGGCCTCCCAGACAACAAGAAGAGAGCAGTACGAGACGTCTTCACTGATCCACCAAAGGTGGCACTCCAGCACTGTCGACGCATCGACCACGACACCTACGCCTTCCAGATGACGGAGCTCGTGCCCCGATCCGTCCGAATCCATCACGACTCCTCCGGGGCCAAGACCCGTCTCAGCTGCTCTTGCACTCCGGAAACAACCATTTCCACCACGGAATCGTCTGAAGATGGCGGCAGTCATGGCCATGGTGGCCAACAAGACTTCTGCCCTCACCTCGTCTGGTTGCTCGACCAGGTCCTAGGGCAAACACTGTACCACCACAGCCGCGACGAGCCTCTGGTCATGAGGTCGACAGGCTACGCGCGGGAGCTGGGCGACCCATTCGACAGCATACGTCGACACAGCCTCGATATACTGGCCGCCGGTCTGCATTGTCCGCTCGTCATTGACCCCAGACGCCACGACGACGTCGATCACACGCGTGCCCTCGAGGCGAGAGAGCTACTCTCGTCGGTCTACCATGTCGAGCCAGATCAGTTTCGACCAGATATTTTCGGTGATGATGGTGGAGGTGTTCAATCTGCCATGGAGGAAGATGACGAAGAAGAAGAAGAAGAAGGAGAGACACCAAAAGAATATGAGAAAGAGGGTGAGCATGACGATGATCTTGATCTACACGTCGCGCGTATGCTGCTCGACAACGGTCACCTGTTCAACTATTTCCTCTCTCGCTCCAAGCCATCTGACCCCATCAATGACTCTTTCCGCAAGCTATCCCAGCGAATCGACCTCGTCATGAAAAGGTTCGACCATGCCACCACTCCCACCCGGGGAAGCTCCTCCTCCAGCGGCAACAACAGAAACGACCCAGACCCCGTCACACCCACCGTCGTCGCATGGGCAGCCCACCATATAACAGGCTGCATCCACCTGATACGCTCGGCCGTCTTCTCTCGCCAGAGACCCCTGACGGCACCGCAGGCCCTCTCCGCCGCCTCGACCCTCGTCCACATCCTCGAGGCCGTGGCCACACGCGACCGAGACACCAGGCTGCCCACGCCGCACGCGCCCCGCTCCGAACGTAACCTGTACCTACGGATGATTGGCGACAGGGACGACGATTTTGTCCTCGGCGTGCTGACGCTCATCCCCGAGGCAGCGAGCCAGTTCGTCCACGACCTAGAGCGTCTGCTCGATAACTACGTCACCGTTCAGGGCGCCCCCGCGTCGTACGTGTCCAAGTATAGAGCCCTGCTGGCCAGGTTGAGGACTTCGGGCACGGGGGCTGGACTCAAGAGGCGGCGCGCACGAAGGGACGAGGGTACAAGTCGAGAAAGGGGCCCAAAGAGGATGAAGTGATCATTTCTAGTCATACAGTCTCTAGTCAAACAGTCTTACAGTAAAAATGTTATATAGCAAGAGTTGCAAAACAAGAGAGGAAGAAGAGGATAATATCATTCATCATTATCAAAGACTTTGAAAATAACAAAAAACAAATACAGATCTTGTGTAAAAAAGTTTTACGGTGCTGCTGTGACCTTTTTTCTCGTGTTCTTTCGTATTTCTTTCTTTCCTGACGTAGGTTGGCTATGCGGATGATGACTTCCCTGGCGTAGGTATGTCTGGCGTAGGTTCGCTATGTAGATGACGATGGGATACTCTCTTCAAAAGCCTTGAGCTCAGAGTATACTTCTCTCAGCGTAGGTCTGTCATAGTAATTCTCGTTCCAGTCGCCGCGCTCCAGACCGTCGATGCGTCTGCGCAACCACTCCTCCGACGACTCGAGTTCGGCGGCCCACCAGTCTCGAGCCGTCTCCTGGACCTCATCGGCCGTCGAGAGTCCGGTGCCCTCGTGCTCGCGCAGGACGAGACGGTCCCTGTCCCTGACTATGAGGCGACTGAGACCCTGGGTCCTGCCCCTTGTGCACCGGTCGATCAGGTCCCTGATGGGTTGGGGCGTGCGCGTGAAGACGGGGAACTCGGCCGACGGCTCCCATCGGTACGAGAGCCACATGGCTGCTCGCTGGGGGGCGCTGGCCGACTCGAAGATGCACCAGAGTACCCGGCCGAGCATGTAGACCTCGCACGCCTCCTGCTCGGCGGGGGTGAGGCAGGCCCAGGGGATGTTGTAGCACGGCGCGGGCCAGCGGTACTCCTCCCCTTCCTTCATGGATTCCCAGCCGGGGAGCATCTCGGTGAGGATGGCGGCGTACTTGGCTGAGATGTCGGGCGGGATGTCCTGGTCCACGGCGATGAGGCGCACGTACTCGATCGCGTTGACCTCGGGGGCGGCGAACTCGCACCATACGCCGCGCTGCTCAAAGTCGACCATGACTACGTCCCCCGACTCGGTGAGGACGACGTTGTCCAGTCGGAGGTCCGAGTAGAACATGCCTACTTCGTGGCGTAGGTGGACCAGCGCCGACGAGAGCTGCGTCGCCCACCTGGCCTTTATGGAGAGCGGGAGCTTGTTGTGCAGCTCCAGGAAGGGGATCAGGTCACGGATGCTGCCGCCCGTGTGGAACTCTTCGGTGAAGCCCAGGACGGCTACTTTGCTGCCGAAGCCGCACTTCTTGGTGACCAGGTGGATGGGGCGCGAGATGATGTTGGGATGGGGCCGCATGAGGAGCAGCTGGCGTAGCTCGTGGTATAGGTAGTTTGAGTAGCTGGTGAGCGCCTTAAAGATGAGGGTCTCCCCCTCAAACTTGACCAGGCAGACGCTGTCGTGCAGTTGGGACACGTACGTGAACTGGCTGACGTCTAGTGCCGGGGGGAACTCGTGGATGTCCCACGCCCAGAACTCCTCGAGGCTTGACAGGGACAGCAGCTGACGCTCGAGATAGTGGGCCGGGGCGATAACAATGTCGGCTTCGGCGACGTTGATGGGCATGTTCCTCAGGACAATCTTGCTGCCAAACGGCACATTCTCGTAGATGCGGCGCGGGTTCTCCATCTGGGACACCCAGTGATGCAGAATCCTCAGGACGTGCCGGGTGAGACTGACCTGGGCTATGCGGTGCTTGTCCCTCGTGTGGAAAGTGACGTCCACGTCCAGCATCTCGCGGAGATGGGCGGGAAGCTTAGAGGGCTCCGGGACGAAGACGTCCATCCTCAGCGGAGGCATGGGCCCATCGACAAAGAGGGGGGTGGCGTAGAACTGGCTTCCAAAAGCGGTGCACCCGTCTATTTGCCAAAGCGGGTTCTTGGGGGTCTCTAGGCTGTCGATGCGGTTCTTGGGGTTCAGGAACGATTCTCCCCAGCCGTCTTCTTCGTCGACGCTGGTGGTAGCAGGGTATTTGTGTGCGGTGCTGCGGGTGCAGGCATTGCAGAAAGCCGCAGTGGGGTGAATGGCATCGTGGATGGACTCCTCGCTCAGGTCCATGATGAAGCCTTGGAATAACTCTGTACTGTGAAGGGTTGAATATCCGAGCGCTGGTTGCGGCCTGGATGAATTTCTGTTTGGAGGGGGGTTATGGTGCGAAGACCTTCTTTACCCGGCTGCTGTTGTACTGCTCGGCCTTAGGTTTTTTTTATCACCCCCAACGCAGAGTTGAATCACTGTTGAAAAAGGGGACCGGGAGGAATCATTTGGCACTGACCAAGACACATGCAGGTGAGCCTTTCCTCAGTGACGCATGCAATTCGGTGTCGAGGATGAGTGATGGTGCTGCTTTTCAACAACAATGTGAACACAAGCGAGGGTTGAAGAAAAACGAGGGGTATAATATATGGGTGTTGCAAATGCATGGCTGCAACCTGCATGTTACAGCGGCGCTGATAAATAATCACATGATTGGGTCATGGAATCTGCCTCAACATAAATATTCTCCGTATCATTTGTAATATTGTAGAAGTCCGAGAAGAGGTTCGTGTATGGACATGTAGTATCGAACGAGACTGGCGTATAAAACTTGGTCGTAGTTGTGATATTTTGGCTTCGTATGAGGGCATCGGCAACTTGGGGGTTTCGGTCGGGCTTGGAGATGCCGAGGGACGGCTTGTTATCTCCTTGTTTGTCGTGAAAGTTGTCTAGAACTTGGCAGGGCAGGTGCACGGTTCATCCATTAGGACAAAGGTGACTGCAGGCAAAGAGCAATGTGAAAGGGTTTTCCTTATCGCCGTGTGGCTTCTCCCATTATTCCCAAGGACTCTCCTGCAGGTATTTCATCTTGACATGGGAAAGAAGACAAGACATTATAGAAAACCTAAGAAGAAAAATTAGGGAACCGTATGCTATTTCGTACTCATACTCTGTACTGAATAGTGAGCCGGCTGGGATGAAGGGTGGGAGTCAGATGATGTATCGCATAGGAACGAGTCGAGTCGTCGTTCGGGTACTCAGACAGCCCGACATTTGACGTATTTCCTGCTGCCAGTGATATATGTGAGCTCATCCCAATCTAAAGGAGAAGGGGCTGGAAAACAGTACATAGGCGATGACGGTGATGAGATATGTAGGCACAAGGGCTAAGATGCCCATCCTTGAAGCTGGGGTGGCCACATATGATGAGATTGTCAATATGGAGCTCGTAACCATAGTGAAAGGTACAGCTCGAATGGCGACAAGTACCTTGTGTAGTAGGTACGCCTCTAAAAGAAGCACTCATGCAGCAATACTTCCAGAAAGCTGTGGCTAAGGGACGGCAAAAACGGTAAGCAAAACGAGAAGGCGGCAAAACGGTAAGCACAGCAACGGACGACACTACGTCGTAGCGTCCTACCAATTAGTCCAGTGAAATAGCAAGTAGTAATGAAAGTCCAAGTGACGGATATGAATACTAGATAGGTATTATTAGTCGTCCAAGCTTTGTTGGTTGTGTCGGGTCAGTGACAGCCAAGTTTGCCACAAATAATACTTGCTAGCATGAGCCGACGACTTACCGTCAATCTCAAGGTAGATTGCATCGCGCCAGAGCATACGAGTAGTACTCGTACAATCGGAGTACTGTCACCGCTATACAACGAGGAACTGACCCCGCCCCTGTTTATGCAGCCCATAAGTGTCCTGTAGGAGAGCAGAAACAAAGTACTCTGTAGACCGGAGACTGGGGAGTAAGCGGCAAGGATGTGTGTGTCGGTAACCAACGAAGAAAGGGCTCGGGTAGAAGAGAATCAATGGCGTGGACCAGGGTCATGCTTTTCTGCCCATGTACGGAGTACGAGTAACAAGTACTCGATGCAATCGTAATACTCGTAGGAACCCCCCGGCTTATTGATACTCGACGCAAATACCCATAGCGAGGACTCGTCGGTACGGGTACTCTCGGTGGTGGCGGCACCGCCAAGTGTGGTAGGAACGCAGAAGATCCAAATATCGGCCATGTATAACGAAAACAGGCTTAGTGACCGCTGTTTTCATTTCACATGGAAACATGGTGACTGGAAAGCTGGATATATATGTCGATTCGACCCTTTAGCCCGTTGGAGAGCTGTAGATGTAGGGTCTCTGGCTAATCGTCAACAAGGTGAGGGGGTGGCTTCAATGGCCATAGGCCGCGCAGTTGCATGATGTTACTCCGAGATGGCACGACAAAGAGTCGATGGCCCTGGTCATGCAAGCTGTTCTCGCACACACAAGACCCAGCAGGGATTCGTGGAGTACAGAGTATTGAGTTGGACTGACATGGCCGTTTGTCCCTGCCAATGGCACAAAAGGACTGCGTCTGTGTGGTGGCGATTGCTTGGCCCCCAAGTCTCAAAGACGAACCCATGAAAGCGCCACGAGTCATTTTATCACCTGCTTAGCTGCCGAAACAACGGAACTAGCATTCGCAGCCCGTGAGTTGTTGCTCCCCCGGTTCTCGTCCTTGGGTGAGGTTGGTGATAGAGGCGAGATGGTTGGAGGTGGCTCCTGCCTCTGGGCGTTGCTCCTTGTGCAGGCGGAGTTACCGTGCAGCTTGTAGGCAGCTGCCCGCAAACAAATGGCCTAACAAAAACGACACCCGGCAGGCAGCTTTTGGCGACAATACCACGTCATACACGCCGGGTGGTTCCTTCCTCGTAGATATGGGAAAAAGTAATTACCATACCAGGCAACTGCGATGAGCTGGCAAGAATTCGGGTACGGAGAAGGCGCGGACGTCGTTGGCTTGGATTAGCGTCGTGTGCGTAACCTCAATTCAATGACTACTCGTACGGAGCTCGCTGGCCAGAGACAGTCTCTACCTGTGCTTTTCAACCACCGCAACCGCAATATGGCCATGATCGGCACAGTCGCGACCACGGTTACGACCGTCGCGACGAGTTGTCTCGTCAATAGGCTACGACTGTCTACATTACACGGGTGACTGATATTATTTTCCCAATATCGAGCTTCGTAATCCCGCCGAATCACCTCCAGCGAGTACCTCTTCAGCCCTATCGTGGGCTCACCCCAATACTTTCGTAAGTAGGGGAACAAGAACGACGTGCATGGCTACAAAGTGCATAACGCAACCTTGTTGATGTTGGTCAGCCGGGGTTGTCCAAATGGACCCCTGCTTGCCTGCCGCCAGTTTCCCACAAGTTACGAATGGCCCAGGTAACCTTGCACTTCACTTCCGGCCGAATGTGAAGATTGGTTGTTCTGCTCACCGGTCCCCGCAAAGTGGCCAATTCAGGCATGGGAACAATCAATTCAAAGAGACCAGCTGACAGTCTGGAACCAGCCAAGATGGACGCAGGTGTGGTGCTACAGCATATGGCTGTGATGGGCGGACAACAATGCGACACTCAATCTTCCACGCACTCGGGTCCGTACGAGTGTGCTCGTAGCCCTCCTCTCCCCCATGGGTGGTGGAATGGGTCATACTCGTACATGCCCAAGTACCTGGACTCCCATATGAAGCCATTGGGCCGTCCCTTACCTTGTTCCATCTGCGCAGTATTGATTCTGCCGTGATACCGCGTTGCACAGATGCTCCCTGAAAGACCCCTACGGCGTCTAGGATGATCGAGTTAAAAGATGACAACGCGTTGAATAAGTAAAGGCGCGATGTACCATGCGAACTGCATCCATTTTTACCCAAGGCAAATTTCTTGTTGCTGCAATGCTCCTGCACGTTTGTCAGCCAAGGAAATTGCTGGGGAAGGCTCCATGTGCTAATAATATTCGTCAATCTCAAATCGTGCTGCATCGTTTTCTGCAAAGCACGCCGTCAAGCTCATCGACAGGTCATGCAAAAGCGAACAATGCCCTTGGGCGCATATAGGTCATGGCTTCGACGATTGGCAGATCGGGGGCGTCGTCTACGCGTCAATCTTGAGCCCTGGCCTAAGCATGTTTCAACACTGGGATCCGACTTGTGCACACGTTGGCGCCTGACTCCAGATTGTGGAGGGGAATATTTCCTATATTATACCTTTTCGGAATTGCTGACAATACCTGTTCTTTGCCTGCCCAGCCAGCCAGCCTACCTGTACACACCACCATACTCGGCGTTTGTGGTAACGGAGAGTCCGGACCCATGTCCTTATACCCCAGGCTCTATTACGATGTAAACTATCCCTGCTTCGCCCGATGCTCGGTGTATCCCTGAGACCGGCCAAATAGAATCTATCACGACACTGTGTTGCCGTGACCAAAAGATGCCTCACCGAGTACCTCTATAGCTTGGGCATCGTTGTCGTCGATATTGGCACTATCAGTTTCTTTTTAGCGCTACCCGCCCGGTGCAGAAATCACATCTGCATGATGCCACCTGTATAACACCGGCTGTTAATGCCGTAGGTGGACGTGCAGAGTACACTTGAGCAGCTGCCAACATCTGCCAACAACTGTCAGGATCGTCTGATGTTTTCCTGAGCACAGGAGCAGCAGTGAATGGCTGTGAGGGGAGGACCCCTCCCCTACCCCCTCCCCCCAGTCCCATTCTGTGAGACTGCACCACATCACTCACAACCCTTGTCTCGGTGCATACCGACTCGGAAGGGAAAAGCTGACCCCAGACTGCACTTCTCGCACACCCTCATCAGCCTCACTATTCGCAACTGTCGTGTTCTCCACACATGCTTTTACCTTCCCCGGCCGAGACTTATTTCTTCCCCGAAGCCACGTCTGTTTCCGGTCTCACTGATTCTTCATCGGTCATCCTTTTGCTGGGGCAGTGCCGCAGCACAGAGCGATTGACGGAAACTTGGTGTGGCCTCAAAACGCAAACTCTCGCCATGAGCCTGGCGGCATTGGGTTGATACCTCGCCCTTCCTTTTGCTTCCCACATAGCCCCAGGCTGTGTACCTTTCCCGGCCGTGAATAGGGGTTTGTACCCGCCTTGCCGCTTTGACGATCTGCCGGTTCTTGTGTCCACATTCTCGGCCGGTGCAGCCGCTGTTGTAGGCACACCAGTCATTTATTCACGCACCACGGCTCTAGTCACCCGCTACCCGTACAATTCGTTACCGTCGTCATGGTAAGTGCCACTTCTTCTGCTCGTCATGGTTGGGACGGCATGATGCATGTGAGGATACGTGATATATCACCTTTCCTTTATTCACTTGCGTTTCCCTCCTTCAGCCCACATGTTTGTGTGCATTACCGAGACATTCCCCCGGCCTCGCCCGCCCCCCCTCCCACCAACCTGCTCACCGGCCTCGCATGGGGCTCCTCCCCAAAATATATGAATCCCTGTCTCATAAGGCTCATGGCTTGACTGATCCACTTGCTGTTTGATAGGAGTTCCACGAACCCTTTGGACGCCAACGGCCTCAAGGTCTGATTCCGTGGAGCCAAGGCGGAAGTGCTAGTATATCTTCAACAGATGCCCCTCTCGACCCTAGCCTCACTTTTGTCGAGCAAAGCCTAGTCAGCTACCCAAGTCTATGTCTTCATCCAGATTCAGGCTACGACGTGTCTCATGGTCTCAGCTCAAACCTCCAGCTACCTGCCGATGCCTACAACGCGCAACCCCGCAAACGCCGAAAGTTGAGTAAGAAGCAGCCTTCTAAGCGTTCGCCTGCTCTCAATTCATCAACTCTAGTTATGGGGCCCTCCGGGATGCACGGCCACGGCCCCGAAACGGCTGGATATGTCATCGAAAGGTCCCCGGAGGTTTCCAACTCCATCGTCTCGTTTGTGAGGAAACCCGAAGACTCACACCAGACTTGGAGCCTGGGTTGCCTCGGCTCGTTGTTTTGCCCATGCTGCACCACTGGGTTCGAGCAAAATACCGGTATGCATCATTCTTCGAGTCCTACCCCCAGCTAGTCTGCTTACCCGCACGGAGAATCTCTACGCATATCTCTACGCATAGCAGAGTTGGCAAAGAAGTGATATGAGACTAACTTGCAAGAAAAGGGTACCAACCTCTGCCAGAAACATCGCCAGATTTTCATGAAACCGAAGACCCCTATGTCTCCGAGAAAATGCCCACGGCGTATCAGGATGCTCAGACAATCTACGGAATACAGCTAGCAGAAAAGGCTGAGATGCCGTACTATCCCTGGTGTGACCCGACAAGTCACGCCGCTCCTTCCCAACCTCCCAACGCCTACGGTATAGCACCAATCACAGAATCGAATGGGAACGAGGCGTCTATCGGACATCATGCCAGCATGGCGAGACGCGAGTCCAGGCCCGAGAGCAACCCCAGCTCGACCATGTTTCCCAAAGAGGTGCAGCCATCGGCTTTCAGGCAAGTTCAGGTTCGGGGAAGCAAGTCATCGCCGAGCAAGCTCCCGTCTGAAGGCCTGAGTATTTCAGGCATGTCGTCGTTTCACGTCAACGATGAGAACCAGTCACTTGTACCGCAACTGCCGCAGTATTCGAATACCACATCCGAGGCGACGACTCAAGACAATCATAGTAAGGCTATACAGTATGCCCTCCAGCCAAACTTTGACATACTGCAACCCAATCAACGCGGGGGGAAGCGCGGGCCATTCAAGGACCCAGTCTTGCGTGAGCAGACGGCAAAGACCAGGAAGATGGGATCGTGCGTCAGGTGCCGGATGCAACGCATACGGGTGAGTGCGGACATGGACCTCTCTGTTTTCCAAAATCCACCATGACTATTTGAGAGGCCAACGTGGATGAAACAAGAGCTTGCTGACTGACAATAACAAGTGTGAACATAACGCGGACGACCCGATGGGACCCTGCCTCACGTGCAAGAAGGTAGCAAACACCCGGGCGGACCGCGTCCCGTGCCTTCGGTACAAGATAAGCGATGTGAGGCTTTACAAGCCTGGCCAGGTGCCGGGCTATGAGTGGACCAAGAGGTGGACGCATTCCGGGCCTGACCCCGTGCAGAAATGGATGACATCGGACATCAAGACGGTACACGTATCGGATGGCTACTCTGACCGAACACTCAAGGTTCGGGTCCGGCAGTTTGTTCCCGAAGAAGGGGACAAGTTGACGAGGACGTGGAGCCACAATGGAGCAGTGAAGCGTGTTGAGATTCCTCCGTATGCGCTCATCGACTTTGAGGGCACAAAGAATGCATACACGGCACATATACACCACTCGATGAACCAAGCCTTCCCCAACATCTTGGGAAATCCGGCCAACCTCTTGTACAAGACGTACAAGCAAACATTGGATCTATGCAAAGATCAGTCGACGCCCCCAGAGTCTATGGCGCTCCTCCGAGACACGTTCAGGCTGTGGATGTCGATCCGGCTCTCGACACGATCCTGCTTCATAGTGGGGGAGGAGACACTGGGCATGGCCAAGGACATTCTCGACGAGACGAGCCCGACGCCGGGCAAGATCCCAGTACCGCCGGTGCTGGGGGCTCAGCTGGACCTGATCCTCATCCACGACATCCAGACTAAGCTTCGGCGTCGTGTGCTGGAGAGGCTAGAGAAGCTTGTGTCAAAGAGGAAGCTCAACACATGGATGGTGACGTACCTAGTCATTTTTGTGCTTCTGCACAACACTGCCATGATTACAGCCCACGACTCAGGCTATGCACGCAAGCATGGGATGAAGGTAAGCACAGAAGAGAGCGAGAGGAGGCCGAGACAACAGAAGGGAAGCCAGGGAAGAAGAAGAGGGGGAAAAAGAAAGGAAAGGAAAAGAAAAGAAAGAGAGCAAAGAGAGTTTCCGGGAACTCAAAGCCGGTTCCCCGAGGTGCATGATTGGATGGCCATGGGGGAAATAAACAAGACATGGATTGCTGACACGACGGCAGAGGCGCTTTGCTCGGGAGGACAAGGTCAAGGAGTATCATCTCGGTAGGCTACCCGCAGATTCGGACAAGTCTGCTCTCTGTCCAAGCATGGGTCCCGACTGAACATGGATGGCTCTACCGGTTCTGCAGCGCGGAAATGGCGCGGACTAGTAGTGGCCATCTGTATTCGAATGGAGTAGCTAGGATACAGCAGAGAGCGATACGGAAGGATCCATGGCTGACTTTTTCTCTCTTCTTCTCGTTTTTTTTTTCTCTCACAGGGGCCAACATTCTCCTTGCGCATTTCCACTACTGCAACAAGGGTGTGCATCCCTTCTCGGATAAATGCAAAGACCAAGAGCTTCGGACGCTGGCAGGATTGGACGAGTCGCAGATCCAGTTCATCCACACGACTCGAAGCTGTGTGAAACGACTTCGTAAGTACAGTGTCGGACCCACGATCTACTCTCTGGAGGGCTACCACGACGTAACTCTTACATGGACCTGTCCGGATAGCCGGGGCGGCGCTAACCTTTGGCGTTCATTCTTGCATAATGCAGGTGGTGAGTGGGAACAGGTCAAGACCAGGGGCGACTACGAGGACGATTACTATTTCGTCAGCCAGCTATTTGAGGAGCAATGGCAACCGAGGATGACGGTCTGATTGGACGACGACAATTCGGACGAAGAGTGTGAGGGAGGGGGGAAAAAAGAAGAGAAAAAAAAGAAAGACCCGATAGAAAAAGAAAGGGGGGG
>FYEV01001778.1:532266-546108 GCA_900188565.1 Geosmithia flava
GGGGGGTGGAGCGGAAAAAGAAAGAAGAAAAAGCAAAGAAATCACGGTGGATGTGGTGACGGCGCGTGGTTGTGGGGTGGCGGGACGCATGATGCATGCAGTGAGTGATGTGAGTGAAAAGGGGGCAAAAAAGGCTTGCTGCAGAAGGGGTGGAAAGGAAAGTGCTCCGTGCTCCATACGGAGCTGACACGGACGTTTGTACGAGAGTACGAGTGGTTTGAACGAAAAGAGAAAGAGGCGCATATGCGTTGCGCATGTGCGGTGGAGAGGATGGAGTGTAGAGGGAGCGCGCTAGCGATGAGGATGGTGGCGATGGATGGCGATGGATGGCGATGGGAGGAAGAGAGGGAGAGAGGGAGACGTCGACTGGAACAGGAGGGGATGGCAGAGGGGAGGGGAGGGGTGGAGAGGGGTGGAGAGGAAAGGAAGGGTGGTAGTACAAAGTACGAGCGGGAAGAGGCCGGAGAAGAGGCCGGAGGGCAGCCGCAAGGGGAGTTTTCATGGCAAGGAATGCCGTAGCCCATGCTGTGGCACATGGCGCAGCACATGGCGCAGTACGACAGTACGACTACAGATGAGATGTTTGCTGTATACGAATTGACTGATGTTGAAGCACGGGTAGAAGAAGCCGCAGCAGCAGCAGCAGCAGTATTGTTGCTGTTGCTGTTGTTCATGTGCGTACGGACCAAGTGGATATGTATCAAGATGAATGTGGTGATGTTGGCGAGGCGTGCATCGAGATTGGGGATTGATGGAGTACTGAAGGGGTCGAGGGGGGGTTGAAGAGAGGATATTGTCGGTGTGATGATTCCCAAGAGGTCAATATGTTCAAGGATGAGGCTCCTGGTGGTACATTTGCGTGCTTGATAGCTCATTCAGTAGTATGAGGGGGGAGGCACACATACACGTACTCCGTAATTCCTGTCTCCCTGTACGGAGTACTTTGTACATGTAAGCTAGAGAAGCCCGGGGGTGGGTGGGGAAACCGGAAGGAGAAGAGGCTAGGAGGAGAGAATTGCCTAAAAGGTGACTAGCACGGATAAGGTGTTGTTAGTGTTGTTGGTGTCGTTGGTGTCGTTGGTGTCGTTGGTGTTGTGTGTTGGGTGTAGTTGGTGTAATTGGTGTTGAATATTTGGATTAGTAGACGGTAGAAGGTGGAGTAAATGTCTCTTGACGGCTAATACTGGTCTGTTTGAATGGAGTACGGAGTATAGGTATACAGAGTACTAGTGGGTAATGTAATATTGCAAGTTACGATATGGTTTTACTTGTTATTTTTTTACTTCTGATTATAATAGAGAGAGAGAGAGAGAGAAGAGGAGACTTGTATGAAAAAAGACCATGTTTGCGAGGGGAGAGATGAGAAAAGTAGAAAAGAGATGAGAAAAGTATGAGAAAAGTTGATGGATGAGAAAAGGAAGGAGAAAAGGAGGAACGAAGAGAAAAGTAAAGATAACATGAATATAGGTGAGGCTGAGGAAAACGAGGCGAAAAGGGGGAGGGAAAGAATGGATGATGAAAAGAAAGGAGAGAAAAGAGAAAAAGAAGGAGGAATCATACAGGTCAAGGTGAAGAATCAGAAGTCAGAGAGGTCGGAGAACAAGTTGGGGAACAAGTCAGCGATTTGGAGTACAGTACAGTACAGCTCAAGATTGGGATACTCTGTAGTATGTACGGAGTAGTATGTACGGATACATACGACTGGGGTAAAAGACAAAACGCATTGCAGGTATTGCAGGTACAATCATCGATTCAATCTAGACAAGGCCGACAAGGTCCAAGGATTCGATGACAAGGATTGAGGCTCGTTGTCACACACACACACACACACTCTCTCTCTCTCTCACTCTCTCTCTCTCTGTAGGGATACGAGTACACCAGTACACCTTGTACCCCCCCGGTTCTCGGAATATACGGACTTGTAGTATCCCATATGGAGCTCAGTAGAGAGACATGGAGAGACAAGACATATGAGTGCGTGATCTATTTCAGATTCAACTTTTCGTTCCTTTTTTTCCGCCGTCTTTGTTTCCTCCATACATACGACCTGTACCTCCATACATACAACTACTCGTACAAGACTCTCAACTGTGCTCCTAGCTCCTAGATATGCATCATAGATCCACAGCATGTAGTCGATCCACCCATCTCCGGACCGGTGCATCGTGTGTGTGTGTGTGTGTGTGTGTGTTCTGTATTAGTAGCTAGTTTTGACCACGTCGTCTCCCGGGAGGAGGGGGGGAGATCACTAGCAGGGGTTGGTGGTGTGTGTGTGTGTGTCTGTCCTGTAGTAGAGTAGAGTGGAAAAGATCATAGGATGAACCGTGCTGGGGGTTGTTTTTTTGCGGCTGCATAGTTTGCTTGACTACATATATTTAGGTCATACGAATAAATATAGGTAGAGAGTCAGAATAAGAGATAAAATAAATAATAATAATAAAAGAGGTAAAAGAAAAAGAGAAACAAAAAAAAGAAACAAAGCTGCAAAAACGGTCGACCAGTCCAAGTCTTATTGGTTCCCACCAACTTGTGTGGATATGTCCCGCCGACTAAGACATTTTTTTTCTCTGTGCATTGCGTCGTAGAGCAGATGTAGCGTAGCTCTCTCATCTTTTTTTTTTTTGTTGGTTGTTGTTATTTAAGATATGTTTGTTGGATTGGGGGTGGAGGGGGGGTCTAGAGGAGGGTACTATCTACAATATACGTACGGTCTACGGAGAACTCGTATGAGTGGTTTATAGGTACACATCTACAGAGGTCAGGAAAAGAAAGAAAGAGGCTTAGACTTGGATATATACAGAGTACGAGTACGGATATAGTAGGGGATAGGGGACATACAGCTGCTACTACCAAGAAGAAGGAAAGCTGTTCTATTCATAGTATGTGCAACTACTCCTGTCCTTGTCCGTGCTGTACTCCTACTGTCGCGTGGTCCCCTCCCCCGCGCTCGTCCGACGTGGTGAGTTGAACTACGAGTACTCGTTCCTTGAACTACGGAGTGCTTGAACTACTAGGCAGTACTAGGTAGTACTAGGTAGTACTAGGTAATACCAGATGCAACTAGATGCATACTCGACTTGGTAGAGATGCATATCTGAGATGCATATCCAGTATTGACAGTACCTAGTATACATGTACTTACTAGTTTCCATACTACTAGTACCATATGCTGCTAGTACTCCGTACTCTGGTACGACGCATACATGTACGTGCACGCGTCAACTGAGTACGACATCGGTCATGGATTACGAGAGTCTACTAGCAGTAGTAGAGTAGTACTAGCAGTATATACGAGTACCTAGAACTTGTTACGTGAACCTGCGTACAGACTGTACGGGGCCAAGTTTTATTTCTTTTTTTCATCTCGCTCCGTTCTTTTTTTTTTCTTAAGGTCAGGAGAAAACAAGATGGTGGAGGGGGGGGGGCGTGTAATGTTTGTTCTACAGACATACCGAACCTGGACCAGACCTAGACTAGATGATCTGTTGGTCTTCATCTACAGAGTACAACTACAGTGTACACGGAGAAAAGGGGAGCTCGGTGATTCTCTCTTTTTTTTACTCCCTGGAAGACAACAAGACACACACCCAGTAACAACATCTCTCTTACTTATTACTCAAAAAAGAAAGGTGGGAAAAGGAGGAAAGGGGGAGAGAGAGCAAACTTTTTTCCTTTCTTTTCTTTGGATTGAAGAAACTCAACAAGACAAAGAAGAAGAAGAAGAAGAAGGATAAGAAAAGACGACATTGAAGAAGACAAAGGAAGGAACTTGGATATATAAAAGATGGCTCCTTCCTTCCAAAGCAACAACTGACGATTCGTTCCTTCCTCACAGAAAAACCAAACACATGTGCTCCCTTTTAAGTTCTTCTAGGCATCATCACTCTAACTCTTCCTCTTCCTCCTCCTTCTCTTCCAATCGCTACTATTACTACTGCTCTTATACACCATCACCACCATCACAACAACATCTCCACCACACTGGCGTCCAATTCACGTGGAAGAGGGCGTGTAAGAGAGAGAGGTTTACAGGTGTGGTACCAGAGACAAGCCAGCAGCAGAGAAGAAGGGACAGCGAGACCCAACAGGTCGGTAAAGTTGGAGCAGCAAAGTGGGAAAGGGAGGGCAGGGGGGGCGGCGGCGGCGGACCAAACAGAAAACGAAAAAAGAAGGGTTGCCTGTGGTCATTGTCCCTGTTTGGGCAACGAAGAGAAGAGAAAAGAAAAAAAAGAAAAGAGGAATTAATTCGCCATGGCTTCTTGCCAAGCTCAACAACGTCCCGCCGTCTCGGCAGCTCCCGCCATCACCATCACTGCCGGGAACAACTTGAAGATGGCTGCTTGCCCCCCGGTCGTCGCCGTCGATCCCATGTCTTCCGCCACCACCACCACCCCGTTGCCGGCCGGCTTCCCAGGCTACGTCGACTCGCCAATGGCCTGGAGTGGCGAGGAGTTTGTCGGCAGGGATGACGAGTATATTCTGCGTCTTAGCCGTGAGGATGTCTGTGAGGCAGAGGACTGTCTTGAAAAGTTTAAAGGTGAGTAAGGTCTTTGCCCTCTTTTCTTTCTTCGCTCTTTTTATTCTTGACACAGAAAAACAAAAGGGGAGAGAAAGCATGAGACTAGGTTCAATATGTTCTGACTGATTTTGAATCATGGAAACAATCTACCAAAAAACAGCTCTTGGTTTAGATGGTGATTGTATCAACAAGGAAAACTTCCCACTGCCAACCCTCGGCCCAAAACTCTGTCAGGTACGCCATCAGGTACACAATGGACGTGGATTCGCCGTCATTCGTGGCCTGGACCCAAAGAGGTACTCGGTTGAGGATCTGTCCATGCTCTATCTCGGCATTCAGTCCTTCGTCGCGAATCGCCATGGTCGTCAAGACACCAAGGGGAATATGATGGGTATGTCCAGTCTCTTCTTGCCTTTTCTCCCGTCTCACCTGCCTTTTCCAGAATCCCCTCTCCTTCTCTCTGGTGTCCCAACGCTCCACAGGCATGGACACTTTGGACCAAGAGAAAGGGCAAGTGTGGAGAGGGGTTGGATGTTGTTATGTTGGCTGCTGCCTGGATGCTGAGACAAACCGAAATCCCATTAGTCCACATCATTGCCGACAATAGCTCTGCACTGACTGCCGAGCATCATCGTCATTCCAAGTCACCGATTGTACGTCTTCTCTCTCTCTGTCTCTCTCCCACTCTCCCCTCTGCCCCTCACCCCTCCCCTTTCTTCCCCCCCGCCAACACTGCTAACAAAGAGCCATCTGACCCCGCCCCCCATGACAAACAGACGTTCCATAATGAAGAGGCCGGGGATATCATCGGCTGGTTGACGAGGAGCAAAGCAGCCTTGGGAGGAAGGTGCATCATTGCTTCGAGCCACACAATCTACAACGTTCTGGCGACTGATCGGCCAGATCTTATACGGTCCCTAGCTGGGTCTGATTGGCCATTTGCCCTGTAAGTAGTCTTCCCGGGGATGGTGAGATGACGTCCCGAGTCCAGAAAAAAGAGAGAGAGACCTGTCATTATCGAGCTGTAAGTTCCTTGGCTAACACTTTGGGGGTGGGAACCTTGGGTGAATGGTGGCCCGCCGGTCATCATCGGCGCCCCCCTCCACTGCCCTCCCCTTTCCCCCCCTTTCTTCCCCCAAAAAAAGCCCCGAGTTCCACTGCAGACCCGTCTTGTTTCATCACCAAGGACGACTCATCACAAACTTTGGCAGGGCCGCCCTGATTGGCAACGCCGCCCACCCCCGATCGTCCCAGCTCCCCAGCGTCAGCCCGAGGCAGCTCGAGGCTCTCGAGGCCGTCGAGGCCATCGCCAGGGCCACGGAGCTTGCCATCACCACCCAGCCGGGGGACATGCACTTTGTCAACAACCTGTCCATCCTACACAGGCGAGATGGCTTCGTCAACGGCCCGCCCGAGTCCGGATCCGCACCACGCCACCTGGTGCGCATGCGACTCCGAGACGACGAGATGGGGTGGGCCATACCAGACGACCTCGAGCCCGAGTGGACAAAGGCCTTTGGTAAGGGGACAAGGGTGTGGCACCTAGAGCCCATGCCCAGCGGATACTTTCCCCTCAGGAAGCAGCCCAACTGATGATTTCCGGCCTTTTGCTCCTCTTTCTTTTTCTTGTCTTGTTTCTATTGTTAACGTTTGTGCTTACGACTACTCGGACATGGTGCATGGACCCCTCCCCTCTTCTGCAGCCTTTTTGTTTTTCATTCTCTGCAAGGGGGAGGGGAGGGAGGAGAACGCGTTCTCGGCCATCAATCTCGGAGGTGTCGACGAGTAATAAGAGGTATAGGTGCATCAAGCGAAGAGGAGAGGGAAAGGCGGAGAGAGAGAGACACACACACACACACACACACACAGAGAGAGAGAGAGATGCATCTAGGGAGATATGCATAGTACCTTACCCCTCCCTTGTCTGGTTGCAACCCCTCACGAGAATGTTAGGTACATATATACAAAAAAGTTGATGGCTCTGGTACGGAGTACAGATGATGCACTGGAGGATAGACTGGAGCTGTACGATCGGGGTCTTTTGTTCTTTTTTTTTTGGTTGTCACTTCTTTGTTCCCTTGTCATTTTTTCTTTCTTTCTATTTTTTCTCTCTTAATACTCTTTTCATTTTTTATTGTTTTCTTCTTATTTTTCTTTTTACTATTTTCTTATTCCTTCTTCTCTTTGTCAGACTTTTTGTGGATGATGTATGGAGAGGAGAGAGGAGAGAGGGGGGGCGGGGGGAGAGCTTGTGGACAAAGAGTCTTTTGTATGGACAGGGAATCTTAGAGTCTATTAAGACTTACAGAGTCTGCTAGGACTTGTATCAAATAATATTCCGACATATGTCGAAAAAGGAGGGGATGGCATGTGCATTCTACTTTGCTTGCTACTGTAACTCTCTGCGTTTTCTACTTTGTTACTTTGTCTTCTCTGTTACCTTTCTCCAGTACTCGGTATTTTCCTTGGGTATTCAATGTTGACTCATTACTGCCTCTATTACCTGCCAAGATGTCGGACGCAGGATTACTACCCTCCCCTCCGATAGAGCAGTATACAATATACTCGTACTTTCATTTCGTTTATCAACTCTCCTCAACAGATTTGGATCTCGATTTATGTACGCATATGTGTGTGTGTATATATGTGTGTGTGTGTGTGTGTGTGTGTGTGTGTGGTAGAAACGATGGTGAAATATGTGTGTGTTGCTGAAAAGTTGAAATGCTGTTGGTTGACGATGCAGTCATGACATGTACTAGTAGTACGGAGTACATGTAGTAGTGGTCCTGTACGGAGTACGGAGTACTAGTACTACTAGGTAGTCTTGGTCTCTCGCGTCCATGTCCGCATCTGCGTCTGCTTCTGCTTCTGCTTCTGCAAGTCGAGAGATGGGACCTAGTTTGGAACGGACATATGGAAGTATAAGGGGGGGGGTTGTTGGAGGTGTTTAAATGTACATGAAGAGTACCAGTATTGAATAAAAATATCCAAGAGAAGAAATGAACGATTGAATGAACTGCTAGTATATGATGGAAACGAATAAAGAATGAATGTATATATATATATATATATATATATATATAAATAAGTAGAAAATGCAGATGGGAAATAAATGCGTAGAAAGATATGAGAACTTGAACACAGAACAGACCCCAGATGGTGATGCCAAGAGACTGGAGTTCAAGTTGGTGAGTTGAGCACCCTGAGGGTACAGTGTCAATGTGCAGTTTTTACAGGATACTATGGTGCATTGTGTTACCAATATTGACACATGAAACACTGTGTGGAGAATCTCCCGAGGTTGATTGCGACATTCCCATCATCAACAATTCATCCCTTGACATTGACCATCTCTACGTCATCAACAGACAATCATCCATCGGCGAGTTGTCGTACTCGTACATATCATCCCCAGGTCTGACCACGATCATGGCCTCATCAAGTACATCCGCAGCCGGGCCCTCCGCCCACCCCAAGGCCTCACCATCACAATATATCCCAGTAGGGACACGCGACGACAACGACAACAGAGACTCATATGATGATTCCGAGATGGATAAGGAAGCAGAGGCAGAGTACGGACTTGCGCAACGTCACCATCATCCCCATCACCAACAACGGCCAGATCACCGTTTCCGCAACGCGACATACACTCTAAGCGTGCTGGTCATCATCCTACTCACGACCAATTTGTACACCTCTCTCGCGTACTCATTCGGACACCATGGGTCGTCATCATCATGCGATGATGGGGGTGAGAAGAACAAGGTTCCTCAGTACTTCCAGACTTCACCACAGATGTGGGCCGGTCCCACGGCAACGGGCAGACAGCCTGCCATGGCGCAGACGCGCACGTTTGACCCCACGGGGACGTATATCCCCAACCAGCCTCTCCAGACGGATATCCCCGTCCAGGGACTGCCTGATGGAGCGGGGAGGGATGGGGATCAGAATGAGACGTCCATCTTTCACATGATGGGGTACTTGTCTCCTTATAAACCCTCCCCTGGGTTCGGGGTGGATGAGTTCCCCCTCCCCGGGGGGGCGGAGATTGTTCAGGTTCAGATGCTCTCTAGGCATGGGGCGAGGTATCCTACCTCTGGGGCTGATGTTGCTGAGCTGGGGAAGAAGATTCGTGAGGCTTCTGCTGCTGGCAAGGGTGGTGAGGATGGTAAGGATGGAAAAAGGGATGGTGGGGAAGTGAACAAGTTTGTGCCAAAGGGCGATCTTGGCTTTTTGAAAGATTGGGAGTACAACCTTGGTTATGAGATCCTTGTGCCCAAGGGGAGACAGGAGCTGTATGACTCTGGTGTGCTGCATAGTTATATGTATGGGGGGTTGTACAACACCAACAGCAAGTTGATTGTGAGGACGACGGTATGTTGACATCTTGAGTTCAGGGTCAGGGAGATTGGTTTGAGGTGGGGAAACGGTACTGACGGTGACTTGTAGACGCAGGATCGGATGTTGAAGTCGGCGGAGAATTGGCTGGCTGGATTCTTTGGACTTGAATGGTGAGTTTCTGAAGGCTTGAACAAGGAAATGGGAAGAGAAGACAAGAGGAAAAGAAAAAGAGACAATAATGAAGAATACTGGCAAGAGTACTGACCAAAGACAAAAGGACAAAAAATGCCACCATCGAAGTCATCATCGAAGATAAAGGTTTCAACAACTCCCTAGCCGGATCACTCAACTGTCCCAACGCTTCACCCAAGGGAACGGGCAAAGAGGCGGCGAGCACATGGATCAACACATATCTTCAAGATGGTACGTCTGGGGTGTCTGACGAGTCATTTATTGGCTTGATCTTCACATGACGATGGGAAAATGCTAACGTGCGTGCAGCCACCAAACGCTTCAACTCCATGACGGAAGGATTCGAGTGGACGCCCGAAGACGTCTACGCTGCGCAAAACATGTGTCCCTACGAGACGGTTTCGTACGGGTACAGCAAGTTCTGCGACCTCTTCACGTACGAGGAGTGGCAAGGGTTCGGATACTCTATTGATTTGTATTTCTCTGGAAGCAGTGGTTTCCACAGTCCTACTGGGGTATGTTTCTCTCTCTCTCTCTCTCTCTTTCTTTCTCTCTCTCCTCTCTTAAGTACCACAAGAGCAAACAAAGGCTGACATAGACACAAACACCCACAGAGAGCCGTAGGAATAGGATACCAGCAAGAAGTCATGGCCCGCCTCCACAACCACACGCTAGGCTACTCAGGCTCGCAGATCAACGTCACCCTCGACGACAGCACCGAGACCTTCCCCCTGAACCAGTCCCTGTACTTTGACTTCTCGCACGACACCAACATCGTCTCCATCCTCTCGGCCTTTGGGCTCCGCCAGTTCGCCCAGGACCCCATGCCCGCGACCGAGTTCCCGGGCCCGCACGCCTTCACCGTCGCCAACGTCACGCCCTTCGGCGCCCGTCTGGACATTGAGATCATCCGCGCCCCGCAGCCCGTGTCGCCCAACCGGGACGGGTACCTCCGCGGCGGGGAGACGCGGTACGTCCACTTCGTGCTCAACCAGCGCACGCTGCCGCTCGGTAAGAGCTTCCCCGAGTGTGGCGTCGACAGGAAGGATGGCTGGTGCGAGCTCGATACCTTTCTCGAGGTGCAGGCTGCTATGGAGGGGTTGGCTAGGTATGAGTTTGCCTGCTTTGGGGAGTATCCTTCTGGCAAGTATGGGGATTTCACGGATGGTGCCCCTGTTCAGTAGGTCTGGGGGTGATCATGGGATAGGGGGGGTGTGTCAGTTTGTATATGATACCTTGTGTGGAAATTGTACGATTTCGGATAGATGGTGTCCTTGACATGGTGTTGTTCCTACACAGATACTTAGAACAGATGCTGTTTTCACAACGAGTATACAAATGGGGATATTGTTTATTTTCAATTATAAAGAGGGCATTGCAAAGTACAGATCACGCACATGTCTCCTAGCAGAAGAGAGCATGTTCAGTAGCAGATTTACTACTGGTAGTGGTAGCAGAGAGGAACAAAGTGCTGCAGCGCTACGACACCCAGCTTCACCTCATGATTCACTACAACACCTTGTCCTTCAACAACAACCACAAGCGTAATTGGTTTAGTGGTAAAATTCTCCGTTGCCATCCGAGCAGCGTCGGGGAGCCCTGGGTTCGATTCCCAGATTACGCATTCTGTTTTTCTTTTTTTGCACCTTTTGTGCATCCTTTTTTTTTTTCTCTCTCCTGTTACGTTACTTGACACTCATCATTCTTACAACATCTTTACATCTTCATCTCGGATATCATGCTTTTGTACATCAATTGCTTATCTATCTTGCTTTACAGTTCCGCCAATCAACAAAGTTAATAACCGTGGCGATGGCCGTTTCCTATCAACCTTTTTGTTCTATATTCTTGTGAAACCTGTGATTGTAAGAGTAGGATCATTGTCAGTGCCACCATTAAACAACTCATACGGCACATGCCAATCACTGACGGCATGCTCAATTGCTCAAGTCATAGAGAGGTCATTGTTTTTGAATATTTCTTATTTTTTATTTTGCTTTTTTTTTTAAAAAAGTCTTTGATCAAGACTATCCGAATCCCGAATAACCACCAAGATAATATACAAAAAAAGAAAAGAAATCTTTTCGTCCATCTGTGAAGAAGGAGAATCCCAAAATGCCCAAACCGAAAGAAGTAATAAAACGCCCATGCTCGCTTCCAATATTTTTTTTTCCTTGCGAGAGAAGAAAGAGAATTGAAGAAAAGAAGAAGAAAAGGTCAAAACAAAGGCTCAAAAGAAGAAACAACTCTTTAAGCAACGAGGGTATTTGCAAGTGATCTGAGAAAAAGGAAACCCTTGAGGGAAAAGAAAAAGAAACGCAATAAGACAAAGCTAGAAAGAGAAGGAAGGATAAAATCATGCCTTCTTCTCATCTATAGTCTCAGCAGGAACAGGCACGCTCTCAGCGACATGAGCAGGCGACTGCTGACGCTCGAGGTCCGCGGCCCTAGCCTTCTGATACGCCACCTCATCAGGACCAGAAGACGAAGGGGGGGTAGCCATGTGAGCGTGCTCCTGGATGCCGTGGTGCGGCTCGTGCACGTCACCATCCATGGCGGGCTCGTCGCGACGGGGGCTCCAGGCGAGGAAGTCACGACGGACCTCGACGTAGTCGTAAGAGAACTCTCCGTGCTGGTTGTCGTCCATGCCCATGAGCTCGGCCTCCTCGGAGGCGCGCAGCTTGAGCCCGGGGACGAGGTCGATGAGCTTGGCGATGACGGCGGACATGCCGAAGCTGTAGGCGCAGGCGGACAGGATGGCAGCGATCTGCCAGCCGAGGATGACGTAGTTGCCGTCCATGAAGCCGCCCGTAGTGCCGGTGTTGACGCCGTCGAGGCCGTAGACGCGGCCGGTGGCGAAGAAGGCGTTGAAGATGAGGCCGACTATGCCGCCGACGCCGTGCTCGGCGAAGACATCGAGGGAGTCGTCGATGCCGATGAGGAACTTGACCTTGGTGGCGAAGTTGCACGCCACGCCGGCCGCGACGCCGAGGATGATGCTGGCCCAGGGGTCGATGAAGCCCGACGCCGGGGTGGCGGCGACGAGGCCGGAGATGGTTCCCGAGCACCAGCCCACCATGGACCACTTCCTGGCGAGGCGGTAGTCGAGGACGCACCAGGTGACGGCGGCGAACATGGCGGTCAGGCAGGAGTTCCAGCTGGCCATGACGGCGCGGAGGTTGGCGCCGAAGGCGGACCCGCCGTTGAAGCCCAGCCAGCCGAACCAGAGGAGCACGGTGCCCAGGGTGATGAGGCTGATGTTGTGGGGGCGGAAGTTCATCATCATCTTGTCGTTGCGGCGGCCCAGGACCCACGAGTAGGCCAGGGCGGACATTCCGGAGCCGATCTCGACGGGCACGCCGCCGGCGTAGTCGAGCACGCCGGCCTTGAAGAGCCACCCGTTGGCGTTCCACACCCAGTACGCCAGCGGGCAGTAGACCAGGGTGGCCCAGCAGAAGACGAAGACCATGGAGGGCACGACGCGGCCTCGCTCGGCCACGGCCCCCACCGTGAGGGCGGCCGTCACGGCGCAGAACATCATCTGGTAGAAGGAGTAGAGGAGCCCCGGGACGAGGTCGGACCCCGCAGAGGGCGCGCCCAGGACGTTCATCAGGGCGAAGTTGTGCAGGTCGCCGATGAAGGGGTTGCCGGCCGTGCCGCTGAAGGCCAGCGAGTACCCCCAGAAGTACCACTGGAAGACGATGACGGAGAAGGACATCATGACGACCCAGAGCATCGAGAGGGCGGATTTGCGTCGGGCCAGTCCCGAGTAGAGGAAGGCGATGCCGGGTACCATGAGCATCACCAGGGCTGATGAGATGATGATGTACGCCTGGTCACCTGATTGGTACCATTGGTTCAGGTTGTCGACGCCTGTTTTTGGGGGTGGTCAGTATGTTTTGTTTTTTTTGCCAGGGTCATGAGAGAGACAAGAAAGAGTGTCAAGAGGAGGATGATGGAAACGTACGAGGGTTCCCTCCCGTCTCTTCATTTGTGCCGTTGAATACGGTCGGGGCACCGACCCAAGCGTACGACATGTTGACGCTGGTTTGGTGTTGTTGTTTTCGGTGTGGTGTGTTACAGTATCGGGAGTCGAAGGGGGAGGGTGAGTATGGGAATATATGGTATTCGAGTATTGTTCTTTTATTGAAATGGTTTTTGTGTCGAGGTTAATAATCTAAAAACACAATTCAATAACCCCAGACAAGGAAAAGAATGAGAGAGAGAGAAGAAATAAAGAAGGAAAGAGAAGAGAGAAGGAAAAGCATCCACTTCAGAGGGAGGAGAGAGTCTGGGGGAAATGGAGTCTAAATATGAATCTGACCATATCCATTCACTACGGAGTACCTTTCCACTAAATGATTTTTACGAGTTCATTTGCTCCGTAATATTGTAACAAGTTCCAGTTTCCCGTGGCGGCGCAGGTGGGCGGCGGGAAAGTCCCAAGCAGTGGGTGGCAGTGGGTGGCAGTACGAGTATGTTGACTGCGAAGTATTAGTATAACCTTGTCTATCTTGAAGATAAGAAACTGGGGGGGCGGCACCAAGGACTTGGTAGATCTTGGGTTTTTGGTGGGGGGTGTGTGAGTTTGGAGGGCGTGTGTATTATGCTGCTAACCACTACTACGGAGTACTACTACTCGTAGTTACTCGTACATATTTAAACAGGGGTTTTTCATGGTTCAAGCACTCACTCGTGCAAGTATTCCTTCCATAGTTGACTACCTGTTTTAACACTATTAATGCAAAGAAAGGGACTTGAGAATAATAATGAATCCTCCCCCCCCC
>FYEV01001778.1:546125-604897 GCA_900188565.1 Geosmithia flava
AGTTGTGTGGTGTCCCACCCTCCATCCCGTTAGCCTCCGAGGTGTCCCCAAGTGCTTCCAAGGCCCCCCTCCCACATCTTCACCCTATGAGACTCGAGCATACATCTGATATGACAGGAATCATTGACTGCACACTCCCGGGGGTCTTCCTTCTTTTTGAATTGACATCCCTCCCCCTTCTTGTCATATCCACTTACATCCACCACAAGACATCCACTGTGGTGGCGTGTTGTGTGGCCAAAAGGTAGTTTGCCATAGGTTCGAGTACCAAGAAGGTGTTCCTTCTAACTCGGCATGTACGATTGAATCCGATGATCGGACTGTTTTAGGAGTGAGTACTATGGAGTACGCGTTGAGCTCGCGTGGGAGGGTGATCTGGAGTTGAACATGCCGTGTCTCGTGTGTTTCTGACCCCCATGTTGTATTTATCATCATCATCAGTCAGCTGCGTTTGTACGAGTAACACTTTGCTACTTGTAATGCACATCACTGATAGTGGAAAAGAAGGATTGTTCGTTTAATTTGTCTGTTATTCTTCCAAGTACGAGTACTAATACTCTACTGCGAGTACTACTACTACTACTCCCGGCCAAGACCCCATGAGCATGCGACACCGGAGTCGACGTCAAAGCTACTGCTACTCCTCTCTCGGTGGTCCTACTCGTGCATCTTGATTCTTGGCACTGATTTTCCCTTGGCAAGACTTCTGATTCCGGTGCCTGTGTACCTGTCTGAACTCTCATGACGTTGTATTTTATTGTGCATTTTCATTGTGCACACTTTTGCCGTCTTGTTCATCATCTTTTGACCTCTTCTCTTTTCCTTGATCTGTGTCTTTTAAATTCTCTATTTTATCTAGAGCTTTCTTTACTATTTTCAATGTGTTACCACTACTCTTTCTACTTCTTCTGCTTCTCCTCATAACTCGTACTGCTTCCTCTGCTTTCTGCTCAACTTCTTCTCATTGCCACCCGGAACCACCGAATCGGGAAGAAACGGAATGAACACACAAGGTCCAGTGGCACACTTCCATAGTGGTTCTCCCCCTCTTTGGTTGTATGTACTCGTACTCTCTTGGTGTGGTGTAGGGAGCAAAAAACACCACATCCATCATGTCATGGAATCCAAGGGTCCAGAAGAACTGATAACAGAAAAGAAAAAAAATCCAAAATCCAAATCGAAAGTGTCAAATGGACCAATCACATCTCTTCAAATGAAACAGAAAACCACATAGATCAACGTAAAAGGAAAAATCTCAGGGTGTATATCCAGATCAAAGGGGGGGGGTGTTTCTTTAGTACAGACTCTGTCCAAGAGTAAAATATTTCTGTCATGATAATTGGATGACGGAAGAAAATGACTGAGGAAAATTCATCACTCTTCCTCAACGCTCCAATCACATCGGTTCCCTGGGTTCAGGATCAGTGTCCACTTCTTTTTTTCCCTCTCCCTCACTCTCTCACGGCAATTCAGTGCAGAAATGGATATTGCTAACAAGTTGAGCATGATTGACCAATCATGTTCCTCTGATCTTGTCTAGAACCTCTCCTCGACGATTCATTGACATCTGGGCTCGTTATTACCTCCGTTGAAAAGGGCTGGAACTGCAACTGGATGGATGGACGGATGGATGGACCCTGTTAATACCGTAGCCTCCCTCCCCCCTTCTTGGCCCAACCACATGTATCCTATTAATATCCGATCCGGCCCATCGCTTCTCCCACTTATCCGCCTGAGCCGCGTTTGTACAGTCAGCAAATCATCAGTTATTAACACTCATACATGTACAGTCAGCATCAACACCCAGACTCACAACATTGAAGTGGGCATTTTATATTGGCTCATACTCAACATCAACTAACAGCCAGCATACTCACATTACTACATATATCAAACACGAGATGAACACTTTACTACCAATACTACCGAGTACACTCATACACAAGATCAGGTCAACACAAACAAATCAAGTCAAGCATATCAAGCAACGCCAAGGGTATATGCAATCCTAAACTTCGCTACCTCGCTAAAAGCAATCGCTACAAGTCCACTCAAAAAAGTCACCCTATTGCATGACAACCATGATAATCATGTCCGGAAAGATATCAAATCGCTCTTCAGAAAAAGCACACGAATCAAGTCCACGCCTCGGCAAACTGAAAAAAGAAAAAAAAAAAAAAAGCACAAAGTAGGCCCATCGCTGATGAAGAAGAAAAAAAAAATCTGCCTAGTAAAGAAGAACGTGCTTGATGAAAAGGGTGAAAGAAAAGCACCGTTGCTCATAAAAATAAAAAAAAAGGAGAAACATGCTTTGAAAAAAAAAAAAAAAAATCCTCCCTCAAAAAACTGCCAACTTCTTCGTCTGCTCATCCCTCGTAACTTCGTACGTGAGCATCAAATGATTCTGATAATGAAGCATAAGTCTATACCTCTTTGGCAAGGTAGCATCAACTCCGCCACCTCCCCCTGCACCAACACGCCCATCATCAACAGACGGTACTGGTCCCACGGCCAACCCGTACAGGGGCCTCACCTTCTTTCGGGGCCTGTGGACCTCGTCCTCCCGTCGTGGCAGTATGCAGTCGATGCGCATGCCCCGGTTCCACGGCAGGTCTGCCGCGTCCGTCGCCGTGCTCGTCCGCGTACCCCTCTTCGTCTTCTTATGCTGATGCTGCGGGTGCTGCACCACCGACGGAGGTCCGGGCGCCGGGTCGGGAGGGTGGCCTCCCGCCATCCGAGTCAGCGTCGCGAGCACGATGTGGCCCGTCGCAGAGCCGAGGACCACGGCCGACAGCTCCGGGATGTGGGCCAGCATGTTCAGCCTGCTGCACGCGTTAAAGTGCTGCGACAGCTGCCAGTCCCCCAGGGTGGGCAGCCAGACGAGGTTGGTGCACACGACGCCCATGTCCTCATCCCTCGATCTGTGCCCCGACGAGCCATTGTCCGGTAGGAAGAAAAGCTCAGCGTCCTTTTCGTACGACCGCAGCAGACTGTACCCCGGCGCCAGATTGTCCTTCATCGCCGTCGAGTTGCCCGTCTTCTTGCTTCTGCTGCTGAAGGCGCCGCGGCTGGCGCTGCCCAACAACGCCAACTTATTGTATCGCCACTCCATCATGAGGGGTCCAGGCTGCGTTGTGAGAGAACCATGCGGGTTCCGCGGGTTGATCAGCGGCGTATCGAGTCTCGCATCCGGGTCTGCCTCTACCCTGCCGTCCCGAGGCCAGTACACCATGTTGCCGCCGTTGCTGGACTCCTGCGAGGATTGCTGAACCGCGCCCGACGCCTGCCGCCTCGCGCTCGCCGCTGCGACCGAGGGATGTACGCCCTGATGCCCATGAGGGATCGCTACGAACGGGGCGTGCATGGCCTGGTGTCCATGGGTGGCCGACGCGTTCGGGCCATGGAGGGATGGCAGGGTCGGGCCCGCAATGGGCATCGGGTTCAGTGCGACATGGCTGGGCGGGTGCATGATCTGGCCGACGGCACTCTCAAGCTCCCCAAGTGCGTGGCCGAGCTCCACGAACGACTGCTGGAACGGGTTGGGGTTCGTAGTCAGCCAATTCTGAGCATTGCTCGGCGGAGGCTGTGGCGGCCCGGGGAAGGGAGATTGCCCTATTTGCGGATGAGAAAAGGGAAATAATTCCACATGTAGACCCTGCATCGCGCCTGCCGAGGGTTGGGTATTCTGCTGGGTGTTTGGCCCGTGCGGGGCTGTCTGCGGTGTATGCAATGGAGGCAGTGTATGGTGTTGACTATGCGCCATAGCTTGATGCGCTACATTTTGATGATGGGCCAATTGCATCTGCTGGAATTGTGCTTGTGCTACCGCTTGCATATGGGAAGGCGGGGGGGGATGATGATGGTGCGGTGCTCCCTGGTGATGGGCCATTTGCAAGAGCGGGAAGAATGCTGGCTGATGCTGCACCATCATAGGCTGAACCGGTAGTTGCATATGATGGTTTTGTGCCATATTATGGGCGTATGCTTGTGATAGCGCTTGCTCTTGCGCTGAATGCATTGTCCCCGGGTGGCCGTGCGACAGCAGTGGTGCCATCGCCGGCGTTGGTGGTGATGGTACCTCATCGTCTTGGTCCAGGTCTTCCAGATCGTGCAGCGCATGTAGGTCCTCCAGCTCGTGCTGCGCATGTAGCTGCGCCATTGTCGTACTCGTCTGCGTGTGTGGCTGTGAAGCTGCCAGGGCATTCAAGTTCCCGTACGGGGTCATGGAGTTGTGCGATGGGGCCGATCCTCCACCACCGTTGCCATTGTCATCGTCGTCGTCGTTGTCGTCGTCGTCATGTCCCTCGTCATGTCCCTCATCATCATCGTCATCGTCACCAGTTTCTCCGAGTTGGTCATCGTCGTCATCAGTAGCGTCCTCTGCGTCGGTCCACTCCATTTGCATGGCACCCGCCGTGTCCTCGTCGATGGTTCTCTCCGAGGGAGGAAAGGGGTTTCCGGGCAGCCCCTCGAGAGTCGAGTTAAGGTCGACGGCATACCTGTACGGTACTTTCTGCCGTCGCGCCAAGGGTATCTCCCAGTACTGTACCGGGGATCCCAACAGCTCCGACACAGTATCAACCTCCATGAAGTGGCTTTCCAGTAGTGCCATGATTCCCCACCCTCTGCCCACGTACCATTGTCAGCAACTTGAGATAGGGGAATGAACAGAGGGGACGATGAATAGATAGGGGTTGATGGTGACGGTAGTAGTGAGGGGGTGGGGGGATCGAGGGTAAGGAAAAAGTAGGTGCATACCTAGAAGGTGCCGCATAGAATTCCTCACTATTGAATTCTGGCAGTTTAGAGGCAGGTATACACCTGGGTTTTTTATTGGGGGTCCAGATTTCGGCAATCCAAGTCTTGCCATTGATGTCGACTGCGCAAATCTTCTCGGCTTCACCCTTTTTATTGTCGAGGATGCATATATTGGGTATATTCGACGCGCCCAGGTGCCCGAGTTCAATGACAATCTTCCAGTTGCAATTGCGACGGCGCACCCTCGCCTCGACGGGTTCCTCGCCCGCCTTTCCCTTTCCCTTCTTCTCGTGCTCGTCGCCATCACCGTCACCGTCACCGTCGTCGGCCGAGTCCGAGTCCGAGTCCGAGTCGTTGGACTGGGCAAAGGCAAAGACAACAACCTCGGCTCGGTTGGAGCTGACGGCTATGAGTTGAGTAGTCTGGTGGATAGCCAGCCCCCATGCCGACTTTCTCACGTTGGCATGGAAGAAGGGTTCTGGGTTCTTGGTCGTCGCAGACGCCGTGTTCTTCTTCCTGAGGCTGTTGCTCTTGTCCCGGGGTGGCAGCATGCTCTGTTTGGGGGGGCGCGGGTCACGAAAGACGGCCTTGGCGATTTCATCGGTGAAGAAGGCAAAGACGTCTCCGTTGTCGCTGCACGCCACGACAATCTCCCTGTCACCCAGAAAGCCGCATATCATGTGGTTGATGATCTGGCCACGATGGTGCGGATCCAGTGTGCCGGCTACCATGCGGGCCCTGGCGGTCTTCTTCGCCTGGAGCTGGAGATATGGCTGAGATTCAAGGGTAGATCGCCCGCCATGGATGGGCTTGTAGACAAAGATACGATGCGAGTATGCAACAAAGTAGAGCTAGAAATGGCGTCGGTCAGCACCTTGCAAAACGTACACCTAGGTTCCAGTCGACCCCTCACCCATTGGTGTCGCATGCGCCAGTCAAACAAAGAAGCTTACATTGTGTACGCTGGACAAGGCCGTCAGGTTGTTTCGGTACTTTTGCGGAGTGGGAATGGTATGATGGGTCGATGCGGCGAGATCTCCATCGTCGACATCTGGATTCGGCCAGGCATTGCTGGTACCGGTGGGGTCGTTATTGACGTGTCGCTCACGGTCACTAATGACCTTGAGGGCACTTGGCCCAAACTATTGCAGGTGTCAGCAGCTTGCGTTCCCCAGTGGCGAGAAAGGCAAAGAAGAAGAATAGCAAAGGGAAAGAAAGATGCATACCCGTTCAGTGGAGGTCTGGGCATTGCACCTCCCTACCCGCAGAGGTCGGGAACCCTTGGGGGGAGCAGGTTTAGATCGGTTGTCCATTTGAGGTTGTAGTAAGGGCTGGCTAGGAGGTGGGCGGAGAAGGCGGCGGAAACGAGGAGAGGCAAAGAGCTTGCAGCTTCGATTCTTTTCTGCCAGGGTGCCTCCGTCGATACGGGGCGCGCTACCAGAATATAGGTGGCATTCGGATGAGCGGTGGGATAAATGTGTTTCTGAGTTGTGAGAAAAAGAGAAGAAGTTACTGGTAGTAGGGGTAGTTGTAAAGAGTATGAGGAAGGAAGAATATGGGATGTTGGTCACGGTTAACTTTCTGTCACCAACGAGGCTTTGTCTGGAGGGGTGTGAATGGGCGGCAAGCTTCTTATCGATAAGGGGCCTACTGACGACATGTCTCCACTCGTAGTGGCTTGGGGAAAGAACCTAGACGTCTAGGACTTGCTCCTTTTACAATTGACTTGATTCTAGTTGGAGTTGTTTGTGTTTGAAGATAATAGCCTCGTAACTATTCAATAAATCTTTGGGTATGCCATAGATGGCGTATTCCCCTGGTGCCTGACAATGACCCTGAGAACACTTCGTTCTATAGTAGTGATAACAAATCAATCTGCAGGTGCAGCTTTCAACATTGTTTGTTGCGCTACCACACGTGTCACACTATGCACTTGAAACAAGGAAAAGGAAAGAAATAGAAACAAAAAGAAAAGTGTGCAGGAGCTGTTATAATGCAATTCATTCATATTTATGCTTGATTTCAAGGCTAGAAAGATGACGATGAAAAGATACCAGAGATTGATGCAGGGTAAAGGAGGGGGGGGGGGGGGGGTATAAACCTGAGATGAACCCGACACAACGAGAAGAAGAAACAACCCAAGACGTGATATAACCAAAAAGGGAAACAGCCCCGACGTATGACCAAAAAGAGAAGAATAAACAACCCCAACGATGAAGAGTGAAGAAACAGACAAAAAAAAATACAGAGACAAGAAGGTCATTGATTCATCAAATCCACCATATCCTTCATACGATAGTCCACAATGGGCGTGAGATAATCATCAGCAACAAGGGCATACGACTCATGCGCATTCCTCCTAGGCTTCCTGGGGTTAAGAGCCCAGTAGCCGAAGTCGGCATCGACCTCCTTGAGGTACCTGAACAGATTCGCCCAGTAGTTCCTTCCGCCGAGGGTAGGCGAGTGAGAGGCGCCAAACTCACCGACCCAGACGGGCGCGACATCCTGCTCGAGGAGATACCCCCAGTTCCACCGCATAGTCTCAGCAAAGGACTCGTATGTGCGCTGGACGAACCTGCCACCCATGCTGCCCCATCCCGACCAGGCGTACACGTGTGCCGAGTAGACGAGGCGATCCTCCACGTCGAGGACGACAGGCCTGTCCCTCGCGCCGGAGACGTCGTTGGCCGACTCTGTGCCCTCGACGACAATCAGCCAGTCCGGGTTCATCTTCAGCAGACGGTTGCCGCAGCGCTCGGCGGCGGCGGCCCACGTCGCCCAGGGCATGGTGCCCCACAGGCCGCGGACCTCGTTGCGCAGGTCAGCGCCCACGACGAGCGGGTTATCGACGTGCGGGAGCATGATGGTCTCCCAGTTACGGATCCAGTCCTCCTCCGTCTGACGGATGCGACACACGGGACCGAGATGGTCGTTTGCCCAGCCGGCGTCGCACGGGTCGGCCCCGCAGCACCACGTCGCGCTGGTGATGTGGTTGTTGGGGATGACGACGAGCCCCGCGTCGGTGAGCGACGTGGTCACCGCCTCGAGCACGTCGAGCGCCTTCTTGCCCACCAGGTCCGGGTTGGCCGTCAGCATGTCCTCGTCCACGACGGGGTTGGCCGTCACCAGCTCGTCCGCGTAGGGGAGGCGCACGCTGTTGAAGCCCAGACGCCGTATCGTCTGGGCGATGGCGTCGCGGTGCTGCACGTTCAGCCCGCCCACCACGAACTTCTCGTCGCTGGCGCCGTACCAGTTCACAGAGGCGAGCTTGAACCGTCTACCCGTGGCGTCGACGATGTCGCGACCCCGCGTGCGCAGGGGAAACGTGAAGTTGGCTGGCTCGAGTCTGTCCGATAGGGGTTCCAGCGGCTGCGAGCTGAAGAGCCGGGTCTCTGCGTCCGGGGTCCATCGTACGCGCAGCTTCGTCTCGGATCGCCACTTGAGCAGGGCTAAAGCTGCGATTGACAGCGTGAGAATGATGAGGAACATGCTGCACTTTGATAGGGACTTGGGTCGGCAGAGTAGACGGCGATGATGGCGGCCGAGGAGGTGAGACCCCGGGTAGGAGCGGGAGGATGACGGTTGGGGGGTGAAGTAGTCGGTCAGATGTCTGCTGTTGGTGCTGCTGTGGGCGGGCTCGTAGTCGTAGTGGTCGTCGTATTCTTCGTGGTGGGTGAACTTGCTGGAGGAGGTGAAGGAGGGAGAGGGGGAGAACTCTTCGTCTGGAGTGGGCGGTGGTAATAGCTGCTCTGTCGAGGAAATCGGTAGATAGCTCGAGCTTGAATGCCGGTGATGATGTTGCTGGCCGTGGGATTGGGATTGGGGATTGGTGGTGGTGGTCGGATCCCTGAAAATGGCTCCGATGCCAATGCTATAGCGGGGACGTTGTAGGCCCCAGGCCAGTGCCCCACCAAGACCACCATCAGTCATGGTGAGTTGAAGTTGAAGTTGTCAGAACTCGAAGTAATTCCCTTCTTTTTCTTTTTCTTCTCCCCTTTTCTTTTCTTCTTTTCCTTTATTCTTTTTCCTCAAAGATTCATAAACTCGTTTCTTGTTAAACAGATTTTCGTTTTCTCGTCGCGAGTTGTTTGCCTCGTCTCAGTATGTGTGTCCCTCTTATACAACCAATGTGTAACCGGGCACAAAGCCCAGACAAACAATATAAGAAGCGAGAAGAAGATCAGAAAGAAGCATATGAATGAAGAGACGACTCCTCTAAGTACGAAAAAAAGGGAAACTACACGATACAAAGCACACTATTATATGTCAAAATAACGTCTTGGAGGGAGAGGGGGGGGGCATGCACACATCGGGCATCGCAACGGATTGCTCGGAACTACTACTACAAAGTCATTGGGCCGCTCCTCTGTCGTAACTCGTAGGGCTGGACTCATCCATTCTCTGGAGCTCTGACCATGATACTTGCACTTCATATGTGACCATGACCGACTCTCCTCTACCATGAAAAGGGAAAGACAATAAGAAAAAACAGCCAAGACTTAGCATTGATCCGAGACTCCCGGCTGTCCCTTCTTAAACGCGTACTAATGCAGTTTATCCCCTCCCAAGAGAAGGATCACAGCTGCTTCGTACTGCAAGAGCTTACCAATTAGATCCATCCGAGTCTACTCTGTATGGTTGACCAACTACCGTGGTGCTACTCTTGGTAGGATTCCCTTAGTACGAAGTGGTAGTATGCCCATCAGTCTCACGCGACACACACACACACACGCACACGCTTGTCCGCTCTTTTCGGCCTCTCGGGCCCCGAACCCTTACCAACAGCCGATCTATACTTGTACGTGTATTGTCCCGACCAATATGATGCTTACCTTTTTTTCTCTCTCTCTCTCCCTTTCTCGTAACTACGGCCCTTTTACGAGAAAGGATTGCAAGAAACTGTACATCCGGCCCTACCGGTCTCCGTAATGTGTCCGAGAGAGAGATGCAAAAAACGGAATCGTGACCTGACTCCCCCCCGCCTTTCCTCATTGTCATTCACAATGATGTGAGATCTGCACTTTTACATACTCTGTACATACATATAAGCTACGCGATACAACCTCTTGTCTACCTTGGGGGGGTAAATCAGCGTTTACTGGCTCATACACGATTAAAACGGTCCACCGTCTTTTGGGGGTCTACATGTGCTTGCGTGCGTAGCTGGGACTGTTGTCATATTTTCCCATTTATACGCCATTCATGTGAATGGGGAGTACTACTCCTACTCCGTACTACTAGCACTACTATTACAGTCGTAGGTAGCCTTGAAGGAATCAGGAATACAGACGTAAGAGACGCTCGGGACACAGATAATCCAACTCAAGCACAAAATCAGTGTCCGAGTGAGTCACGCGACATCCGAAGCTTGGGGACTCGGGCGATGAGGGGGAGGAGGAGTATCGGTCATTACCAAAAACATCAGATGCAAAGGGTCTGCTCAAATGTGCAGGGATTACAGTATTGCATTGGAAGTACGGAGTACCCAACTCAAAATCCCGGCTTGCTAGTAGTTCAAAAAGTAAATATATAAATAAAATGGTAGTGCTACAAGTATACACTATTAGATCATATTCGGCACTTTTTCAGCCCAACACATCACAAGATCGGATACTCGTACTCGTACTCCTCCTACTCCAACTTACATATAGCAGTACGCCGTACGTGTAAAGTAGGTAGTAGTCTCAAATCCGCCAAGGCATACTCGGTACTCCGTACATGGAATTATTTTTTACTCCGTACTCCGTACTCCGTATGATAGGTTGATAATCGTACTACATTAAAAGTGCACGGCTGACTCCGCAGCCCGGTGCTTCCGCTTCCTGCTTGCACTTCCTCTTCCCAACGCCACCACCACACCGATCTTCTTTACTCTCTCATGCTCTCTCTCTCTCTTATTCCAATACAGACACTCTCGTGCAAATCAAGTCATCATCACCATGTTACAATGTCTGACATGACATGCAAGTAAGCACATGGAAGTCACACATAAACCATTACTTGGAAGCACTCGGACTGATTTGATTCAATCAATGTGGTAGTAGTAGTAGTAGTAGTAGTAGTAGTAGTAATATGTAATATCTGCTTTTTTATACATTTCTCCCATATATATCCCCTCCCATCCATTACTCGTACAACCCCCGCACGGCACATGCAGGAATTATCACTATCTGGTAGTCCGCACTCTGTACTCGTACCAACACGCCAACATGCTTTCCCCCGAGCTGAACTATACTTGAAATAGTCTCGCTCCTTTCTTTTTGTATGTTCCCCCTCTCTCTCCCCCTCCCTCCCTTGCTCCAATAGTTTCCTTTTCCTTTTTTTGGTTGGCAAAAAAACAAAATGTGGTATCAAACAAAAAAAAAAACAGACAAAATAAGTGATCCTCCCAAAGACAAAAGACAAAAAAAAAAGTAATAAAAGAAAGTACACCCCATATGACGCCGTCGCTTCTAAAATATCCTGCGTGTTTTACATGTCCCACACTTGTCCGTTGGTCAGAGCTGAGCCCTTCCCAATCTTGTCTTATCAACTCAAACACCCAGCAAGCCATGTGTTAGGCAGTGACAGATGATCCAGATCCAGATCCGGCAGGCAAGATTATGACCATGTAAACAATCGCATAAACGTATATATCGTTTTTTTTTGTATATGTTCGTATTCGCTCACAGCTCGCCCAACCCCCAAGACAGGGGAAAAGGAAAGAAAAAAATCATATCCTGTTCATCCCTAGAGGATTCATATTGATATCCTCATAGTTGGATGCTTGGGACTGCTGTCGGGGGTGGTACGCCTTTTGCGGCTGGGCGTACGTCTGCTGCGGATCCCACGAGTCGTGACCCGGAGGACTACTCGGCGGTCGGGGCGTCGAGAAAGATCGTGTGGGAGCGTGGTAGCGAGCAGACTGCCCAAAGTAGTCGGGCGTGTGCCTGCCGTCCGCCGACTCTCCTGCTGTCGCTGTCGCTGTCGTCGTTGGCATCGGTGCTGTGGTGTTGTACGCGTTTGCGCTGTATGCGTTGGCACTGTAGGCGTGGGCGCTGTAGGCATTGGCGCTGTAGTCTCCCCCCATCGGCGAGGGAGATCTCATCACTGAATCCAACGGTGTTACCTCCACGCTTGTGTCTTTTGAGAGCATCTCGTACGAACGTGTGTCTTTGGTGGCCGGCTCAGTTCGTGCGTCGGCCGAGATGAACTCGGGGTTCTTGCGCCGGCCCGTGCAGGGAAGCAAGTCGAGCCATCCCGTCACCATGGTCCAGCGTCCCAGCAGGAAGAGGATCCATATTCCGTTGAGCTGTTATAGTTCAAAATCCGTTAGCCATGTTTCACTTTCAATGTTACTTCCCCTCCCCTTATCTGCTTGTTTTGACGTACCGAGAGAAGGAGGAGGACTGCCGTGACAGTCGCGTCATTCACAACCAGACTGCTCGCCTCGCCCAGGCACTTCTCCTTGTTGCCCGAGTACAGGATGAGACACTTGCTCCAGTCGGCCGCCTTGGTCGGGTCGTTGGTCACTGACTGCACAACGTTGTCCTGGAAGACAAAGACAACGGAGAAGAAGATGACGTCGGTGATGATGATGAGGACAATGGCGATGCCTCGCCACTGGAGGTTGATGACTCGGCGAATGCGGCGGTAGGCCTGACGCGGCGAGATGTTCTGGTGCGATGCCGTCGTCGAGTATGCTGGGAGGCTAGATCCCTCAGTCGACCCGCTAGTGTCCGATAGGGAGGCCAGATACACCTTGATGCAGTAGCCAAAAGTCGTAAACGTAATGAAGACAGTGGCGCCGGCAAAGACGAGCAGCGGGATCCAGAAGTCTGCCAGACTGTTCTCGTGGTTAATGTGGCACGTCTGTCCGAATCGGAAAGACACGCCGCTAAAGACAAGGCCCAGAGCCAGAGCGAGCAGGGGAACTCCCCATCCGGCAACCTGGGCAAAGATCATGAACGACCGGCCCACGAGCACCTGCCAGCAGATTTGGAGGTGAAGGTGAAGCGAGCGCAGGAACGCCCACATGACACCAGCCCATCCTCCCAACATCAGCATCGATCCCGAAGCACCACACACACTACTCGTATGCATGCTGTTAGGCGTAATCTTGTTGAAGCATTGGTCCGGCTGGGCGGCAAGGGGGATGACAAAACCGAGCTATATTGTCACGAAACAGTCAGTCCGACAGCTCCAAATACACCAGGAATGTAGGCGTATGTTGATCCTCTGGAGCTTGTCTACTTACACACATGAGGAAGACGCAAATGGTCAGGCAGACACTCAGGTAGTGGCGGTTTGTCTTATCGACCGGCAACACGGTCCAGGACAGAATCAGGAAAGCACAGCAGATGACACTGACTGTAGCAACCCAATTGGCGACATCCGTCACCGTTTCAAAATAGTCCGGGTACACCCAGTGTGTCATAGGGCAAGGGAGGCAGCAGGACAGATCCCCGGTTTGCTGGCAGAGGCGTCCTTCGACGACTGTAAATATGTGTCAGTCAGCCCGTACTTGTACCAACGAGGTCAAGAAAGAGAAGATCGGATATATCGTGGGCAAGGGGAAGAAGAGGGGCAACTTACACCCTCCATCGTCGAATAGCCTGGCGTCGAAAAAGGGCTCCGGGCAGAGGTTGACTCCGTCTAATGAAGACATTGTGAAAGTTGTATCGACCGTGCGAGTGGCAGGTCCAGAGGCTTTAGGAAAGAGAATTCGTTTATCGGGTCCCAGGTGCAATCTCTCTAGAGTACCTGGAGCCTCGTCATGAGTTGTCGGTCACCAAAGCTCTCGTGGTGTGGTAATCTGTGTCCACGACCAAGAAAAATGTCGATGTGATGGGCCAACGTTGGTGTAAGTGCGTTCGGTGATAGAGCGGGCCGTGTCGATACGTGTACGTCGTATTATATGGAGTTGAGTGATGGCGAGAAAGGAAGCTGAGACGCAATGTATCGAATCGAATCGTACTGCCGTATGGGAAATAAATGTAGGCGTGGCCTCTCAATATGAAAGAGGAGGTTGTCTGAGCTTGAGGTCGAGCGAGACAGACACGGGTGGACCAGAGCCACGGGACGACAAACGGCGTCTGTGTACAAGCGATTTTCGCGTTAAGGATAGGACGGATTATAATACAACGGCGGACACAGAGAAAAGAAATCAAAAGGACGGAATTGAAACAAGGTCATGGGGGGGAGAGGGGGCGGGCAAAGGTGATAAAAGTACTATTCGAGGACGGGCGAGCTCTTAGTGCACCGCGGCCACGAGTACTCGTACCTACTTTTCTCTACCCTCAATCCCACCCTCCAAGAGTCCAAGTACACTGACCCCTGTGGAGGGCTCCCGGAGTAGCGGGTCCTTGTCAACGCGGTCTGAGCCCGTCTTCGACTAGTCTTCTCAGCCATCGAGGTGCATTGTCGGGAGGGGTGTGTGAATTACGTCGTACCGGTCGTACTCCCAAGGGCCAATGGGACCTTGGCCAGGACATCGAGTGACGACTCCACTATTAGAGGGCCGGTAGCGCCCAGGTCCGGACGGTGCTGACAGCCACTGGGGAGGGGGGGGGGACGGTCGACAGGGGTACTAGTCGATGGGGTGTGTGTACGAGAATGTTGTACCGTCGTAGCAGTAATAGCTGTATTACTCGTAGTCGTACTCTATTGCTTCGTATTAATTGTTGCGCCGTATTAATGAAGCGAATGAGTGGCGGAAGTCAGTGGAGTAGGACCTAGGCCAGTCGACTTTCCTGCCATGCCATGAGGCGTATTAGAGCGTGTGTTGCCATACTGCGTGTTGCTGCTGTTGTGCGAGTCCCGCAGTCGTAAAGCAAAAGATGCGTGCTCGTACCTGTTGTTGGTCCATAACAAGTAAACGTCCTCCGCGTCCCCCCTGTCTAGCCCGTGGTCCATCAAGGGCCAGGAAACAGTACGGAGCATTCGTACTCCATAATAACTCGTAGGGGGGTCACCGGCAGCCGGTGCAGCTGGTGGCGATGACAACCATTGTGACTCTATCATGCTCGATCTCGAGTCAACCAAGAAGCAGGCACAAGGCACAAGGAAATATCAGTGCAGATAATACGTCGTAAAACTGTTGAGAGGGTTTGCGCAAGACTGTCTCAGAAGGTGTCTCAGCGCCATCGGGACGGGGCGACAGGGCATTCCAGAGGGCAACGTCGCAGTATGATGGCATAGATCAAAATCAACGATAGCGATGATGGCATCACAAAAGATGACAGAGGACATTCACGATTACGCCGCAGGTAGTTTCCCAGTAGAAACGGAAGGTGCGTTGAGTGCTTCTTGGTTCCTTCCATATGTGGTGTTGACTGTTATTACTGCAGTCGAGCTCTTGCCTCTCGTACTAACTCAGAGTTGCACCTTCCCCCTTCCCTGCAGTCTTTCGGGTGCATTGCAATGCTGCATTAGTTGGGTAAGGGTTTCTTTCTTCTCCGGGCTGCCTCTCTTTCTTTCCCCTCTACATCCACATTTTGAACTAAGCCTCTTTGCATTATGACCCGTCCCCTTGTGTTTCAAATAAACCGCAGTGCCGATTGCGGTTAAAAACTTTACGTGGTAATATTGCACTCAACCAGCCGAAGCGAAAAGCTGCATTCTGTCTGCATGGGAAGCATTGCTGTGAGTACGTACGAAAACACGTCGCAAAAGTCTTTGCCCACCTTGGGATTCATCATTCACCACTCGGTGTGGGCCTGTGGCTCGTGATTGACTTTGGTCCATATTATTCCCCATGTTGATATCGGCCATTAACAACGTTGACAGCTATCCAACCTTGAAATCATCGTCCGCTGACTGTCATTATATCACCTCGCCGAGCATATTCAAGGCACTTTGGCCAGCCGACTGGTGCAAAATGTGCCGCCACTCAGCCGATGGCGAAGGTCATGGGTTGCATGGATACTGCCGGTCTTGATTCAGATTGGTGCAAAATGACAAAAAAGCAAAGGAGCAGGTGGAAAAAAGGAACAGAAAAAAAACGGACATGTGAGTATGAGTTTTGGTTGGTCCGTATCTGAGCGTCGCCCAGATCCGAGGATGCTTGTTCCTGGCCACTAGCACTCGCAGGAGCCGTGTACCGCATTCGCCTTCGCCACCAACGCCATGCTCCCGAGGGCCTTTTTTTACACTTTCTTTCTTTCCTCTGAGTTTAATACTCTGTACTATTGATCTGAGCTCTCGGGCATGGAATGCGGGATGCGCGCTTAGGACTTTCGTCAACGGTTTGTGTCTTGGCCAGGTTGACTTGGTACCTTGTCGACACGGCACAATGAAGAAGCCGCTCAACCTGAGGATCTGCAGGCCACCCCCAACCACCTGCTGGCCCTGCTACAGTCTACCAATGAGCCACGGCCCTGACAACGTGTTTTTCACAGTCTTCACCTGCAGCCACTGCAGGAGCTCACTCTTCATCACCACTGGGCGAGGCCAATTCGATATCAGCCTTTTGGCTATACGTTTAATTCCCACGTCTATTGGACGTGGTACGCGCTTCTTTTATGCTACTCTTACTTTTTCTTCTTCTTTCCTTTTGTTTCGCTTGCTATTCGTTATAAAAACATGTCGTGTTACTCATACAGCGATCCCGTTCGGCACGCTTTTCCTGCAGCTTCGAGAGTCGGGCCAGTCATTCTCAACGCATAGGGTTCTCTGTCGCCGCCCGTAAGCTCAACCCCCCCTTTTCTTTGCTCTTGGACCCGCTGGTAAGCAGTATTACGTTGTGCGGTCTTAGCAAAGAGCATGTTAATGTGTGCCATCTCGGAATGGTGCTTTTATACTCTGTACTATTGTTACTCTGTTACCCCGCTCGTCCTCGAAAACAGGATGGCGATTGAAATCTTCTGGGACACGGCCTGTGTGTCTCCGTCTCCATGGATCCGTCCAGGACAAGGAACAATTAACTGGAGCTTCGATACGTGAGGAGAGGAAACATACGACGTACCCTGAGAGCGATTCCCAGTGCCCACGGGTTGATCTAGTGGGCCCCAGCCAACCTGAGAAGAACCCAGGAGCCAGAGCAAAAGATCGTCTCCACCGGGTGAGTGTCCCGTCTACACACCCCTGCAGCCTGCTATAGAAGGGCCACCCTCCCAGAAAGAACCCCGGGCCTGGGGGTGTGGGTGGGGTATTGTGAGTGAGTGTGTGTGTGCAGGCAAAGCAACCAACGCCAGGATGAAGAAAGTCTCCCCATGCTGTACGGAGTACTCGGTACCTCGTCGCATAGTCGAATCACCAACGGGGGTGGGAGGACACCATTTCCAGCCACACAAATGAGGCAATCTCTCCAGATGTAAGTCAGACGTCGAAATGCCATGCGATGCTATGCCATGCCGAGGCCCTCCCTGTACACGGGAGGATTACGATCACGCAGGAAGTGCGAGAGAAGCTGGTGGCTGCAGATTTGGCAGACGACCCGCCAAGCCTAAAAGATGACAATTGCCGGACCGAAGAGAAAGAAAGAGAAAGAGAGGCCAACAAAACAACCATGTCCCACGGCCTCATGGTGCACGGGGGAGGATACAAATGAAACGCGAAGACTTTCTTGGCCCCCCTCGGTCAACCCACTGAACCAGTGCCATGGACCGTGGTCGATGTGCTAATACTGCTGCACCAAACATACGAGTACGACTACAGGGTGGCATGGAGTGATACACGAAATATATTACTCCGTATGACTGCTCACAACATATCAAGTCACTGCTCACACTACGACGACGACTAGTTGAAATGATATATATATATATATATATTACGAGTAGCTGGACTCGGCTTGTACGCATATAGGGCATCGTCTCAGCAAGGTCACCCCGGTTGATTGAAGCCCTTGCACGGAGCAATAAGGCCAGGGAGAAGAAAAGGACTTGTGAGGTTTGTGGTTGCGGTAGGGCTTGGCAAGCCAGCCAAGCAACTGTCCCCGAAGCACGTTTGATACTGGTATCTCCTAGCCTCAAATCGTTCTGCCTGAATTTTGAGTCCTCCAGGTTCTCGGTAAGAGATAGTGATACTAGTCGCATGCTCTAGAGTCTAGCAGAGCTTGGTGCTTGTGTGAATGCGGAGTGATGTGTCGTACGAGACGAGCACGATATGAGTCCCCACCCGGGTGACTTCCGACGGAAAAGGATAGCAGGGGATGATCAGAGGAAGAGGGAGAGGGGATCAACAATGTGAAGATTGTTAGTCTGTACTAGCATTGTAAAAAGTGTCTATCCCACCCTCCTCGCAATTGATCAACAGTCGCCACTGTGTGTATGTGTGTTTGTGTGTATGCACACGAGTAAGACTCGTACATGTTGTGCCTCCACCGACCGGTGCAGCACCAAGCCGTTTCAAAAAAAAAGGGAAAAAAAGAAGACGGCGCCGAACGCCACGAAAAAAAAAAAAAAGTACGACCCGTCGGCTACTATGTAACGAATACTAGTACAGGTACGGAGTAGATGGCGTATCCACAGATGGCACCATTGAAGAAGTGAATTTTAACGGCTTTTTCTTTCCTTTTTGCTTCTTCTCTCTCTTGGCTTTGGTGGTTCTTTGGTCTCTTAGCTTGGGGGTCATCTTGGCAAGAAGGAGAAAAAACGACTCTCTTTTGTCGTAAGAGCTAGAATGGAGCATTGATCCGTGTTATTACTAATAGTCCGTGTGTAAAGCAATAGTTTCTGGTAATATTGATAACTTTGACAACTTTAATCTGATGAGCTTATGGTGCAGGACGGTGCAGGACGTAGTAAATGGTAACTATTGCTCCATATTCCTTGATACTATTAGCAACATGATACCAACTGTGTGGACAAACTCTTCCTCATTTCACATTGAAGTACTCGTACTCATACTCCGTACAGAATATTACCCCGTGGACCTTTGGGGGGGGTGACACTTTTCAATTCTCCACACACCATCACGAAAAAAGAGTGACAACTTAGCTTGATGGTCTATTCCTGATAGAGGGATCATGACCGTGATGATGATGAAAAGTGTACGGAATATACAACTACTACTCGTAATTTATGTAATTAATTACAATGTTGTTTACAGGCTTACAAGCTAGTTTCTTGTACGACATGGAACGAAAATGGTAATGATTTCGTCGTGAACCCGATCCTCGGGAAGGATTCAAATGTGAGATCCACTGGACCTGGTACGCACTCGACTAGGCGTTGCTGGGATATGAGTCTACGAGTATTACGACTAGTAAGTTCTACTAGGAGGATAATACGGAAAAAGTAAGAGATCAACTCATGAGCACTGAGCATTGATCAGAGCCAGCAGACCATGAACAACAGCCCTGGGTACATGTAACAGGCCGTGGCAATCCTTCTGACCTAGTCTTAGGACATCCCCACGCCCGTAAGCAGCCGCAACATTGGCATTACGAATCCGTTTGCGTGGTTCCAGGTAAGCGGGAACAAAGGGACAAAAAGACAGAAGAAGAAAAAAAAAAGTATAAGAAGTAATAATTGACAAAAAGAAAAAGAAAAAAAAGCACGGACCGAAGCCAAGAAGTCAACGACTCCGTATTGACGGGGGGAAACGCGTGGCGGTTTATGAATATTCTTGTCTCTTCCGCACGAGCAAAGCTATTAATACCCAATACTAGGTATTAATGTTGATTAGGTAGCTACGACTACATGCAAATGAGCCATGGCCAAGGTACATAGTATACGAGTAGTACCCCAAGGCAATATTGACTCCATGGGGTGGGTGAGGGTTTATGATGCTCAAGGAACGAACTGTTGGGGGGGAGCCAAGGTGCCGCGGGTAAATGCAAGTCAAGAGTCGAGAGTGAACTGGGATATACTGCCGGCAGAAAAGAAAAGCAACGCCACCAGAGGTTCATCATCCTTGAGCAAGGCTTGCAGAAGGAAAAGAAGAAGAAATCATTTTTAACAACGTGGATGGCATGAGTAACTCGTGCATGTAGACGGGGTTTTCTTGCGAGGGCTACATCCTGGAAGCAGTGCATGAACAGGGAGGTACCCGTACTTGAGAATCTAGTTATGGAACAAGGTGACATTGAAGGCATGAATACTGCTACTGCTACTGCTACTGCTGTACCCCCCCCCCTGTCGACTAGTCCTGTTTCGGTAGGACGCGGGCCGGGTCATGATACCACAAGGGGAATTGGATTGACGGGGGGGGTTGCCTGTACAGGCACGGAGAGTACTTCATAGAGCTGTTGGTTGTTGGTTGTTGGTTTTTTTTGAAGAAGAAGAAAAAGTACCAGATGCATAGATGGTGAATGTATGAGTTGTGCGACGGCAGTGGCACTGAGGTAGGGGTACCTTGCAGGGACAATGATGTCTGTTTACCGAGTATGACTTGAACAGAGGGAAGATGTTGTTGACACTACGAAGTACTTGAGCATAGAGAGATACTAATGATGTTATTACTCGTACAATTGTCGGACTACGATAGCCGAAGTGAAAAGGTTAGACCCAACTTTTCTTTGTGGGAGTCTGAGAAGAGAGTGAGAGAGAGAGAGAGAGAGAGAAGAAGAAAAAAGGGGGGAACCCTCCACAAAAATTACCCTCTTGACAGACCCGTGTGCTTGGTGTCAATTCTCTTTTTTGTGTCCGGGTTAATACCCCCCCTGGGACTGGGATACACATTTGAGATATATCTGTAACGACATAAACACTTTTTGACAAGCCAGGGTAGAAAGACGGCATGAATACGATGATGCACGTCTTGTTGGGCATAGTACTCGTACAGCAGCAATGGGACTGTACCGCAATATTGCATCAAATATTGATGATTGTCCGGACCGAAAAGCAACTCTCGGTGATCCGTCGATCTACCTTGTATGTGTACGGAGTACTCGTGCAAGTATTAGAAGTTGCCCCTGAAAAGGACTGTATTCCAGCATGGAGTATCCGTAGTCATCACTAGCATCTGTACTATCTATAGTTGGTAAAAGCTGTCCGGTTAATGACATTCTCACCTACCACGCCGTCGTCCCTCCCCCCCCTCACTAAATGTCACAACTCCACAAGCTGTTTTTTTTTCTATCAAATGGCGTAGACTGACTTCTCAGCCGTGGAGACACCTGTACAGCTATCACACAGATGTTTCTAGGATGACGATTCTAGGATGGCAAGTCCTAGGATGGCAAGTCTAGGATAGATGATATCCTCTGATCTGATCTGACTCACATTTCACCGCCCCAGTTACAGAACTCCAACATGCATGAGGACGGGGTAGTCAAGGCGAAACCGTGGTGGGACTTGGGACTTGGGACTTGGATAAGAAAAAAAGAGAGGACTCTCATGTTGGAGAAGTGATGCATTTACTATCTGTATTCAAGTGGTAACATTGATGCCCTTGCATCTGTTGAAGAAGAGAGTTGTACCTGTAACCGATTAGAAAAAGGGCCTAACGTAGACTAACACTGCATAGAATGTAGAATGGAAAAAGCTGTCTTGTTCCTTAATACGGAGTATTAACTCTTCTTTTAGTCGTACGGGTAATATCCTTTTTTTTCTTTTTTCTTCAACATGCGCGATATACGCATCCATACTCCCATGTTCCTACGCATAGGTCCCTACTATCGTCCCGTCTTTCCAACCCCTGCATTTACATTCAACGCACCACAAGGCTAAACTCGCACCCGTACAAGTAAGGTACTAATAATAATACTAGTACGTATACTTCAATGTTCTCTCTATGTGTGTACCTGCCTCCCCGGTGTTTCGAGGTTCCATTCTCCCCCCCCCCCCTCTTGGCGCAGAAGAAAAGAAAAGAAAAAAAAGAACCACTCTCGGCGCACGTACCTCATTACGGTCCTTGTTCCCCCCATAGCACCAAGATCAACTTGTCGCGTAACTTTTGTCGGGCCTACAGGTATGGATACACATAATACACATACTCCGTACACATAATATCGGTGATGAATATTACCGATTACTCTCTGAGTATTCATTCTACGGAGTACGAGTATATGTTGCAAAGGGGGGACAATGGCAAAAGACCGTATACAAGTATGGTTTACGTACATTAGGCAAAAAAAAACGAGCAGGACAGTTAAAGATAAAGGAGAATCAGTGGTTGTAACCAACGTCTAGTCGTTATCAGTGCGTTCCCGTAGACTTCAGTGTTCTTTTATTCCCGCTACTTTTTTTTCTAGAAGTTGCCAAAATGTAGGAGTGGAGAATTCTTCTCTGTATTTCACACAAGTGTAACCAACATGAATTACATGTATGTCGGACATGAACTTCTTCCTTGTTGATAATGGATCTTTCCGTCCTGATCGTACACCTTTCATCCTCCTGCCTCTTTTGTACATGGTGTCCGTCCCAACCCACGAGGGCTTTTTTTTTTTTTTTTTAAGCATGGTGATGCTGCATGCGAGAAGCACCAACACGGACATGCGTGATACGACGTAGGGCAAGGAATCCTCCTTGAAAAGAGTACCGAGTACAGAGTACCGAGATACGGATTATCACAGGGAAGACAGGAAAACAAATATGCGGCTCGTGACATGGATTGGAATCCTTTGCGAACATGGCGGGTTGACTCTGTGGGAGTTTGGTGAGGTGTAGGGTATGCTACTCGAAAACTGTTTTCAATTAAAGGATGATGTGAAGTCATATTGCCTTTTGGTCTTTTCATCTTTTTACTCCTTCTTTCTTTCTTTCCTTTTTCTTTTCTTTTCTACCTCTTATAGTTTCGATTCTATGTTCCATTTTCATGAATCACCTCAATATAGTACTATGAATTGATCTTTTGAAGAATCCAGGGCGTAGATATCCCGACTTGTGATGTCAGTGTCTAGACAATTACCCCTCCCCACTTCATTTTTTTTCCCCCAAGCATACATCTAACAACACTCTTGACCAATATCAAAAACCAAGAAAGAACAAAAAAAAAAGGAGCACACATCTACCCTAAAAAGCAAGATACCTTAAAAAAAGGCCAAACACCCGCGGCACCATGAAACTCAGCACAGAACACCAAGTCCGCTCCGCAGCCGGCGAGCCAACAGCAACGATCCACCTCCAGAACCTGTCGACGACCCTGACCGGGCCCCAAGACGCCTGGGGCCGCCAGGGCCGCCCGCAGCCGTGCCTGACCTCGGTGGAGGTCAACATGTCGCGGCCCTTCAGCGCCTCGTCGTCGGGCGACTCCGTGGCCTCGGACACGGTGCACTACGGCCTCCTGGCCAAGGAGGTCCAGCGCGTGCTGGCGGCCATAAGCGACGGCACCTTCGCGTCGGGCGCCACCCCCACGGCCGTCCGGACCGTCAAGAAGACGGTCGGCGACCTGGTGTACCGTCTCGTCGGGGTGGACCTCCTGCTGGGCAGGGACATTGACGTCAGGACCTCGGCGACGGACGAGCTCGTCTTCATATCCGGCGCCGGTGCTGTCGAGAACCTCAGCTCCATACACGTCACCGTTCATCTGCCCAAGGCGTCGCTGCTGGGCGATGGGGCCAGCGTGACGGGGTCGGCTGTCCTGGGGCCCACGAGCTCGGCGGAGGGGGCAGGGCAGAGGCCGGCGTTGAGGGCTATGACCATGAGGATTCATAATCTTAGGGTCCCTACGCTTATTGGGGTCAATGATAATGAGAGGACCGCCGAGCAGATGGTTGTTGCTAACCTCGAGGTTGGGAGGTGGATTGGTATCCCGGATGCTTATACCGAGTTGGAGCCTATTGTTTCAAAGGTACGTTTTTATTTTTCCCTTTTTTCTTTCCTTTTCTTTTCTTTTTGTCTCTCCTTGTTCTCCAATTCATTATATCCTTTTCCTTCCATCCCTATCCTTCTTCTTTCACTCATATCATCTCATCTCTTGTCAATATCAACACACACACACACACACACACACACACACACACACACAATTAGGAGAGCGAAAGAACGAAAGAAAAAGAAGAAAAAGAAGAAGAAAAAAGGGAAAAAAGGAAAAAATATCAGACTAGACTTTCAACTAACCCCCACAGACAATGCGAGACTCATCATACGAGACCCTCGAGGCCCTCGCTGAAAAGATATGCGCCAACATCTCCCAGTACCTACACGAATACTACCCCACACCCGATGAAAAGGGGTGGAGGCTAAAGATCAGTCTGGAGAAGCCCATTGCCGTGCCCATGGCTGATGCGCCGCGTATCGAGCTGAGTCTAGATACGTGTGATTTGAATGGCAGCAAGTGAAAGCACCGTATGGATTTGGACAACACACAAAAGAAGAAGAAGGAACAAAAGGACAAAGAAAGAAAGGAAAGCATCATATGATGATACATATATATATATATAGACATAATAAAAGGTTCATATTTACCTCCCCCAGTGAAAAATCTATTAAAGCTAAGAAAAACACACATTATGCTCATCAAGTCCCATCACCATATCAGTGTCATCACAAGTTATACACCTGGTTTATCAATCTGGGGAACATCCCCGTTGGTGATCTCTCTCACAAATTCGGGATCAGGGTCGTACATCATGACGTGAAAGTGTTCCACAGCGCCGACAGATTTGAGGGCAGCCCAGTTCTTGAACCAAATCACCTTGTTGTCTATAGTATCAGAATCCAGATTGACTTCCACGTTGAAGAAGAATAAAGGGAATAGAACTTACCTGATTCTCAGGGACACGCGAGTAGAATGTCCTAGCCACGTAGTCCTGGATCTCGCCACGCGCCTGGTCCGTCATATCACCCAGCTCCGAGGTCGGGTCCACCTCGAGGACGAACTTGGTCCAGACGACGAGGTGGACGATCTTGACGTCGATGCCGTAGGGCCAGTCGTTGTAGAGGACCTTGATATCACCGGGGAAAGTGAACGGCCTGTCTCCGTCAGGACGCACGGGGGCCTTCCAGCGCAGACGCTCGTTCAGGATGAAGTTGGCGACGCTGCCGTAGTCGCGGGCGAGGTTGCTCGTGAAGGCCCTGTAGCGCCTCAGGTGCGATGGGACGCGCTTGAACTCGTCCAGGCGGTTCTCCCGCACGATGTCGCGCACCTCGTCCCACGTCTGGCGGATGTACGTCGAGTCCGGCATGGCCAGGACGCGCTGGTCCTTGTCTGAGAGGTTGTCGAGGAAGGCTGGGCACTTTTCCGTGTGCTCCTCCTCTGGGATGTTGACATTCCAGTAGGCGATTGGATCTTGGCTCCCCATTCTGTCTGTCTTTGTTTCCGTGTGGCGATTACTGGTAAAAAGGGGATGATTGCGATATACAGGTGAGAGATGGTCGTCCACCGCTTCTTGAGGATCCGCGATGGTGGGGGGTGTGAGGTAGTGAAACGAATGGAGTCTAAACAACGACGACAGTTCTCTGGCCGGGGGGATACACTATGCAAGGCCCTTCTTCTCTTGAACTCAACGGTTGTCAATAGTCAAAAAAAGAACTTGGGTTGGAATTCTCCTTGAAGAAGTAATATCTGGCTTGGGGCATTCTAGATGGCGGTGCGGATACACCTATTCTGGAAGGACCGCAGGACCCGGACGGCGTATCTGAAAAGTGCATGTGGGGACGATAACTGGCCATTAATGACCGCGTCAGATGGCAACCTCGGAGCCGCTATCACGTCCGGTCTCAACGGTCAACCGAATGGTTCGCAGGGAATATATCGGGGCTTTACCCTTCTGTCAAGGGTCCTCTTACAGAGAAGATGGTTGGAAAAGAGAAGAAATGGTACAACTGTGGTAGATGGGCAAGTACCTAAACCAAGTACATGGCAGGGGCGCTTCAGCCTCGCCTGCCACGCTCTCGACAAGGCAGGTGGGGTCGAGTGTGCTCTTTCCTTCTACTACGAAGTACGAGTACTATGAGTACTTGCACGATCAGCATTGATTCAATGATACCAGTCAAGACTGCTAGTACATGGCAAACACGGCAAATATGACCACGCATATTTGCTGTACAGATTCTCATGAAATCGCATCGGATTTCGAGACACGACATGGAAACATCCGCTTGAGCTGAGCCTCATTAGGGGATTGGCAAAGCCAAACTCTCAGTCACCGGCGTGGTGGCAGAGTGGTCTAATGCGCAAGACTAGAAATCTTGTTCCTTCGGGAGCGTCTGTTCGAATCAGGCCCACGTCGTTTCTTTTTTGCTTTTTTTCCTTTTATTTTATTCCCGTTGACTATGTGCTACTATTCCATCTGGTCTAGCTGCTTGTACTTTACTTTTTTTTTTTTTTTTTTTTTTTTNNNCCCCCCCCCAAACGGCTTGTCTAACACGGTTCACCGTGTCCTGCCACTACCCTATGTATATGTTATCACCCTGCACGCACAAGGGCCGCCCTGCTTAGATGACGCAGGCTAGTAATAGTAGAGACTGGGCTGAGTTTGACTTTTATGCATCTTGGTAGGAATCAAACCACTTCAGAACCATGTGGCTGGCATGCATTTACCGCTAGTGAGTCCTAGGCAAGGGAGTCCAACGATGCTGTCTCTTTGCGGCAAGCTGATGGTTGGCTGCAGTTCAAGCGAGCGGGCTGAGAGAGAGCACATTCGTACATAATATTCAATATTTTGCAGCAGCCATTATCGGAACGGAGGCTCCGGTTAAAAATATTGATCACTACATGCGCATGTTTTATCTACGAGGTGACCGACTCCTGCTTGTGTCTGGGCAGCATACCGACCAACATGCCTTGTTGTTCTCGTGATAACTCGTCGCAGGGGGAGGAGAGCGGATGTCGCCCAGCCAGGTAAGCATATGTCGCACGTGAGTCGCCTTGGCACTGAGGATAGGCCGTGTAATACTTGTGGCAATAGTGAGCAAAAGAGAAGTCAGTAGTACTCATTTTTCCTTGTGAAGAGAAATATTATGCGGTAGATAAAAGAACAAAAAAAGAACGACGTGGGCCTGATTCGAACAGACGCTCCCGAAGGAACAAGATTTCTAGTCTTGCGCATTAGACCACTCTGCCACCACGCCGGTGACTGAAAGTTTGCCAGTGTAACGGTGTATATGAACCACAATGTTACATCAGACAACATGATATTTTTCTTCGCCCTCCCCTTGGTTGCCCCGCTCACCCCCTTTACAGCTAGTAGAACCCCTCCAAACAAAGCCCCTCATTGTACTCCGTACTCCGTTCCCAAAAGAAAAAGAAAAAGAAAAAAAAAAAGAGCCATACTAGTAATAATAATAAAAAATGTTGGGTATGTAAACTCCATACAAAAGTCTCAGATGTCTATGCCAATCCCCCACCGCTACATTATGTCGGTATGATTTACAGGGACAGTGTTATGATGGTTTCTCCTCCCCCTTCTTTCATCTTGTGATCAATTCACGGGGGAGAAAAAGAAAGCAACAATAAGAAAATAAAAATAAAAAGAGGGAAGAAATATCATCCTTCTTAATAACGCGCAGTAGCATCGATCCTCTTTCTCTCACTCACTCGTGTCGTACGGCGCCGTCGTGCTACTAGACCGGGACTTGAGTGGGGTTGGATTCCCTGAAGTGGGAAGCTGGGACAAGGTGGGAGTGGGGGTTGTTATTGCTGAGCAGACAAGGCCCATAGGGCCCCCATTAGGTGAAGGGGAGAGGGAAGGGAAGAAAAAACGGTGCGATAAAATTGCGGCATTCAGCACGAGGGGCAGGCAGCGGCGATCCCTTGTGTGCGGTTTCGGTGGTCCTCTTTTTCACTTACTACTACGTTTTTAGTACGAGTACGCGAGTTTGTTGGCCCATTGTCTTTTGTTTTGTGACGGCCCATGGGAATCTGATATTTTTCTCTTCTAGCTAGCGAGTAATTAATCGTGAGATGAATGGGCAATCTATGGGCTACGGGGTTTATCTAACATATCAAGACTTTTTTTTTCTTTTTTGCCACGACTCAGGTCACGATGAGTTTTTTTTCTCTTTTCTTTCTTCTCTTGTCTTTCTATTTTTACTCCCTAGACCACACTCGTATCGCAAGGATACGGGCATAGTATCCTCGTTTATGGTCAATAATGTTTTGCCCCCTCCCCTCACCCATTACGTAGATGTTGTGGTTTGTGTGTGTGCGTGTGTGTACATACCATTGATTACGTTAACCAAGTAACCAGTGACAGTCATTTTAGGTGACGACTGCATCACTTTCCCTCCCCCTCCCCCCCCATTAGCCCGTGTCTCTCTCTCCAAGATCATCTCGATCAGCGGACATTTTGCCAACATTCGCGCAGCATGTTTGCCATGGTCGAGAGTACTCCGATGCTACCAGCTGCCATGGTATTTGTTACTAGCGGTGATGGCACGAGTACAACCAAGTACTCGTATTGGGTGGACGGTGACCATGGAGGGGCCCTTGAGAGCCCAAGGGGGGGTGAGGGGGTGCCACTTTCCCGCCGACTTGCCCCGTAATAAAACGCAGAAACCTGGGTGGTCTTGTTCTGGTGGTTGTGGTTGTAGCCTGTACAGGTAGGTAGTAGAACTGGTAGTCACTTTTCTTTTCTAGGTGGTGCATGTGTACATATATATGTGTAGACAATGGCAAATGGAGTTTGCGCTGCTTGTTGACCGACATACACACACATGAGGGGGGCGAGGGTGGGAGGCAATGGTGATGGCACCTTGAAGGGCGGGGAGGGGGAGGGGAGGGACCTATGAGCAACATATGAGCAACGTATGAGACTTGACATTACGGAACACACACACAAAGTCCTTTGTGGTTGTACTCGTAGCACTACTAACAGTACTACTACTAGTACAAAAAAAACGAGTAAACTGCTGTAGTAGTGGTAACCACAAGGCGAACGGACAATGTACGAGAATACCCGTGTCCGTACTAATTATACATGTAATATACTCCGTAATGGACGCCGGCGCCATCAGGGAAATCCAAACCGAAACTGGACGTGGTGCCCCGCCCTCTCTCAGCCGCCTACTTGCTGGCCTGTCCTTTTACCCATCTTCCCCGCCATCTTCCCTCCCTGTCCCTCCTAAATAATCCTCAATTACTTACCGACCCCGTAAAGCTACTCCTGAAAGCTTTCCGGTCTTCTTCTTCTCCTTCTCCATCATCACCACCATCTTCTTCCTCCCGTCTCCTCCCCCTTCTCCCCCATAATCCTCTCCCAACCCAACAAACCACAGCAGTAGCCATGGCCTCCGTCAAGAGCGCTCTGCCCTCGCGCCTCGGCGACGAGCAGAACACAACTGAGCGCCACCACGGCAAGTCTCGCAGCCACATGGTAAGGACAACTCTCCTCCGGTTCCCCTCTTCAATCCCTTGCACCCTTCCCTGGATCATCGGCCCCCGAGGTCAATCATCACGTACTGGCAAGGGAGAGGCTTCACTTTCCCATCGCTAGTCGGCTCAGTGCTTCTCGCCTACGGGACAGCTGTGAGCGAGGGGCGGAAGCTTTGGTTGGGGCGGCCCCCCCAATCGAACGCGTTGGGACTGACCGCCCTCGCTCGCTCCTTCCCCCCCTTTTCGAATAGCATCTTTCTCTTGTCGAGTCACCGATAGAAGAAGATTGGGAGTGCCCTCTCGAGTCAAGATGACACAATAGCCTCACAACGCATCATCACCGCTGTTTGACGTATTTGCTAACCTGTTTTACTGGACAATAGGCTTTCGAGAACACGTCGACCAACGTCGCCGCCGCCCAGATGCGTAACCACCTTACCAGCCTGGCCGAGTCGGTCTCGGACCCCGACCAGAAGAAGGTGAGTCCTGGGCCGAATCCAGACGGCATCCTTCCCGGCCATATATAATTGGAATTGTGGTGCTGACTGCAGTTCAAAACAGCTCTTCGAGACCGAGATGGACAACTTCTTTGCCCTGTTCCGCCGTTATCTCAACGACAAGGCCAAGGGCAACGCTGTGTAAGTCATGGCATCATTTTCTGCCCAACACCCCCCGACCAATGCATGAGAGTAACGCGTGCTGACTGAATCCTGCGAACGATAGTGACTGGGACCGCATTGCCCCCCCTGCCCAGGGCCAGGTCGTCGACTACGAGGACCTCGCCAACACCGAGTCTGTTCAGTTCCTGAACAAGCTTGCCGTGCTCAAGCTCAACGGTGGTCTCGGTACCTCGATGGGCTGCGTCGGCCCCAAGTCGGTCATCGAGGTCCGCGACGGCATGTCGTTCCTCGACCTGTCGGTCAGGCAGATTGAGTACCTGAACCGCACGTACAGCGTCAACGTCCCCTTCATCCTGATGAACTCGTTCAACACCAACGACGACACGGCGGCCATCATTAAGAAGTACGAGGGCCACAACGTGGACATCATGACCTTCAACCAGTCCCGCTACCCCCGTATCTACAAGGACTCGCTCCTGCCCGTCCCCAAGACGTACGACTCGCACATCAACGAGTGGTACCCCCCCGGCCACGGTGACGTGTTCGAGTCGCTGTACAACTCTGGCATCCTGGACCAGCTGATTGAGCGCGGCATCGAGGTCGTCTTCCTGTCCAACGTCGACAACCTGGGCGCCGTCGTGGACCTGCGCGTCCTGCAGCACATGGTGGAGACCAAGTCGGAGTACATCATGGAGCTCACCAACAAGACCAAGGCCGACGTCAAGGGCGGCACCATCATCGACTACGAGGGATCGGTGCGCCTGCTGGAGATTGCCCAGGTGCCCAAGGAGCACGTCAACGAGTTCAAGTCGATCAAGAAGTTCAAGTACTTCAACACCAACAACATCTGGCTCAACCTCAAGGCCATCAAGCGCGTGGTCGAGGACGACGAGCTGGAGATGGAGATCATCCCCAACAGCAAGACGATCCCCGGCGACAAGAAGGGCGAGTCGGATATCAGCATCATCCAGCTCGAGACGGCCGTCGGCGCCGCCATCCGCCACTTCAAGAACGCCCACGGTGTCAACGTGCCCCGCCGCCGCTTCCTGCCCGTCAAGACGTGCTCGGATCTGATGCTGGTCAAGTCTGACCTGTACACGCTCAAGCACGGACAGCTCCAGATGAGCGCCGCCAGGTTCGGCGACGCGCCCCTGATCAAGCTGGGCGGAGACTTCAAGAAGGTCTCTGACTTCCAGAAGCGCATCCCCTCGATCCCCAAGGTCCTCGAGCTCGACCACCTGACCATTACCGGTGCCGTCAACCTGGGACGCGGCGTCACCCTCAAGGGTACCGTCATCATTGTCGCCACCGAGGGACAGACGATTGACGTCCCCCCCGGTTCCATCCTCGAGAACGTGGTGGTGCAGGGCAGCCTCCGTCTCCTTGAGCACTAATTTTTTTCGACTTTTTTTTTCTTTTAATTCTCTGTCTCTGTTTGTCTGGACTTTACACTCGATGGCCAAACCCAAAACATACATCTCTCCTCTCCTTATCTTCTCTGAAGCATTCCCGGGAGCCCAGGTGGCTACTATAGACGATTGAACCGGGATTTTCTTTCGTATGAGAGGAAGGGGAAAGGGGAGGAAGTGGGTAAAATGGTTGTTAAGATGGGATAGTGTTGGGCATGTTTTGACAGTCGTCTGGTTAGGTAGCAGTACCATTTTTTTTTTAATCAACAGAAAAGCTTATTGATGAGTTTCAGTCCAGGCACTCGGTGTCATACTTGTGAGGTGTTCTGGGTGTGTCGTAAGGACGTGGCGTAGATGTCCATTGAGAGTGACGTTGTACGAGTCTTACTGTCTGGTTCTAAGTGGTGTTGTACTCGTAGGGCTGCTGACTGCCGTTGACGGGACTGTTTCATTCGTCTCCGTGGCATTCATGGTATCGGTGACGTCGGTTGTCTAGATGCTTACGGGATATGTGTGTCTGAGTTGTTTGTTCCCCCTTTTTACAGAGTACCATGTGCATACATGTGATATCACTGAATAAGCCCGAGTCTACAAGAGGATGTATTTGATACAGGTTCAATTTCTTTTCTCCCCCTTGTTTTCTTCTGTACACGAGGATGTAAGAAGTGCAATTCTAGTATAAATAGTATGTTCCCCCCCCCTTTTGTTCTGTAAATATGGCTTACGATGAAGGCAGCAATTTGAGTAAAAATAGTTTTTTGTCTTGTTTCCCCTTTTTTTTCTTGCTCGTTCTGTGGAAAGCGCAATTCCAATATAAATAGCATGTCCTCTTGTTTTCCCCTTTATTTTCTCGCTCATTCTTTAAATATGGCTTACCATCATCACACTGATACACATTTCGTCTGGGCGGCTAACGAGTACCAAGAGTCGAATTTAGCTAGAGGTATGCAGGATGCAGGTGTGAGTACTAATTCAAAGCAGGCAGTGATCAATGGTGGCGTTGACAAGCAGGCAGCAGGCAAGTATTAATAGGATAGTACTTGCTAGCAGTACGGATACTCTGTAGGTAGACGCAAAAAAAATAGAAGAAAAAAAGAGAAAAAAAATTCAACTCACGTGTGCAGATATTGACGATGCTAATAATATCGACGGATTGGGATATATCCACCAACCTGATATAGATACGACGTCTTATTCGAGATACGAAGTCTTGGAAGAGTGAAAAAAGAGTTGAAGTATTTCGAACCAGTGGCGGCGCTATGAGTACATGGTACGTGAAGATGCAGATATTGGTGCTGCTGCGCCACCTCCAGATGATGCCAGGATGATGGGCTTGGTAATACTGCTGTGAACAGTTTGTAGAGAGGTCTGGATGGTCGGCGGCGCCGAATTCTGGGTCGGGTAGACGACCCAGGTAAGTGACATGAAGAAAAGAGCTGCAGCTACAAGTTGCAGTGATCACTCGGCAAATACTGGACCCTCTGAATGGCCACTGCTGTACTCCGTAAATGGAAGAGGCCGAGATTGTGGCGTAGCGGGGTGGCGTCGTGAAAAGGCCGCGTATGGGTAGTAGATGTACGAGTACGACGTATCTAGGGGGGATTGCAGCTGTGTCGCGTGCATGTACGTGTAGATGTGTACGTGTAGACGTATGGGTAATTGTAATTGTACGTGTAGACGTATGGGCAATTGTAGATGGAAATGAAATCAAATGGTGACATTGAAAACATGCAATGGAAAAGTCGCCAAGAGATGGCGGTGGGTTTTGTTTTTGAGTGAAGCTGAAGAAATGAGGCCGACAGAACATACCCGCGGGTTGCGGGTTTGAAGGGGGAGCTTGGTCAATGCGAAATAGATTGGATTGGTGAGTCTCTGATCGGAACCAACGGGCTGAAAGAGGTCGCAGTTCTACAACAGGGGAGTATTACAGAGGGGAACAAGTACTCGTGCAGGTAAGTGCCAGGGTCGTGATAGTACGGAAAATTAAATACAAGAGGGTTATAATGGGTGATAATGGGCGTTGGTTGGATCGAGAAGAGGGGGCGGTTGAGCGGGAAATTACGTACGGAGTAGCAGCTGCTTGGCGTTGGTTGGTGATTACGCAGTGGAGGACACACCTAGTAGTACTAGAGTCTAGGGGACTGACTGTCCGGAGTTTCTGTTAAGCAGTGCTGGACTTGACAGTTCCAGTTGTGTTTACCAATAACAGGTATGATAGATACTACTCCGTACCTACTACTATTACCACGGAGTACTCGTAGATATTAGACAGCGGGACCTTGCAGCAAATCCAGGAACAAAGAGATAGTTGGGGGATCCACAATATTCCATCATGAAAGTCTGTATTGACTCACTGAGACAAGGTGAAGAGACAGACCACCAACGGAATCAACGGTCTTTCTACCCTCGAGACATGTTTCTCTCACTTTCATCCTCACCAAAAAATACTGCAAAAATAAAACTGATTCTATTCCCATCGAGGCACAGCAACACACAACTGTTTTTAGCGAGCTTCTATTCTAGAATTGAAAAAGTGCACCAGTGGCAACCCATTCTTCTACTTCCTCCCAACCCCGGCCCCCTGCCCCCCCCAGTCGCGCGTCCAAAAAAAGTCTCGGCAAGACCCATGGAATGGGAGAATAGCCTAGGAGAGAGTAGTACCACTACTACTAGGGATGTACCACACACTCTCTCTCTCTCTCTCTCTCTCTCACACAAGGCAATATTACCCGAACTTACCTGTATAGGTACTACTCCGTACAAAGATCTAACAAATACCTTGGCGCGTCAATGGGCTGGAAGTGGGTGAGCAGATGACCGTGTCCCCTCCCCCCCCCTAAGGCAAGTTGGGGCTAGTCCCAATGAACCCGCATAGGTAGGCGCGTTGGCCATAGTATGGGAGATTGAATTGACAAGAGAGAGAGAGAGAGGTATTTGAAGTCGTTGTTCGGCTCATGCCTTTTCCTCTCTTACTTCTCCTCTCTCTCTCTTCTCTTAATTCATCGTTTTTAATCAGTCCATCGTTTTATTCTTCTTCTTTCGACATCTCCATTCGTTCAAAATATTTCTTGTTTGTTTATAACCAACTATTATGTGAGTCTTATACAAACCTCTCTACACTCTTCCTCCCCCCTCCCCTGCCCCCTCCTAGCGGTTCATCGCCAGCTGCGACGGCCCGACAGATGGCAGGTGGCAGGTGTTTACCAGGAAGGACATTCGTCACCCTGATATGAGATTGTCATCAGAAGAAATACAAACACTAACACTAACACTCTGAACCTATTACTAGTCCATCTTTACAAAAAACAACAACAACAACAACACCACCACCAACCGTCATAATGAAGTACTCCGCCGCCGCCGCCCTCTCCATGGCCACCATGGTCGTCGCCAAGCCCAGCCTCACCAACACCGCCTTTGTCCTCACAGAGGGTGAGCCCTTCACCGTCAAGTACACTGGCTGCGACTCTGGCTGCACCATCTCTCTCGAGAACGGTTCCGCCACCGACCTCAAGGCCTACAGGACCCTGACCAGTATGTTTCTTCCTTCCCATCCCGTCACCTTCTTCTCCATCCGTGGACGAGAGAGAAAGAACGCAAGGAACATCCCTGGCATTATCTAACCTCTCATCACAGGCTCTGCCACTGGCAACTCCTTCACCTTCACCCCCTCCATGCCCTCGGACCTCTACGCCTTCAAGATTGTCGACAACGACTCCGGAGAGCAGAACTACAGCGTCCAGTTCGACTACCAGGGCAACGGCTCCCCCAGCAGCTCCGCCTCCGCCTCCGCCTCTGCCACCGAGACTAGCAAGGAGAAGACCTCTGCCACGGCCACCGAGACTGCCACCACCGAGGCCAGCAAGGAGACCTCCGCCGCCACCACCGCTACCCCCGTCTCCTCCACCGAGACCGCCACCTCCACCGACGACGAGTCCACCACCACCACTGGCGATGCCTCGTCCACTGCCACCTCGGGCGCTGCTTCGTCCACCGAGACTGGTGCTACCACCCTGACCACGGCTACTGCCTCTGCTACCAGCTCTGAGACTGCTTCTTCCACTGGTATGTTTATATTCTCTACATCTCTTCCTCTCTTTTCACTCTGTATGGGCATGTATACTGACTTTTGACACACAGACGCCGAGTCTTCCGCTGCTCCCACCACCGACATCCCCGAGAGCGGTGCCTCTTCGTTTGCCGCCCCGGTGACTTTCGCCATTGCCGCTTTCGCCGGTCTCCTCATGCTCTAAAAGCCTGTGGTCGTCTTCCATTCTGTTTTCTTATAAAGCATTGTTGGACTTTCTTTTTTCGGGTCGCTTAATTTTCTGTGCATTCTTCTTCTTCTTTTATCATTATTATTCCCCTTCTATTCTTTTTTTTCTTCTTCTGAGCAACACAAAAATGCACTCTATTTATGGAGTCTAACGGGTTACTTCTTTTTATTTTATGATTCTTATATATATCAAATTAATCCTTTGATATATATTCTTTTTGTACGAGTATCAACACTACTATTATGGACTTGTTTCTATGTGCGCGCTGGTTTTATGGTAAAAAAAAAAAGTGATTTCAATATGATTCGGATGATGATTCTTTCTGTGATTTCACTTTATGCTATTATATTGAACATGAGACATATATTCTTATTGAATAATACGAGTAATAATACTGTGATAAAAAACCATGTCCATGTACAACATTCAAGGAAACATCGGCAGTTGAACTCGTTCCCCACGTGGTGTTTCACTCCCCTGTTACACCATTTTTTGTACTCGAGTATCATATCTTCCATCATTCCACTACCTCTGCATTTTTTTAAAATTACACACATATTACATCATTATGCCTTTCTGCTACTTGTATTACAGAAGCCAACAATAACAAAACACACACACACAAAAGACAATGAGAATGAAGAAGTCAAGCGAGACCTTTTTTTTAATTCCCAGCCATGCTCGCCATCCCCGCCTCAGTAGAGGTAGACATGCTGCTCTTCCTCCGCAGCCCACCGGCCTTCAGCTTCCTGACGACCTGGTACGACCTGTCTAGCTCGTTCTCGATGGCGCACCGGATCCGGAGGGCCGCCACGGCCGGCCAGACGCTCCTCTCCCCCCGCAGGATCCAGTAGTTGACCGTCTCGCGCGTGGGCGTCTCGAGGAGGCGCACGAAGTCGGCGGCCGTCACCTCGGGCACGAGCATCATGGACGCCGCGGGGATCTGCTCGTCCACCAGGAAGCGGCGGATGCCCACGGGGAGGAGGCGCAGGGTGTCGAGCTGCCGGAGCCGGTGGCGGATCTCCAGCCCGACCATGCGGAGGAAGAAGGCGGGCAGCTGCGTGGTGCGGCTGCCGCGCGTCTCCGTCAGCGGCGGGCCGTGCATGTCCGACTGCAGGAAGGGGATCAGGTAGGGCCGGGCCTGGCTGACGATGAAGTGGTTTACGTTGAAGAGCTCGGATATGCGACGAAGGGGGGAGTCCCGGTCGCTGTAGGACGCGTGCGTCCAGTGGTGGAAGTCGGCCGTCTTGGCGGGTGCCCAGGGGACGATGTGGCCGTGGACATCCTTGCAGAGCAGCGTCGTCTTCTCCTCCTCGTATAGCGTTGGGGATGATGCGTTTGATGCCACGGCGGCTGTCCAGATGAGCTACAGAAAGTGTGTTAGACAGAAGCAAGGCAATCCGTATGTAAGTGTGTGTGTATGTGTGTGCGTGTGTGTGACTTACCACGTTGGGAGCAGTGAGATAGTTGAGCAGCGTGGGGACACCACCCTGACTCCGTGTGGCGACGGTGATATTCAGGACCCTCTTGCTACGATTATAGGCCTCTTCAAACGTCAGCTCGCCGACATTGTCCCTCACGCACTCCTCCAGAACAGTCACGTCCAGGAAGTAACCCTCGCGCGAGAACCGACGGAGCCTACGCATCAGTGTATCCCACCGCGAGCTCTGGTTATCTGCCGCTGCCGCTGCTGCTGTCGTCCCCTCCTTGGGTCCAAAGGCCGACAGGTCGATCCCCTCACCGGTGAGGATGGAAGGGAGCTCGTCGGTCGTGTGGATGGCCACCAGGGCGGCGATGAGGGCGCCCGTGGCCGTGCCGGTGATGATGCGAGGCAGCAGGCCGCGGAGGAACAGGGCGCGCACGACGCCCAGGTGGCACAGGCCGAAGATGGTGCCTCCCTGGAGGACGAGGGTGCTCCGTCCAAAGGCCTGTCGGGTGTCGTGTATGAAGTCGAGCTTCATCTGGTTGGTCAGGGCACTGTCGCTGCCATCCTGGATGTGTTGTTGTTGCTGCTGCTGCTGCTGCTGCTGCTGCTGCTGTTGCTGTCCACCAGTGGGGAGGAGGCTGATGTCGTCGACCGACTCGGCTACCTGCGATATGTACTCTTCGATGAGGTACTTTGTGCCTGCGAAGGCGCGGTTGTATAATTTGGGGGCTGTGATGTTGCCCAGGTTGCGCACCAGGCCCGACCGGAGCAGGTTGACCAGCTGCTGGAAGTTGTCGTCCTCGCGTGCTGATGCCAGAGAGCCGAGTCGGTCGGTTATGAGACGCCAGTCGTAGTCTTTCGATGTGGGATTGTTGCGCCTGTGATTCGATATTGCTAGTTGTCAATCCCGCTTTGTACTACTAGCATTGCTTGCTAACAATGGACAAATACATACCATAGATCTAGACCTAGTAGGCTGTCGAGGTGCAACGCTGCCTCTTCCCACTCCTCGAATGATTCTGCATTCTGTAGGAGCTCTAGCCAGAGATCTGTAGGGTTACGACGCGTATACCAGCTAAGAAGCTTCTGAAAGGGCATTAGTACACTATCCATTGTACATATGCGTGTCGGATGAGAAAAAAAGAATGAATAAAAGAAAATACTAGTAGTAAATGAATTAAAAAAGAAGAAGAAGAACTTACCTTGTGCCAGAATCGGATAATGTCGATAATGACCCTCCACACTGAGAGGACTACGCCCATGATTGCCGAGGGATGACGACGATCACGGGCACCATGGACTTTGGGTTGGTCCCGGTGGGTAGGTGGTTGCTGCTCTTGTTGTTGTTGTACGGGATCAGCCGTGCGACGCCAGCTGGACTGCTGGGGCTTGGCCATCCATGGGAGGGGGGCCGGGTAGAGTAGAGTAAGTAGTGAGCAAGATGAGTTCAATTGGGTTAGTACTTGAGAGAGAGGGAGAGAGATCAGGTGTTGCGATTTGAGTCGATTGAATTGTGAGCTGTGAGGAAAACAGGACGGCTGAGGTATGGTATGTACGTTGCTTGTTTTTTTTTTTTGGCCTGGTCTTCCCCGCCCAAATGACCCCAGACTGGAAGCATGTGACAGAACTTGTTGGGGTTTGCCGCTTTGGGGGTAGCTGGGGCATGTGCGTGTTCTACTCGGAGTACTCTGCCGCAGTCACAGACCTGACTACTTGTACAGCGATGTATTTACACAGTAGACAATGGAGAAATGTCTAGTAGAGAGAGAGAGGTAGAGATGTGATAGCTGCTAATGGTATATTATTAGCCAAGTAGTGGCGCTACACCTAAGACGAAAGCTATGATGCGTCCATGAGATAGTATGACATTTATTATGATGTTTGTTTTTTGAAGAGTCCCAATGTTTTTGCGCCTCAAAATCCCAGACTGAAAGATATAACGTGGTACTATAATTGACAAGAAAAAGAAAAAGAAAACACCCCTCTCTCCAGACGATCAGCCTCATTCGTCATCATCGTCGACGACGTTACGGCGACGGTTCCTAGAGGCCGCCTCAGGCGCAGGCTCAACGTCATCACCCGACGCATCCTCATCCTCATCCTCGTCCACCGTCCTCTGGCGCTTGGAGCGCTTGGGAGCCTCATCATCCAGCATATCATCGTCGTCGTCATCGTCCGCACCGCTCTCCTCCTCCTCCTCGTCGCTGTCGACCAGGAACCCGTCGTCGAGGTCGTACTTCTCCTGGTTCCCGCCACCACCACCACCCTGGGGGAGGTCGTCGTCGGAGTCGTAGTCGGGGCGGCGCTTCCTGGGCTGCTTGGGCCCACCGGGGGCGGCCCTCTTCCTGCGACCTCCGCCCTCGAGGGCGCCGATGGACAGGCCGCCGCCGCTGCGGCCCGAGGACCGACCCATGCCAAAGTCCTGGCGGGCCTGGGCGTTCTCCTGGCGCCGCTGGGCCTTGAGGCGCTCCTTCTCGAGCTGCTCGGCCTTCTTCTTCTGCAGCTCCGGGTCGACGGTGGTGCGGATGATGGTGCTGTTCTGGGCCATCTTGCTGGCCAGGGCCATGCTGTCGGCCAGGCGGTTGAGGGCCTCGTCGCCCACGTCCTTGTTGGGCCGCACGCTGTACTGCTCCGTCACGTGGCCCACCGTCATGAGCATGTTGCTGCTCAGCTCCGCCGCCGCCGCGTAGTAGTGCGCGTCCTGCAGCTCGTTGTACGGCTTGCCCGGCGCCGTCGCCAGCGGCTTCTTCTGGATCTCGTACTGCTCGCCGCCCACCGAGACCGTCACCGACCCGTCGCTCCACCGGAGAACGTTGGCGTTGCTGTGCAGGCGGCCCGTGCTCGCGTCCCGTCGGAACCGGACCACCTGCTGCGGGTGCTCCTGCTTCGCGTTGGCGATGTCGAGCTCTGACGGCTCGAAGCTGTCTGGGTGGTACTCTTCGGGGTGCAGGCGGATGAACTTGGGGACGCGCATCGTACGTAGCTGTGAAGTAGTCATGTTAGGAATTGGGACCCTCTCCAGGAAATCTCCAAGGAAAGAAGGGTAGAATGGGACATACCACTCCATCTGTGGGCTTGGGCACGGGGTGACGATACGCCGTCACGTCAACCACCATGCGCTCCCTGACCTCGTCCTCGTCTTGCGCTCCGTCATCGTGATGGTCGTATCTGCCGTGTCGGTCATCGCCCTCGGGGTCTGAAGCTAGGTCGTCGTCATCGAGAACGCGCTCCTTGGGGGATGCGGGCGCCTCGTCGATGTCGTCGTCGTCGCCAAAGAGGTCATCACCTCCCTCGTCGATGGGGTCGATGGGATCCTCGGAGTCGGACATTGTGATTCGGTTCGTTACTGTATGGAGATGACCCTCGTTTCTTGTATGCTTCGAGAGGATAAAAAAGAGGAGCGCGGAAGAGACAGGTAAGAGAGAGCTATACGTTCTGCTCAATGATGTGGGCGTGATGGCGATTGGGTTGGATACACACAGGGCAAAAGGGAAAAAAAAAGGTCCAAATCTTGTCGCCTTTCTTTTCTGACTACAATTTGGCGCGCGACCGCGAGCGCAGCCAGTCAGTCCTTAGCTAGGCTGGTTAGAGAGAGGCTGAGGTTGGGGTGCGCCACAAAAGAGTCGCTCTTGTGGCGCGTGCAAACATCCTCTCTCACCCCCAGCCACAGAAGAGGCAGGAAGCTTTGGGCTTGCATCGGAACAATTACAGTGGTGCTACAGTGCATTTACTCACCGTAGCAGTAGTATCCATTTCACATCCATGGAGATGTCCGCCATTATTACAATGACGGCATGTCGACTCCTCTAATAGACTGGCTCCCCCTCCCCTGAATGTTGTTGTTGATGCCTCCAGAGAATTTATTCAATGGATTATTGATTGGAGGAGACGGAGTAAAAAAAGAATGCCCTTGTTGTTCTTTTATGTCGACAGACAAGGACCCTTGTGAGCACGAGTAATGGAAGAGATGCACGCACGTCGGAGTAGTAATACTACACTACATACGGACTGACCTAAGTTTGGGGGCCCAGACAACTCACACTAGGGGGGGGACCACCAGAGCTCCTGAAACGACCTTGGACCCAGGGCACCTGTTGAAGTCCATGCCTGCCCCTAAACGGCCCACCCCGCCATAGCCTCGTTGACCGGTTTGCCTGCCCCTCGAAAGCACCGTCACACACCAAACTTGATCCAAAGGGGAGAGGGGGCAAACCAAACAAAAGCTCTTTTTTCCTTCTTACTGCTACTAGCAGTACTCTTCCTCTTCAATTCATAACCCCATTGTCCGACTATCATCCCGTATTCCACCTTCTACGGTTCCTTTTTTCGCTCGAGGCGACGACATCCCACACGTCTCCTCCACCCATTGTACATCCCCAGACTCTCTCTCTCTGATTGTGCGACCGCCCACCATAGTCACCCCTCCCTCCCTCCCTTTCCTTCCTTCCACTCTCTTCCCTTCGCTTTCAAGCCTTGCGGGAAGAGGCTCGTCAGTCACAATGTCAAACCTATTTTCTGGAATGTGAGTTATCTTCATTTTTTTGGTTTGCCATTTTTTTCTTCAACCACCAAAATCTTGCCGGTTCTTTTTTTGTTTGTTCTTTATTCCCTTGTTGTTTCCCTTCCGCCAAGCGTTTTTTGGACACGGCAGCCTTTCAGGGTCCGGGTCGTGTGAGCGCACCCCTCTCACCCCCCCGGTGACGTATATCAGGCTGGGCGCAAAGTTGCTGCCGAGATACAGCGATGGGGGTGCAGATGCGAATGGGGATATATGTCTACGGGAGAGGACAAGCGCTCGGGTATCCTGCATCTGCGAGGTGGATATCATGGACTGGATATGTGTGTCCTTGAGCTCAAGATGGCATCCCGACCTTACGCACCGACGACATACGTCGACCCGTGATCACCTAGCTCCAACAACATTGGCGCATGCGGAATTGTCGAAGCGACTCCTTGCGGCGCACTCGTGTGTCTTGCTTTATACTCGCCATGGAGGTCTCGTCGGTGGTCAATGAGATCTTGGACTGACCAGACATGCCAGGTTCCGCGGCGGTGGCTCATCGCGGCCTCCTGCCCAGCAGAGGAGCCAGGGCTCGTCACCAACTGCCGGCCCGGCCAGCCCGTCCGAGTCGACCCCCCAGCCGCGTCTCTCCTCATCTAGCTCCGCGCCGCGGGTGCCCCCGTTGCCGAGCTCGCCTTCGCTATCCCAGACGATTGGCATGGAGAACCCGGCAAACGCCTCGGGCGACGACATTCTCGCCTCCTACCGCCTACCTAACCCGCTCCCGCTGTGGCTCAACTCGAATTACGGAAAGCACATTGTCAAGGGCAACTTTATGACGCTGAGTGCTCGGCCAAAGACGGTGGAACCGGGAGAGTGGATTGCGCATCAAGGTGGGATTCCCCGATATGGAGAGAGGCTATGGAGAGAGAGAGTATAGGATAGGAGCTCGTGGCTGACATATTGACCCTCGTCCAGTGGTTGAGCACTTCCGCAATCTGTGGAATTTCGTGCGCGTTCTGCACGACAAGGAAGAGGATGGCACGACCATCTGCAACCAGACTACGTGTCCGCGTATGTCTGCGGGAGCGTAAGTTTTCAAAAAGCGGGTTTACTCCCATGTATATCTCTTTGATACTCACACGATATGCGACAGAAACCACTCCTTTACATGGCTCAACAGCCGACGCGAGCCCGTGGAGCTCCCGGCGTTCGAGTACATCTCCCTGATGCAGCGGTGGATCTCGGGCAAGATCGACGACACCAAGACGTTCCCGACGGAGCACTCGGGGGTGTCGTACGCGCACAACCCGGCCATCACGACGGCGCAGCTGTCGCAGCTGTCGAGCCCCGGCGACCCGGAGTGGGTGGGCAAGAGGTCGGGGTTCCCCGACAGGTTCATCGACGTGTGCCAGATGATCTTCCGGCAGATGTTCCGCGTCTACGCGCACCTGTACTGGGCGCACTTTGTCGACCCCTTCTACCACCTCAACCTGGAGAAGCAGCTCAACAGCTGCTTCAGCCACTTCCTCCTGACGGCCACGGCGCTCGACATGCTCAAGCCGCAGGAGCTCGAGCCCATGCAGCCCCTCATCGACCTGTGGGCGGCCAACGGCACCCTCCCCCCGGAGTCCAAGGCCTACGAGTATGCCAATATCAAGGCTGGTGAGCGTCTTTTGCAGCTGGCTGGGTTCTCTAATCAGTAGGGTTCCTTTTCCTCAGCAAGGGTTTCCTCTTTTTCATTCAAGGAGGGATCCATCCTCTTTTACTCCATGGGAATCTTTTACTCAGTGGGAAACCTTCTTTTACTCGATCATGGAACAAATGACACAAGACTACAAGTGAAGTGGTCCTCAATGTCCAGTCATTCCTCCTACTTCTACGGGATGTTTCATACCTTCTCCGGGAGAAGGAGAAGGGGCTTCAAAACAGACCACCAGTCTACCCTTCTAGGGTTACACGAAAAGGCGGCCGGTACGCTTTGAGGAAGAAGGAAAGAGGAAGAAGACAAGAAAGGAAAGAAGTGGCGAATGAGGATTATGATGAATCATGTTTGGCGCTTTTTCATGTGGTGTTTTTTTTGTTGTTGTGTGTTTTATTTGGCCCGTCATGAACATGGATACATAGATGATGCCGTAGGAAGCGTTTTTTTGCAAGGAAACTGGATATAGGTGGGATGATGTGATTTATGTTGCTAGACTGGTGGGAAATTTATCATGTTCAGATATCATTCTTCGAGTAGATGATGATTGGGAGAGAAGTTCGGTGGTGTTATTGTCATGTGTGTGACACCTTGATCTGATTTGCCCCTGATATGTTGAGACTCCGGCATGCCTCTTATCACTTACAAGGAAGGCATGTGCACTTACAAGGGAAAACATATGCACCTGTAAAGAAAAGCGTCTCTACAGGGGAAAACACGTCTACAAAGAAAAGCATCTCTACTTGCAAAGAAAGAGAGGGAAAAAAAAGCATCTCATCCGATTTGTTCTCTAGGGCATGTCATCTCCCATATGTCCTTACCGTTTTACACGTGGTTACCCGGGAGGGGGGGATGAGGCCTCCTGGGCATATGAGCGAGCGTATAAGCAGAAGTTTCACGTTTTATCGCATCTTCTCACTTCCCCGTGTTCCCCCGTCTCTACGAATGAAAATAATGAATGGGTATGATGCCCGATAGATGTTTGTTGAGAAGTCATGGGATTTGTGTGGTGAGTGAGTTGTACATTTGTCTATAGTACTCGTACTTGGTAAATGCACTTTATGTAGTACAGTCTATGATGAAAAAGTGTTATTATTGGAGAGCATGTTTCACCGCCGGTAGTTTTATATATCTTGATTTTGCTTTTATAGTAACGTCATACAAAGGGACGACGGCAAGTGAGGCTAATAAAAAAAAGAGTAAGAAAGAGAGAGAAAAAAAAAAAGGGATGCAGGGAAAGAAGGAAGAGAGAATCTCCATGTTTCATATTGTTCATGCTGTTCTCCGTTCCTGACCTCGGTTACATGTAGACCACATGGAAAACGGGAAAGTGCGTGGCAGCAGCACATGGGCTTTACATTTCTCTTGCGGTGTACGACGTTTGAGCGCGTGCTATTCTTCCGATACTACATGTACTGGGAGAGATGTATGTACATGATGATATTGCTAATGTGTAGAATCACTTGATACTGATGAGTATGATGTGTATAAGTGAAATTGCGAAACCGGCAGAGAATGTAGTCTAAAAGAATGACTCATTTCCCCTGATTTCCTTTGCATTCTGTGACACGTATGAGATTTTTCTCTCTCTCGCGTGGTAGTAGTAATAAAGTTATTTACGGAGTTTTTTTGTCTATTTGTTTCCGTCTTGTTCGGGTTGTTGTTGACCGCCATGTTGCTAAGGAGTGCTTGGGTGGTCCCGGGTGGACGTACGCGTTGTGGGTTTGTGGGTACTTGTTAGAGTAGAGGTTGAAAAGGATCAGAGTACGGAGCGGTCATAGTGAGAAGGATCATAGTAAGAGAGTGAGAGTACTCGTAATAGAAGAGAGATCAAGTGGTTATTTTCGGTAGAAAGGCAGAGTATGAGTGGAAGGCTTAGTTTGGGGGGCTTGGGGGGCTTGGTGGTTTAGGCTGGGAGAGCTGTCAATATTTCAGCTGTCAGGGCGGCCGTTGATTTGCCATGTTTTACGACCGAGAGAGTACGGGGAAAAAGAGCCGCGTCCTTGTCAAAACAAAGAAGTGATGACTCGTATATTGGCATGCAGACATACAAATTAAAGAGAGTGACAAAAAGGTAACATGACGTTCCTGATGCGAGGCTACGGAAGAAGAAAAAGAGAGGATGCATCTCATGCTTCCCTTTTGGTCGGCCTTGGCCTCTCGATGTAGGGTTGATTGGGTAGCAAGGGGAGGGGGAGAGAGAGAGAGGTACATATCCACCACGGGCATAATCTACTACCTGCAAGGCGTACGGAGTATTATTGCTACGGAGTATATTCCCAAGGCGCGTACTCGCTTCTTCTTTACAAAGAGGTACTCGTACTGGGTCTAGTACTAACGGAGTAAAAGGCGCGTTCCATTGTGTGTGTGTGATGACTGATGCGGAACGTACATTTCGTACAGGTAGAGAGACCAAAAAAGGAGGGAAAAGAGAAAAGAAGACCAAACGGGCAAGAGAAAGAAGGGGAGCGGACCTATTAATCATCACGATTGAGAAACCTTTCAAGGCGGTGACGAGATTTTGCCCAAGGTCCGAGAGGGAAGGGGGTCGCTTGCTGCCCAACGTGGTTTTATCGAATGAGAGACTAGGAATGTCAGTCAGTACATAGTACATTGTGTACGAGTAAACAAAAAGAGAGAGAGAGAGCCATAGAGGCAGAAGCAGAGGCAGGCAAAAGGGCAGGTTAGAGTGGAAAGTAGGCCGGCTGATATGCGACCTACTTAGCAGGGGGTGGTGATGACTTCATTGGGGGAGGGGGAGGGGGGAGAAAGGACCATAGGATCAGACAAGACCTCTTTATTATTATTTTCTTCCCTTTCCGCTTGGCTCAGCAGGACGGGGGGGGATGGTTCCACACACGGACCACTTTCTACAAAAGTATGCACACACACACACACACACACATTTCTCGTACGAGTAGAGTCCCCCCTTTCAAAAAGGTTGGTCGATCAAACTTGGTCATGTACGAGAGGCTTTTTTTTTTTATTACTTTCTATTTTGGTGGTGGTGGTGGTGTGTTGCAGAATGTGGGAGGACAAGGTCAGGTCAGGTGTGGGAGGAGGGGAAATGGGAGGAGGATATGGAGAAATGGAAGAAGGGCAAAAAAAAAAAGAAAAAAAAAAGATATGGCATCATGTATCTTGTCGGTGAAGATGTTGGGGAAAGATACTTGTTGTGTTAACAACTTTGTTATGACCCCCACCCATTTTTCGTATCACAGATCACAGTCGTCATGGACTGGAAGGGGGGGAATCAGGTGGAGGGGATGGTGGTATTTTCCATCGGAGTGTACGAGTAGCAGTATTGTCAGTTAACTGAGGGTTTTAATGGTATTACCGGTATTACAGTACGCGGGCGGAGTGTGCACGAGTAGATGTGTGCCATTACGAGTAGCCGAGTTATTACTAGCAGTACGGAGTAATACTCTACTCGTACAAAGACAATTACGGGTATTACTACTTATCGTCCATCCCGTGAATGTCATTGTTCTGGTGGAGATGTAGACTACGGATACGGCCCGCGTAGGTTCCCGTCTTTTTGGTCTATTGTTCTTTTTTTTTTTTTTTTTTCAATCTCTTGGTCTCTTTGTTCCCGTCTTTGTATGGGCAAAGATGGCACAACAAGCCCAAGACGCTAACCGAGTATTAGTACGAATATTACTCTGTACAATGCATTTTATTTCTTATTTTTATTTATTTATAAATGAATAAAATGATGCTATTTTCTCATCAGAGGATCCATCATAGGGTCCATCAGGTCTATCAGAGGGTCTACCAGAGGGTCTACCAGAGGGTCTACCAGAGGGTTTACCAGAGGGTCTACCAGAGGGACCCCCTTTGGATCCATTTGTTGGGTATTACTAGGTGAATTGGAAACAATAAAGAAGCAGGTGATGGATGATGCTTCCAGTACTTCCAAGTGCTCGCACCACTCACGTCCCGCGGGGGATCCGGAGATATCTGTAGGTACCGCTGTAGCGGGCTGTAGGTACTCGAGGTAGAGAGACCCAAGGGGGTTAGAATTCGTGCCCAACCGTCTGCGGACTCTTACTCTCTGTCAAAGTGAAAGTATCCACTGACCGCTCGGCATAAGGATTCTGCTGATGGCTTCATGTTTTCTTTTTATAAAACTTGACAGGGGTTAGGAGTGGCTTTGATAGTAGTACTCGTAGTACTACTAGTATGGATTCACTTTTGTGTGTGTGTGTATCAGTCAAGGACGGCTGGGAATGATACATTACTACTGCTAGAAGTAGGACTAGGCCGCTCGATAGTTGATGCAATACAGCCACAAAGGTGGCGGAAAAGAATAGTACGATTTTTTGTCTACAAGTCTTTCTTCTTGAATGCCTTGAATGTCCTCTCTCTCTCTCTCTCTCTCTCTGACCAGTATCAAGACCCGTCCAGAGAAAACCACCATAGGGATGAGAAGCCGGGAAAAGACAAGTGTAACTGAGAGCATCTGGGGTGATACAGTGGGTGTAATACTCGTACTAACGAACAAAAAATGGGAACATGATGCTCGTAGTCATGGTATACTGACCTGCTACTACTACTGCTACTACTACTGCTGCTGCTGCTAGCACAAGACAATGTCAGTTGACGGGTGAAACAACCAGGAACAAGGCGGTCAGACGGACGACAAAACGACTGGCTGACGAGGTCCCGTCAGGACTCCGTAGTACCCAGCCTGAAAGCCAGCCATTCGATTCGCTCTGCTTTGCCTGTACGGAGTACGGCGTATTACGAGTACCTCTTTGCCTGTACGAGTACTCTTTTGTGTGTGCGTGCGTGCGTGTGTCTGTACGAGTACTCGCACATATTACTCCCGTACTGGTTGTGTGGTCCGAGAAGGGAGGGGGGGCAAAAGGGTCCCGCAAGCAGGTCTCTTCGCTTTGGCTTGGCTTGGCTGGGAGTGGACTGGACTGTTTACAGAGGTGCGCGTAAAAAAAAAAGAAAAAGAAAAGCCGAGTGTACGAAGCGCGCGCTCTCTCTCTTTCACATAGAGTGCTATGTGGGTTTTACTGGTTACTCTGTAGTAGTGCTACTAGTATGAAGGTGGGTTGACAAAAGAAGAGCTCACGAGTGGGTGGTTACCTCCAGTCTCTCTCTGTTCTGGGGCACATGGTCTTGGTAAGACATGTAACTATCAACACGAGTATTACTGCTACTATTACTGCTACTATGACTACCACTAGTAGCAGTAGTACTTGCACTGACAGATGGAATTGGTCAAGTACACAAGAGGTCTCCCAACGGGCCTCCTTGTACCCATCACCCATCAACTCGGCCGTCTTCTTGACCGACCTGGTGGCCATGAAACTAGAGGTGAACAAGGAGGTTCTATTACACCAAGTATGGAGTCGTTACGAGAAAGATGAGAGTGATGACCTCTGGCTACCCCCCCAAAAAAACAACATCACCGAGTACGGAGGAAGAGAAAAGAGTCATATGGACTCTTCTTCTTCCCTTGGTGTGGAGCTGCGGGAGCACGGAGCAGAGGTGACGGAGTATGGGTACGGCTAGGCATGCGAGAAGAGTACAAGGTACACACACAAGTAAGGTGGTATTACGCATAATACTACTCCGTAGTACTCCGTAGTAGTGTATCTGTGGATTCAACCCTTGGGTCAAGGCTTGGGGAAGAGATGAGATCGGGCAAGGGTTGAGATGTGCACATGGAGTAGGAGTATACCTGTATGGAGTATACTCGATACAATCAGCTACGAGTACGTACAGAGAGAGAGAGAGAGGGTATCATGTATGTACTTTGAGAGAATAGTACTAATGTATGATACAGACATATATTACTCGTAGAGAGATGTAGAAAAGGTACGCAACTCGTATACGAAATGGGAGGTTTACGAGTGATGATCATAGTAGTACTGGTAGTAGTAGGAATAGGTGATGATGGGTGCATACATAATGTTCCGGGGAGGGGGGGGACATTACCTATAGGCTACAGGTAGAGAGAGAGAGAGAGAGAGAGAGAGAGAGAGAGAGAGAGGAAGAGACCCAGGAAGAGAGAGAGAGAGACTTGGAGTGAAGAGAATGAGAAGAGAGAGCGAGAGAAAGAAAAAAAGATACATCCGATCAAGTACTGGATGTACCAAAATGTACAAGTTGATGCAAAAGGTGGGCGAAACTGGGCCGTGCTGGGCCGTGACATGATGAAGCGGGACTAGAGGTACATTGGGTACATTTAGGAATGGGATCATGATGTACCTCTTTTTTTTTTTTTCTCTCTTTCTCCGTGACCCTCTAGTATCTACGGAGTACTACCTCTTCTCTCTCTCTTCCGTCTAACCAAGCACCTCCATCGCTGCCCAGCCAAATGACCATCCAAGTACATAACCTTTGCCGCTCCTCGCCCCTCTGTTACCCTTTCCCCCGTTTTCCTATCAAAGCAACAACAAAACTTACAACAATCAAAGTCATCACCACCTTTTGGTAAATTGTCCCTTCTTTTCTTATTGATTTATTTTTCTCTTGGACAATTACTTCTTCTTCTTTGCCATCGTCCCTTGATATTATTATTATTATTATATATATTCTTTTGGCCGAAGCGATTACTTCTTTTTCTCTTTATTCATTCTTCTCTGTTTCTATAACATCTTTCTTCTACTACTTCTACCATCTCCACCCCCTCACTTGCGAAACCATCGCACAACATTACACACACACACACATACACACTATTGACCAGTTCTTGGATCTGTTGTGTAAAATGTGAGTACTATTTCCATTTTTTCCCCTACTATTTCTTCTTATTTATTCTCTGCTCTCCCTTTCTTTCACTTCCCTTTCCTGTCCTCATCCAAAGAGCGGTATCATGAGAAAAAGAGAAGCAAACACTTGCTTCCGTCATGTAACCCCCCGCACTTCTCTCTCTCTTCCTCCCACCATCATCTTCAACCCATTTTCTCTACCTTTCCACCCCCCTCATCCCATCTTGTTACACTCTTTCCGTTTTATCCGTCGGGTGGCCGCGTGGACCATACACACACACACCCACACCCACACATATACACTCTTATACACACAGAACATCCATCCATCTCATAGGAAATTACCAAACTAACCATTTCTATTCAAGACTCTTCTCTCTTCTCCCTCTTCATTATCCTTCCTCTTCAAAGAAACACACACACACACACACGCAAAATGGCCCCTCCCTTTGCCAGCATGCACCAGCATCAACAAAACCTCTACGACCAGACTCCCCTCTCGGTAGACACAAAGCAGCACCAGCACCCGTCACAAGTCTTCTTCGACGACGCCTCCCGCGCCGCCAGCCGTCACTCGTTAGACGACAGCGCCATGTTAGATCATCATCAGCATCATCATCACAGCGCCGGCGTCAACGTCGGCCGAGGAGGCCCAGACTCCTCCTCCACCCTCGACATGTCGCCCGCCATGGTCGCAGCCACCAGCACCGACAGCAGGAGAGAGTCCCTCGCCGCCCTCGGCGGCACCCCCCTCTTCGACACAGACGACTGGCACTCGGTCGACATGCAGCCCATGCCCTCGAACAACCCCTTCTTCACCGCCAACTCTGCCTCTGTCGCCGCCACAAACCCCTTTATGAATGTCCACCAGCATCATCACCCGTCTGCTGCCACCAGTGCTGCCGCCTCGTATGGTGACGCAGCCTGGGCCTTTCCCAACCTCGAAGTCGGCGCTGGCGGCGACTTTGACACATCCTCCGTCCTGAGGTCCTCCATGCCCATGAACAGCATGGCCGCCGACATGTTTGCCTCCATGTCGCAGGATCAGCACGAGCACGAGCACCAGCAGCAGAGGAGACCGTCGTCCCCCTCTCTGGGCATCGTCGAGTCCGTCGTCCTGGAGAACAGCAATGGTGTCAACGGTAACGGTGTCAGCGGAAACAGCAAGATGTCCCGTCAGCACAGCCCCGCCATCCGCACCCACAGAGACGGCATCCGGAAGAAGAATGCCCGCTTCGATATCCCCCCCGAGCGCACCCTCAACAACATCGACCAGCTGATCAGCGAGGCCAAGTCGGACAAGGACATGCGCGACCTCAAGGCCCAGAAGCGTCTCCTGCGCAACAGGCAGGCCGCCCTCGACTCCCGCCAGCGCAAGAAGCAGCACACCGAGCGCCTCGAGGACGAGAAGAAGCAGTTCACGTCCCTCATCGGCGACATGGAGGAGGAGATGAACGACCTGCGCAACCGCATGGAGCTCATGTTCCGCGAGAAGCAGGAGTACGCCGAGTGCATCAACCGTCTCACCGTCGAGAGGGACGACATGATTGTCATCCACACCAACGAGACGGGCGACCTCAGGAAGAAGATTGCCGTCCTGTCCGATCACGTCCGTCGTCTCGAGCCCAGTGCTCCCGTCAACACTGCCTCTGCTGCCAACGCAGACTTTGGCATGTACACCGGTACACAGGTAGACGACGAAATGACCCTCGGACCCTGGGACCACGCCAACAACACGGCCTTCTACCAGCCCGAGCCATCTCAAGAAGAGGAGATCAAGCAGGAGACGCCCTCCCAGATGGCCATGGTGCCCGTCAGCAAGAAGGACGACGCCAACAGCAAGACGCCCCAGCAGGGCGGCCTCCTCTTCATGCTCTTCCTCGTCGGCGCCTTTGTCCTCTCGAGCAGGTCCACCCCTTCCATCCCTCGCGTGTCGGAGGATGTCCGCGCCGCGTCGGAATCTCTCCTGGACAAGGTCTTCAAGGATGCAGGCATTCAGCACCAGCAGCAGGCCCAGCAGGCCCACCAGGGCATGGCCATGGCTCCCCAGCCCTCTGGCACAGTCTCCTGGTCTTCCAACCCTTCCATGCCCTCCATGCCTGCTTCCGCCTCTGCTTCCATGGACACAGTCACCCCCTCCATGCTAGGCGACCTAGGTGATGGTCTTGTCCGTCCCACGCAGGAGCAGAGCAATGAGCAGATCTTTTCTCTCACGGCTGCTCAGTACAATGGGATGCACAGTCAGGACTTTATCCAGCAGTCTCAGCAGTCTCAGGGACAGAGTCAAGGACAGAGTCAAGGCCAGGGTGGTCGCAAGACTACCCTCGCTGATGCCCTCTCTGCCATGCGCGTCACTGAGAAGCAGGATAGCGCTGCAGAGGTGTATACCCGATCTCTGCTGTGGGATCAGATTCCCGGGGATGTCGTGAGGAATTTTGCCAAGATGGTTTCCGAGTGCAATAGTGCTTAGATGCTTTTTTTTTTCTTCTTCTTCTTCTTCTTCTTCTTCTTCTTTTCTTTTCAACCTTTTATCTTCTCTCAACGGCTTCTCAACGTCTTTCTTTTCCTAACGTCTTTCCTAACGGCTTTTCCTAACGGCTTCATTTCCTCTTCCGACTTTTCCTTTTTTCTTTTCTTTGTCGACTTTCCTTTTGGGCTTTCCTATTGGATTTACTTCGACCACTTCGACAGCTTCTCAAATTTTGAAACAGCTTTTCTTCATAAAGACGAAAAATCAAATCTCACGATGAACGAATTTCACGATTTCTTTACTTTCTTTATTTTCTCTTCTCTCTATTTTCTTTACTTGTTCCACTTGAAGTGCAGATATCACTCTGCTTGAACCAGAAATGTTTTGCTCACGCTATTTTTTTTTCTCTTTCTTTTTCTTCTATCTTTTCTGAAATATTTCTGTTCTCTGAACTTTTTTTTTTGTTTTTATGAACTTGATCTTTGAACTTGGACTTGTGCTGGAATTAATTTTATCGAATTAGCAAGCGAGCGATGTATTTTCTCTTTTCTCTTTCTTTGTCACTTCCTTTCCCATATTTGGAATGGGGTTATAACAGATTGCAAACACTCTTATGTCTTTTTTTTGTATATTTCTTGACTAAGGGTAGGAGGTTTTTTCTTCTTACGTTTTGTTCCTCACTTTCTTATGTTTTTAATGGTTCTATTTCTCATGTTACCATGTCATGTTTTTGATTTTCAACTTGGACACACACTCACGATTTTCACGACCACCGACCATTTACGCTCGTTTTTTTATACCTTTTCCTTCGTTATGTTTCCTCTTAAAGGAATTTCATCTGGGGTTTACTTCTCTGGTGGTATGAAACAGAAGTCTGGCTGGAATCTTGATTCTCTTCTACTCTTTTTACTTGAAAATGGGAGAATCAAGATGGGAAGCTGGAATCTGGTTTTATACTCTTGAGAGAGATCTTCCATCTTATTTTCTTTTGTTCAACTTTTTTCTATCAAGATGGATTGATTGACCCTTTTTTTGGTGGATTTTACTAGCTCTAGGTTTAGTTCTAGGTCTAGGTCTACCGTTTTTTTATATATATACATGTGTATAACGTTTTGTTCTGTGTGATTCTGACTCTGATGCTTGACTTGATGCTTGATTGTTGAACAGTAAACAATAATCTGAACGGAACAAGAGGCGTAAAAAGCAATGAAAATGGCGGTCACGTCAAGCCACATCGAGATGATTGACATGTACAGAGTAGAGTACATAGTAGAACAAATAACACACTAGAACGTACTGACCTGACCTGTGGCTATATCATGTGCAATATCAGGTCAATTGGGCATCAATACCATCAGTACACACACACACACCCACGGAGGAAAGTGCCCATACACACACTCATCAGTACGCACACACACACGGAAGAGCACACACACACACACATGTCAAGCTGTGTCGGACTGATCTGAATCTAGTGGTCATGTATCGTACTCCATGTATGCAATGCAGCCAGAAAACCGGAGAGCAAGCAGGTTTCATGCAGTTTGTACGAGTACGGGGATAGTATGTAAACTGCAGCAATGTATACCAAAAAGGTCATCATCTTGGTACTCTTAAACACTCAGCCCACGCGTATAACACCAAAAAAAACAAGACAGTCAAGCGTGGTATGCATGTACTTCATACTTGTAGGTACTAGGATACAAGAAAGAATCATATACAAAAATGTATATATAAAGAGAAAGTGCATACAAGGTATAAAAAGAAATACATGTAATAAGAGGACATGTGAGAAGGAAATACACGTAAAAGGAGACATGCATATGTACTAGTAGTATTACTAGTAGTAGCACTACTTCTTCTTGGAACCTCCTTCACCCGGAGGATCATACTTTGGTTTCCATATCCTACATGGGCTATTAGTCTGTGTTTATATCAAAAGCAAGGAAAGGGGGAAACAAGTGAGAAAAGGAAAACAGGTGAAGGAAAAGAAAGAAAGAAAGAAAGAAAGAAAGAAAGAAAGAGCAAAAGAGAAGAAGAGAAAAAGAAAAAAAAGAAAAAAAACTCACCAGGAATTGCCCAATGTCTTGTTCCCATTCTTCTCGGCCAGTCGATAATACTTTGCCGAAGCTTGCTGATGACCCCCGCCTCGTGTCAGTCTCATGTGATCTGATATCATCAAATACTCGTACACTCGGTAAGAGTACACTGTACTAACATGAGATATAACGTACCTTGTCCTTTTTACATCCGTATCCATGCAGATAGCAAAATGCCACTTCGTTCATGGCATCTAAAGGGTGTCAGTCACGGTTGAGTTTACCACATTTGATATTCACTATGGATCGAAACGTACCAGTGTCACCCAAGTTGGCCGCAGTCTCGTAATACTGAAGTCGTTGTCAGTATGCACAAGAATACGGGAGATGTCATCTTGAAAAAATGAAGAGAGAGAGAGAGAGATAGAGAGAGAGAGAGAGAAGAAAAACTCACCTGCTTAGCCGCAACAGGATCCTTCTCGATACCCCACCCGTTACGAAAACAGTTTGCCAGCTCAAATATGGCAAGCACGAGCTCACCCTTTGCCGCGCCGCCCTTCTTCAGACCGGCCTGGAGTGCAAGCTGCTCTACCGAGGCGGCGTTTGACGCCGCGGCCGTGAGATAGCGAACAGCCTGTTCTGGATTCGGTTGACAACCCCAGCCGTGTCTGATGGATAGTCAGTTAGTCAGTGTGTGTTGTTTCCACAGCGATGATATCTCACAACGAGTGAAATCCCCAGAAAGAATGAGATCCCAGAATGAAGGAGAAAAAAAGGAAAGAAGAGAGAGAGAAAAACAAACGTACCTCAAAGCAAGACCATACAGAACCTGACTGAGCGGATTATCAGCCCCCTCAGGATCAGCCAGCCTCCCAAAGATGGCCGTAGACCTCTCAAGATCACCCCCCTCATGAAGCCTGATGGCCTCCTGGATATCGTCATCGATATGCTTCGACGACACGGCATTAGGACCAGAGGGTGACGGCGGGGGGCGATACGGCTGCTGGTACTGGTGCTGTCTGGGGGAGGGCGACGGCGGCCCCGGTCTGCTGCTGCTCCTCGAGCGAAGCTGATTCTGCCCAGCCAGCATGGTCGCCCTCTTCTCCCACTGCAGCTCCGTGGCCTCCGCCTCTAGCCCCCCGGCTCCATCACCTCCAGCCCCCCCTCCCGAACTACTGTCGATAATCTCGGGTAGATCCTGGGGAACGTACTCGGATGAACGCTGACGACTGAGATGCAGACGCTGAGATAGACTGCGTGGTCGGCTGCCACCGCCACCGCCACCGCTCCCGTTACCGTCTGACGACGCGCTGCGGGATCGACTGCGTGGTCGGAACACGTCGAGGCTACGACGACTCTTGTGCTTCACGTCGTCGTCTTGTCCGTTTGAGGCCATCAGGTAGCTCGTGTCTGGTGGCGGGGGCGCGAAAGCAGCAGATGATGATGATGTCGTCCCTGGGTTCTGGATGATGTCCTGGGTTGACGTGTCCGAGCGGAGGAATACAAACTCGGGTGGTGGCCCGTCTGTTTGTCTGTTTTGGGCCTCGTCCCTTTTCCCTAGAGCATCTCGTAGACCCATGATGTCTGTGTGTTCCGGCGGGTTGGTCTTCTGCGTTTTGGTGTGTACTGTCTTTGCTGTCCTTTGTGTGTGTTGCAACGGGCCTATATACGGAGTAGAGATGATTGTCCAAAATGTGAAAGAACACGTTCCCTTATCGTCGTTTTGTTACGTGGTAGATTGAAATAAATAAATAAATGAATGAAAAATGAAGAAAAAAAAAAAAAGTCGCGCTATGGGTTGGTACTGTAATTATACGTTATACGAGATTTTGCATCAACAGTTTGTTACTCCGAGGTAGTATGCGCGACGAGCCCCGCGTTGACGGTGAGTGTGTATAAGGTCTGGTGTACTCTGTAATATGAAAGGTGTACAAAAACCACTGCTCTCAAATACTGTGGCGATAGTGTCTGCCTCGTTTATTTTTGGCAAGCTTGGAAGCGCCCCGTCATAGCCTCCTTTGCACGTCGCTCTATCCCCTTTGTCCTATCCCTCAGTTCCTTTGTCCTTTCCTCCCCCCCCTCCTTTAGGGCTGTTGGCTGTCAGCTTGTTACCACCTTACCTGTACGGAGTACAGTCTAACGGGTATTGCGCCATCGTTGGACCCCTCTCTTACGGGCATCCATGACCCCCCTCTGACCAGTTAAGCCACCCCCCCTAGGAACAGCGTTTCATCAATGTCGTGGCTTATTGGCGTGGGCGCGTAATACTAGGCTGGCGCGTCTACTCCATACCCAGCATCGTAATCTGCAATCTACGATTTGACCATGTCGGCATCAAAATACTACTAATGCTTGGTGATATGACCGCTACCTACTGCTAGCAGTACTCGCGCATGCGGTGATCTACAGAGTACTGTTGACAGCTATTGTGCATAATAGGTACCCATCATCTGATACCGTCTGCAACACGCCAAGACCATGTCACGATGTGCATTTCTGATTCCTCAATCTTTTTTTACAAATCCATGTATATTACATATACTTTTTTCTTTCTTGTCTTCTTTTCTTCTTCTTTCTTGTCTTCTTCTTCTTCATATCTTTCTTCTCATCTCATCTCTTTTCTTCTTCTCATCATCTTGATCCATCGTTGCGTTACGTACTCGTACTAAGCACGCTGGGTATCATGTGCTTCAATCCACATCTATCATGATATATCCTCCTCCTGTCCTATCCTAAAATTTAAATCCTGAATCCTAACCTAGCCCTTCCTGGAAAAGGCCCTCTTATGTCTATGTCTTCTTTTCTTTCTTTCGTTTTTTCTGATGTCGTAACATCGTGATGATAAGTCTATATCAAATAGACACTTTTGAACTCGACGTCTCTTTCTCTCTCTCAAAATCACATCAAGGGATGAAAGGAAAAGGAAGCAAGGAGAAAAAGGGGGCAAAGTAACAAGACGGGACAAAAACCTAGGGTTAGTATCAAACGGCAATGAAATCTTGATGGTCTTCAACATCAGAGGCATCAGAGTCAGCGTCAATAAACTCGGCAACTTCGTCCGAGTCAACGTCATCCGAGTCTCCGCCCACCTCATCGTCGCTCGACACATCTTCCATGATTTCATCCGCCTTGCTCTGGCCTCGGAGGACGCTCGCCCTCTCGCGGTGGAGGAGCTTGCATCCCTTGTTATTACATCGCCCCGTGTTGCTGAAGTCGGGGCACTCAAACACGTGCCGCTCCGTGCAGTCGCCGCCCTTCTCGCAGTAGCCGAGGAGGCCAAACGGCCTGCAGACCGGGGCCGTGGGCGCCGCCTTGGAGTGCGTGAACTGGCACTCGGCCTTGGCGCAGTGGCCCTTGGCATGGTGGAGGCAGTTGGGCACGCGTTCCGGTGTCATGTCGTGCGAGAGGTCACATGCATCTCCGAGAGCACACTTGCCTTCCTTGAGAAATTCCTTGCACAGCGCCACCTTGTTGGGGTCGTGCGTGTATCGGCAGAGGGGTCCCTTTGGACAAGAACCTACATCATTGTTAGTTAGTTAGGCGTACACAGCAAAACTCGCATGGAGTTGTACATTAGTGGAGAGAGCGTGTTACTTACCCGAAGACGAAAACATCTTGCATGGTTCGCCAATCTTCTTGACAGTTCCAGAGCGCCTATAACCCGTCAGCATACTTGTCTCCCCGGAGAGGGAGACGTACCGATGGTCTTTGACAACCCGGTGCACCACCAGGTTGCCAGTCTTTGTCCGGTGGAATTTGACGCCCGCAATCACCGTGCTCTTGGGCGTCGGCGACGATGAGGCAGTATCCGGGTCACCTGTGGAGTAAGTCGTCGTCGAGTCCTTGCTGTGGGGGTGCGCGCCGCCGAGGAGTCCCAACTCACCCGTTACCCTGGCGAGCTTCTTGCCACCGTCCAGGACGCGGAAGCGAATGTCGCCAACCATGATCTCGTTTCTGGCCACTGCTGCTGCTGATGCGGAGCCATTAGCACTGGAAGGAACACCCACCCCGGCAACCTGCGGGTGCTGGTGTCGGAGGTATTCGCTCAGGCGCGTCTTCTCTCCCTGTCGTTTGACCTGCTGCCTCTTCTTCCACGTCTCCTCGATAGCCTTCGTACGGTTCTGGCTCTCCTTCTCAAAGACGTTGGCGTTGATCAGCTGTCTGTGGCGGTCGTTCCTCGTCACCCACCCCGAGCCGCCAGCGGCAGCGGCAGTAGCAGCAGCCCCAGAGGCATCGTGGCTCGAGGGAGTGGCCGCCGTTGCGGACCCGGGGGCGTTGTTAAAATGCAGCGTACGGTGCTGGTGCTGGTGGGGGCGACCGCGTTGGGGCCTGTGGCCTCGGGTCGGGTAGGGCGCGGCGGCGAATCGGTGGTAGGTGTTGTCTGTGCGCATCGTCAATATCGTATCTCTAGGTAGCCCTGGTGAGGTCCAAGTCGTACGACGCGACTGAGCTGGCTGGTACTGGTGCGACGCCGGGATGGCGCCAGACTGCTGGTTCTTGCGGCGGTTGATCTGGCCTGTACGCTGGGTTGTCAGTAGGCGCCCGTGGGCACGACACGAGGGGCGGAGGGGTATGGGTCAACGAACCGGCAAGCTGTTCGATGCGAGCCAGGAGCTCTTTGTCGTCATCTGCCATGGTTGAAACGGATGATGGAAATGGTTCGATTTGTAGGTCTTGTAAAGGCGATGAAAACGCGACCGTTGGGATGGGGGGGGG
>FYEV01001778.1:605007-665721 GCA_900188565.1 Geosmithia flava
GGGGGGGGATGCCAACAATATAAACAAAAAGCGAGAGTTGTAGAAAGTAAGTTGTGAGGCGGGCGCTTCCGAGAGGCGAAAGTTGAAACCATGATATCAATAAGCATGATTGAGAAGGGCGAAAAAAAAGTGGCTTAGTCATTCACGCGTTGCCGTGTCTTGATTGGTTGAAGCTTTCTTTGACGGCGAGGCTGAGATTGACCAAAGAACAAAGCCAATGTCACTGATAATCCTGGCCTCGTCCATCACTACACGACAAAGAGCTTGCACTGTTTGCCAAAAAAAAAAAAAAAAAACTCCCATCATCATACTTACTACCAGTCAATACCATCCTTACATCTTCACAAACTTTGCGTGTGTTATACATCAATCAAGCCAGCACCAGCAAACGTTTCCATTCCAACAAACCAAAAACACCGAACCCCATCCGGGGGTCACTACTACTCCAATCCCACCATGTCGTCCTGGAACCTCCTAGACGAAAAGTCCGAGCACGAGCTGCACAAGAACCGTCTCCTAGCCGTGGAAGAACGACCATTTAAGCGAATCAGCAAGAGATTGACGGCAGCACCATCCCTCGTGGCGACAGGCCAGCAGCAGCAGCAGCAAGCAACGACAGACAACAACACGACAACAGCAGCCAAGCAGCTAGAAGAAGACTTCGCCCTCGACTTCGCCACCTTCGACAGCAGCCTGGTGCGCCTGCAGTTCCTCCACGACGCCAACGACCGCGAGCGCGACCGCTACCGCGGCGACCAGGAGCGCATCCTGCAGGAGAGCCAGGCGGCGCGCGACACAAACGCCCAGCTGCGCGAGCACCTCGAGTCGGCGCGGGCCACGCTGGCCCAGCGCAAGCGCTTCGACGACATGGCCAACAAGATCACGTCCAACCGGCTCCTCCGCCCCCGCGACGAGCAGGTCGTCAACCTCGCCAAGCTCGAGGACGAGTGCCGCGAGCTCGAGCGGGAGAGCCAGGCCTACAGCGGCACCTGGCGCGAGCGCAGGGACCAGTTCAACCGCATCATGGAGGAGGGGATGCTCCTCCGGAGGCAGATCCGCGACGAGAAGGAGGAGGTCGACAGGAGAGAGGGCATGGACGAGGAGGGTGCCGGCGACGACGACGCCGCTGCCGCCGCCGCCGCCGCCGCCGGTACAGGTGGTGCTGGACTCACCCCTCGTCCTGGTAACTACGACTCGCCTGCACCTACTCCTGCGAATGGAGAGGTCAACGGTGCTTCTTCGCAGTCGGCCACCCATCTCCAACCTCACGATGCGGCGTCTGCTTCCGTGTCACGCAGCGTGAGCCGTCAGCCTAGTCGGGATCCGTCTGCGTCTCCCAGGGAGGAGGGCGAGGATGACGAAATGACGGATCATCAGAAGGATTCGAGCCAAGGTCCCTCCGGTGTTGACCGTATGGATGTAGATGCATAAAGGGGGAAAGGAGGAGGAGGAGAGAAAATTGGGGGGGAAACATCATCAAGCGAGGCGTCTATACTGTGTTTCTTTGTTTTCTTTTTTTCTTATTTTGTCTTGTTCATGTCTTTTGTTTTCTTTTCCTCGTTTCTTTCTTTTTTCTTTTGTTAAAAAAAGTTCATAATACTAATCATGATGATCACCACCATTGGGCAAGTGTCATTACTGTCTCCTCTCCATCCATTAAACTTGACGTCTCTTCCTGGCCCTGCCTGAAGCTATAATCAACCTTCCTGGCTGGCCATTCTCCGATCTCGCATATCACACCCTCCCCACCTCTCCTCTCATTTGTCGTAAAAGAAGCAACATTGGTTTAGGTGGTACTACTCTACGAACTCCCATTGATGATCCTGGCCTGCTCAAGAACAGCTTGTGCCTGCTCGATCTCATTGGCAGGAGCGCCAGAGTCCTTACCGGCGGCAAGCTGATCCTCTAGCTTGGCGACGGCCTCGGAGATGCGTGACTTGAGGGGTTCGAAGACGGCATGAGTCTGCTCTACAGCGAGTTTCTATTCGGGGTGTTAGTTTCTATTTCTCTTTTCTTTCTTTCCTCTTCTTCCTCTTCTTCTTCTCCTTCTTCTTTCCTTCTTCTTATTCTTTATAGGGCTGAGAAACATAAAAGGGAGGGGTTGAGAAAGAGCGTGTGAGAGAGAAGTGGGGTGAGAGAGAGAGAGAGGAAACAAGAGACAGAGAAAGGATCAGGAAACAAACCTCTTGCTTGAGAATAAACTCATCATTCCCATCCTCACTCCTAGAACCAGCCTTGATCTTCTCACTAAGGACCTTGACCTTGGCCTCCTGATCGACGAGCTCCTTGTGGTAAGATATCTCCTCCTTGAGTAGACGGAGGACGGAGCTAGTAGAGATAGCTAGTTGAGAAGGAGCAGGCATTTTTGTTGTCGGTGGTGGTTGCTGTTTTTTCTGCACGGTGACGTGTGGGAAATCCGAAGATGATGGAGAGGAAGAGAGAGAAGAAGTTATGTGCCTGGTTTTAAGGGTTCAGGTTCAGGTACCAGAAATGTTGACAAAGTTGTAACGTGGAGTATGTGGAAGAGTGGAAAGGGAAGAAGAGGGAAAGGGAAGGGGTAGAAAAAAAAAAAGGTTCGGTCTGACCTGGCACCAGGTGAATCAGAGCTCCAGGTCTCTCTCCTACTTGCTTTGCCTGCTGGTGCTGCTGCTGGCAGCTGCTGCTCGCTCGCTCCCCTCCGGTTCCACCGCCAGTAGCAACAAATGAGATCATCAGACAGCTCTCGCGGGCGGGTGGGCAAGCCGGGTCTCCCAAAAAACCGTTTGGGGCCTTTTAGTAGTACTCCGTTACGAGTAGTAATAGGTGTCGGAACACCCTTGGTGGGGCAGGTGCCGTCGTCCGGGTTCTTCCCCCTTCTAAGGCTCCCCCCCGCCTTGACTGACGGCACGGGCTGAAACGATGGGATTTAAAAAAAAAAACACATAGTACGCGTCAAAGTCGCGTTCATCATGACTGATAATGTCGTCACTGTTTCTTGAAGGAAGTGCATTACAAAGACGCATTCACCTAGGATCAAGTTCCACTCATAGAGTCAAGTCACTCATGAAAATCACAGGGGTAAATACTTTGGGTATTGTTCTACCACCATGTCTAAAATAACTACTAAAATAAAAAATAAAAAACACCATAACCACACCTCCCAGAACTGTCAAGACAGAGAGATAACAAAAAGAAGAAACAAGACTGTTTGAATAACAGATATAAAAAAAGAGAAAGGCCATATAGAAAAAAAAGGAAACCAAAAGAATAAAGAAGAAAAAAAAGTCACACAGGCCCTTTGAACAACTTGATCCAAAACATGATTTTCCATCAAGCAATCGAACCAAAAAAAGAAACTACCGAGAAGTAAAGAAAAAGGAAAGTCTCCCTTTAAAAACACAACTCGTTTCTTACCGTGAATTGTTTTGTTTTTCCCTTCCACCGCCAAAGATAATTGCAATGGTATCATCTTATTAAAAAACTCCTCCAACGCCGAGGTTGGTAAAAAAAGGGGGCATCTTTCCCCTCTTTCTCATCTTCTGCCGTTACTGACATAGAAAGAGAGGGGAACGAAACTCCCAAGATATCCCAACAGTACCATGCCGTTACCCAGAAAATATGACACAAGACACTGATCGTTCCCCTTTTACGCACCCACTGCCACAGGCTGAGCTGCCGTGGCTGGGCGCTCGGGAGCATCGTCTTGAGCCTCATCCTCCTCCTGGTTGGCAATCTCACCGCCGGCCTCGCGCTCGGCCCAGCTGCCCCAGAGGGCGGGCTTGCCGCGGACGCGGATGGGGGCACCGAGATCTGAACCCTGCTCCACCTTGACGGCGTCCTTTGTTGCCAGAACCAGGCACTCGAAGAACATCTTGGTAGCCTCGGCCTTGGTCGCACGCTTCTCGGGCAGGAGGTCCTGGAACACGACAGACTTCTCCTTCCTCTTGCGCTCGCTCGTGGCCGCCTCGGCGCCAAACAGGTCGCGGAGCACGTGCACGGCGTGCTTGGTGCCCAGTGATACGGGCTCGTCGTCGCCCACGGGAAGTGTGGCGTTGGGCTCGTTGGCCTCGTCGAATCCGGGGAGGCCGCTGCCCTCGTTGTCGTCGTCGGCGGCGTCGTCGTCGGCGGGGATCTGCACCAGGCTGCCGTCACCGGCAACGCTCTGGTTGGCCAGACCCTGGGGGGCGAGCACGGTGTCCTCGTCCTCGTCGTCACCGAGCTCCAGGCGCGGCGACTTGACGTTGCCCTGCTCGCTGTCCACGTCGGCGATGCCGCTGTCGCGCTTGCGCTTCAGCTCGTGCGTGCTGCGGATCGCGTCCAGCGAGAGCATTCCGCGCAGCTCGGGGGCCCAGCCCATGCCGCGGCCGTCCATAAGGACCGACGACACGAAGCCACCCGACCTTTGCAGGTCCATGAGGGTGAGCAGGAAGGGGTCGCTAGGGAGGAAGGTGGTGTCGCGGACAATGTTGGTGTGGTCGACCTGCTGCTGCTTGATGTGGTTGCTCGACAGGGTCGTCTCGTCGTCGGGGACCAAGAGCTTCTGCTTCTTGGCGCGGTTGGCGGGGCGGCGGACAAGCGTCGTCTCCGTCTCGTCCTCGGGCTCGTACATGTCCGTCTGGCGGCGGCTGGTGTAGTCGGCTTCCACCTCACGGGCAAAGGCCTCGTCGATGTCAGACAGTGGCGACTCGGAGATTCTTGCGCGGTTGAGCTCGGGTGCAGCCGTCATCTGAGGAACGGCAGACTGGTCGCCAGCGTTGAAGTCGAAGTCGTCATCACCACCCATGGCGATATCCCCATCATTGTCGGCAATCCTTAGTCCCTCGTCGCCAAAGTCGGGGTTCAGCGACATCTCCCTGTCGCCTTGGTCCTTTTGCCGCAGACCGGCACCGAAGTCGCTGAAGATGTCATCCTCGACAGGGCGAGCATCAGGGGCATCTCGACCAACTTCCAGGGCCGTCGAGTCGTCGAGACCAAAGTCGAGATCAAGCTCGAGGTCGTCCATGTTGCCGAGGGTCTCCTCCTCAATGGGGTTCTGGAGGAACTGGCTGTTGTCAAAGTCCTCCTGGAGGTTGATGTCACGGTTGCTGACGCGTCCCTTGCGTCCCACGGGAGTGGCTGTGACATCCTCGGGCTGGGTGAGGAGCCACGAGGCATCCGGAGGCGGGGGAAGATCCAGGTTGTCGTAGGGTGTGATGCGGTCGGGGAGAAGCAGGGCCTCTCGGTTCGGGGCAGCCAGGCTGGCGGCCATGTCGTTGTTTCCGGAGGAGCGGAAGGCCTACACATGGGTCAGTAACACGTCGGGATGCCAAGTGGTATAGGTGGGTTGATAAAAGCGTACCATCTTGATCTTCATCATGGCTTCATTGCAGTCGTCCAAAAGGTAGCGCGTCTTGCGCTGGTATATCCTGACGACACCGAGCAGGAGCTGTGAACTAAGACGCAGCGCGAGGGGCGCGTGCGTGGGCTTGATAATCTCCTCAACACTGTCGGTGACATTGGACTGCAGTACTGAGTTCTTGGAGAGCTTCCTCTCGATGTTGGCCGAGAGCCAGACGCGAGCCAAAGGCCCGCTCTTCTGGAGGAGCGTCTCTGAGTAGAACATGTTGGCGGTAACAAGTTATGTGAGTTGTGGGTGATGTTGTTGCCTTGGTCGCGCGCGCCGACAAGGCTCCCGAGGATCACGGCCGTGTTATCAAGATTGAACAACACTGCTTAGTCCCGGGACGAGCTAAAGAGAGAAAAGAAAAGAAGAGCAAAGAAAAGCCAGTTGGCACACAGAATTAAAAAGACGCGATCAATTCCAGATTGGGTTCTTTGTGTGTTGCAGGTGGCGTGAGTGGGAGGGTTGCAAGGTGGTGGTGGTGGTGAGCAGGCAGAGATGGAGCGAGGAGCGCGCGTGCGGAGTGTGGGTCGACGAATAACCGGGTAAACAAGCGCAAGAGGCCCAGACGGACAGCTTTCACGCGCGACGAGTCTCGAGCGCGATGGAAAGCGCCAGGCAGATTCAGCAATTCAGAAAGTCGAGAGCAATAAGCAAAAGAAACGGCGCGTGTATTTTGTCCAGAAGCGAGGGGTGTGGACAAGGCGGGTTGGGTGTGAATATTGCGCGTAAAATGAATGCTTTTTTGCTGGGTTCGAGAGAGAGATTTGGGGATGTCGAGCAAGTAAGAAGGGGAAATTTGTTGGCGGGGGATGACGGGCGCCCTGACAACTCTTTGGTCTTTTTTTTTCGTGCTAAAACTACGTCGCCGGGGGGAAAAACCAAGTGGCTGGGGAGTGAGTGGGTGGCTTTGGCGTCTCAGTCCGTGGCTGACCGCACCCACCTTTGTACTTGCCTGCTGCTCTTCCATTCGTAATACAAATGGGTACGTACTCCCACTCCCACTCTCAGTGTGTGTGTGCGACTCTGTATCCCGGTGGACTACAGCACCATGCGCTAACCCTTACCAGGCAGTCAACGGGTAGTGGCTGCTAGTAATTCCGGTTCCGGTCTCGTAAAAAGGTCAATTAGCTGTTTGGTTGGGTACAGGTATGAGCACACTCTAGAAGTACTCGTACATATAGTACTCCGTACACTCTTCTTGGTCGTACCATTTTACCATTCCAGCTCTTCTATAAATGCTTTTTGAGCGCGTTCTATTTAAAAACTTCTCGTACGACCTATTGGTGCATATTCCAACGGCCCTTTCTCATCAACGATCCGTCCAAAGTAGTAGTACTCTGCAGGTATTCTTTTTTGTTCTTTTGCGCTAAAAAAAAAAAGAGAAGAAAAAAGAAATTCTCGAAACGCGGATTCGAACCGCGGACATCCAGATATACACTTGCAGTTACAGTCTGGCGCCATAAACCAACTAGACGATTTCGAGGTAACAGTTGGCCTGCTGATCTCTCTGATTGGTCTATTGATTCATGCTGCTGGGACAACACAGGACCCCTTGTGTGTAGTATCAATGGGGCGAAATGAGAAAGAGAAGGTCCGACTGTCAGTGGAAGAAAGGTACGCAATGGCGAGATATACTCGTATGCATACTACATTTACGATTGCTTCTACGGAGTACGGAGTATTACAACGGAGTATGCGGACGAAGACAACGGAGTACCAATATGGACAGTACCAGAGGGCCCAGAGGTGGTGATTGCAATAGGCGTCCATCGTCCACCAGCGGAGTTTGCCATGCACGAGTACTCCGTATACCACTACCTGTACTCCGTACTCGTACGTAAGTGGAAGGGAGCTACAGCGCACTTACAGCGCATCACCTACCCGGGCAAGCACCAAGGAGCAGGTCCAGTAGAATCTGCCAGGGCCGGGCGTAAACCCGGTACGCCCTCGAAACGTGTTAGCGCGTTTGCCAAGACCCCTAACATCCAAGATGCTATCAATTCATTACTCCGTTTTTTTCGATAGATGCATTTCTGGGGGAGAAAGACACGCTTCAACTATTCAACACGTCTACGACTACAGAGTACTAACTACTACGCACAAAACATCCACCTATAATCCCACCCCCTGTCCCCCCGTTTCCTGATTGCATCTTTTGGAAACAATGCACAGGAGATAATCATCTCTATCAACACACTCTTTTTCTTTCTTCTTCTTCCAAGCTTATTCGACAAACTCTCCCTCGAGCCCTCCCTATTACATCTGGGTCCCTTGCCCGCCCCCTTGGACCCCATGCTTCTGCGACTTCATCTTTATTAAAACAAAAATCACCACCCACCCATGCTTTTCCACGCCCGCTGCCACAACCTGAACGCTGCCGTATGATCTGACGATGCAGCTGCCATGGCCTGGGCGCGGAGAGGACGGTTCTCTCCTTCCTACCGCTGCCAATATTCCCACCATCACCGGGTTGATGGGTGATGCCTCCGACGTCGCCGACAGGCCGCCGTCACGACCTCGACATGCGCGGACCACTTCGGCGCATGCTCGCGTGAGTACAAATGGCTGCCATTCCACCAGCCTCTCGGGGTGATCTTGTCGCCTCTGATGGAAGGGTATACTGACCGAGACATTGGGAACTTCTAGAACGTCGCAGATGAATACGCACACATGACCCCGAGCGAGGCTGCGGCTCGCCTACGAACGTCCCTGACGCGCGGCCTCCATCCCAACGAAGCCACGAAGCGACTCGGCGAGCACGGAACCAACGAGATCCCCCACGAAGAGCCCGAGCCGCTGTGGCTGCGCTTCCTCAAGCAGTTCCAGGAGCCCCTGATTCTGCTGCTCCTCGCCTCCGCCGGCATGTCGCTCCTCGTCGGCAACATGGACGACGCCGTCAGCATCGCCGTGGCCGTCACCATTGTCGTGTCCGTTGGCTTTGCCCAAGAATACCGATCCGAGAAGTCGATCGAGGCCTTGAACCACCTCGTTCCCAATCACGCCCATGTTGTTCGCGGCACGAGCAGCAGGTCCGCCGTCATGCCTAGCACGTCAGCGTGGCCTGCTCCGGGAGACGCTGCGATGGAGCGTGCGCCTACCACCGGCACCGTCCAGCCCGATGATGATGATTTGGATGTCGCCTCGACAAAGACCATGGCGGCGCAGCTTGTCCCTGGTGACCTGGTCCTATTCACAACGGGAGACCGTATCCCTGCGGATGTCAGGGTCACCAAGGCTACCGACCTGACTGTCGACGGCTCGAACCTCACTGGCGAGAATGAGCCCGTCAGGGTGGGCTCCGAGGCGCGCAGCCGAAGGGTCGACTCATATGGGCTCATCCCCCAGCCCAGTCCCTCGTCTCTATCTCCATCCGAGCATGGACGCTCCGACTCCGGCGAGAATGTCGTGTACATGGGTACTTTGGTCAAGTCAGGTCATGGCCAGGGCATTGTCTTTGCTACCGGAGGAAACACTCACTTTGGTACCATTGCTACGAGCGTCTCCGGCACAGAGAGTCCGCGGTCGCCACTCCAGCACTCGATGGATGAGCTCGGCTCCCAGCTGAGCAAGGCCTCGTTTGTCGTCATCGGTCTCATCTCCCTTGTCGCCTGGCTTCAGGGGAAGAAGCTGCTGGAGATATTTACCATCTCGATATCGCTCGCCGTCGCTGCCATCCCCGAAGGTCTTCCCATTATCGTTACTGTCACATTGGCGCTAGGCGTCCACCGCATGGCTAAGCACAATGCCATTGTCCGTCGGATGCCCAAAGTTGAGACGCTTGGTTCCGTGAATGTCGTGTGCACCGACAAGACTGGTAAGTAAAATCATGAGGCAGTGGTCACAACCGTACATATGCCCTTGCTAAAAACAGTCTCTGCGAATTAGGCACCCTGACAACCAACCATATGGCCACGGTCAAGATGTGGTATTTCGGAGCTCAAGATGCTGTCGACGTTGGCTCCGACGACGACAACGCGGAGAAAGAGCCGACACCGGCCGGACTCCGGATTCTTCGCATCGGAAACATCGCCAACAATGCGCGACTGGCGCAAAAGTTCACGGAGAATGGCGCGTCCGCGACTGCCGTATTGTCGTCAACCGTCGGCCGGGGCCAGGCCGACACGCACACTAGGTGGGTCGGTCAGCCTACAGACGTGGCTATGCTCGACCTCCTGGACAAGTATGGAGAGCACGATGTTCGCGAGTCTATCGGACCTCGCGTCAACGAGGTGCCCTTCAGCTCCGAGCGCAAGTGGATGGGTGTCACTATTGGCTCCGAGACTAGGAACGACAAGGAGTATGCATACATGAAGGGATCCATTGAGAAGGTGCTCGCGGCTTGCGACACCTACCTCGACAGCGAGGGACGCGAGGTTGTGCTCGACTCCGCTCGCCGACAAGAGGCTCTCCGTTCCGCTGAGATGATCGCTATCCAGGGGCTTCGAGTCATTGCATTTGCCAGCGGACCCGTATCCAAGTCCTCGAGGGCCAAGTCTATTTCTCAACGTAGCAGCACCCCCAGCGACAGGGGCAGCAGCCCGCAATCCCCGGCGCCTTCAGAGGATGCATTCCGGGGACTTACCTTTTCTGGAGTGGTCGGAATGAGCGACCCCCCCAGACCTGGTGTTGGGCGATCCATTAGGAGGCTGATGGGCGGAGGCGTCAAGGTCATCATGATCACTGGCGATGCCGAGACGACGGCTCTCGCTATCGGCAAGCAGCTCGGCATGAGCATTGCGACTCCCAGCACGCACGGCAAGGGCCAGTCAACGGTCAGGTCGGTCCTCACGGGAGACGATATCGATCACCTGTCCGAATTTGACCTCGCCCGAGCCATGGAGCACACCACCATCTTTGCCCGCACGAATCCCGACCACAAGCTGAAGATTATCCGCGCGCTGCAATCCCGCGGCGACATTGTGGCTATGACTGGTGACGGTGTCAACGACGCCCCCGCGCTAAAGAGGGCTGACATTGGCATCGCCATGGGACGCCACGGAACCGATGTCGCCAAGGAGGCTGCCGATATGATTCTGACCGACGACGACTTCTCCACCATTCTCCGTGCCATTGAGGAGGGCAAGGGCATCTTCAACAACATCCAAAACTTCCTGACGTTCCAGCTGAGCACGAGCGCAGCCAGTCTGGGTCTCGTCTTCTTTTGCACCTGCCTTGGGTTTAAGAATCCTCTCAACGCCATGCAGATTCTCTGGATCAGTACGTTTTCTTTTTCTTTTTCCCCGTGAACAAGTACCAATCATTCGTGGAAATGATAGCTAACACCTCTGGTTATTATAGACATCATCATGGACGGCCCCCCGGCTCAATCCCTGGGCGTGGAAAAGGTCGACCCCGACGTCATGAACAGGCCGCCTCGGAGGCGCAACGACCCCGTGCTGACCAAGGCGCTCATCACACGTGTCCTCACCTCGGCGGCCATCATCATGGTGGGCACCATGTTCGTCTACAGCCGAGAGATGCTGGACGGCCAGGTGACTCGGCGCGACACGACCATGACGTTTACCTGCTTCGTCTTCTTCGACATGTTCAACGCGCTGGCCTGCCGGTCTGAGTCCAAGTCCATTCTGAAGGGCGAGGTCGGTCTCGTGTCCAACAACCTCTTCAACTGGGCCGTCTCGCTCAGCGTCATCTGCCAGCTGCTCGTCGTATTCTTCCCCTGGCTGCAGTCGACCTTCCAGACCGAGGGGGTGAGCTTCCTCGACCTGGTGCGCCTGGTTCTCCTGTGCAGCACCGTCTTCTGGGCCGACGAGCTGAGAAAGCACCTCAAGTACGGTGTACGGCGCCTGAGCTCGGGATATAGCCAGGCGGTGTAAAAAGGGCATGGGTGATAAAATAGATAAAATAAACGGGGTCTTTGGGTAGAGTGTATTTTTTTCTCCTTATTCTATAATAAAGTACAAAATCATCATTATTCCTGGGAAGCCTCCATTGCTTGTTGGATGTCGAGGACAACGAGTCTTGACTGCGTGAGGTGCATCCTAGACTGATTGTATAGCGATTGTAATCCTAATGCTGCAACACGATTAAGGCCATGATGCATTTCTTGATGAAATAATATGTTCTCGAATTATATCAAGTACTTGTCTCTGTGCTGTCAGCATTATTGGCGGTGTTGTGCTTATACTTTGTAGTAGTAGTACTACCTGCCATATAAGTCGTAGTTGATGTGTTGGCCACAAGGGGACAACAGCTAAGGTTTATGGGTCCCATTGGAACGTGTGGTGGCCCCCCCTCCGTCAACGCAACCCAAACCTCCCCCAACACCGAGCCGCCAAAGAGACGTACAAAACTAGACGACGAAAAGCAAAGAAAGGAAAACGAAAGCGACGGAAAGGGGATAAAAGGTTTCACAAGGGCAGCAATGAACCTCCCAGTATAGCCCAAAGCACATTTGCCAATGTCTGCTCTTCCAAGCGGCGGCGGCCGCGACAATGGAGCCGCTGCCGCCGTCGTCGCATCACCATCACTGCCTCCTCTGACACCAGGTGCTGCGAACAACAACAACAACAACAATAATAACAACAATGTCAACGGTACAACGACGACGACGAAATCCGACCTCGACAATGCCACAAACGAGACGGAGCTACGAGCGGCCCTAGCGGCCCTACACACGCGGGAGAGCACCATGACGAAGCGTCTAGACACGCTGGTGGCGTCCAAGTCGGAGCTGTCGCGGGACATGGGCCGCCTGGACATGCTGCGGGCGGGGCTGGGTGCGCAGGTGATATCGGCGCGGACGGTGGGCAACGAGATGCTCTCGACGGCGGCGGAGACGGCGGGCGGGCTGTCGGACCGGGTCAAGGAGCTGGACCTGGAGAAGAGCCGGGTGGAGGAGACGCTGCGGGTGGTGGAGCAGGTGGCCGAGCTCAAGGCCTGCGTGCACGGCGTGGTGGGGTCCATGGGCGCGCCGCAGGACTGGGAGGCCGCGGCCGGGTACCTCGACCGCGCGAGCAGGGTGCCCGAGTCCATTGCGCGGGGCGCCTTCGCCGCCTCCATCGTGCCGAGCGTCGAGGTGCCCGACCCGCCTTGGGTGACGCTCGAGGACTCGCGCGAGTCGCTGTGCGGCCTGTTCCTGCGCGAGTTTGACCGCGCCGCCGCCGAGTCCGACGGCCCCAAGGTCACCCGCTTCTTCAAGCTGTTCCCCCTCATCGGCCGCACCGACACCGGCCTCGACGTCTACGGCCGCTACGTCTGCCAGGGCGTCGCCGGCTCCGCGAGGGCTACCCTCAAGGACGCCGCGCTCGGCGCTGCGGCGCGAAAGGAGGGCTTCTTCTACGCCAACGCCCTCACTAAGCTGTTTGAGCATATTGCCCAGATTGTCGAGGGCCACGGCGGGCTCGTCGAGCGCCACTACGGCGAGGGCAAGATGATCCGCGTCATTGCTCGTCTGCAGACCGAGGCTGACGTCCAGGGTGGCATCATACTCGACACGTGGAGCGACGAGCGTAGCATCGACAGGAAGCTCACCGATGTCAAGAGCTATCCCTTCTCGTTCCTCGTCCAGAGCTTCCTGCCCCAGCCGCCCAGGGGCCCAGGAGGCGGTGGCCCCCAGAGGAACACTAACTCGCCGGCCCCCGGGGGCGGGTACAACAATGATCCCCGGGCTAGCGAGGATGAGGGTGTCAATATGAAGGAGGTTGATGGCCTTCTCACGGAGATTTCCATCATGCTCGGTCGGTGGTCGCTGTATACGCGGTTCCTGGCTGGCAAATGCATTGTACGCTTTCACACATCCCATGCCCAAGAATTGAGACAGAAGAATACTGACGAGTTTGGCTTTTAAGGACCCCAAGACTCCCGAGGACGTGCCTCTCACAGTACCCGAGATGCTCATCAAGTCCAACCTATATCGCAAGGTGTCGGCCAAGTTGGTCAGCCCTTACAACGTCATGACGACCTTCTTCTTCCGACGGTCGGTGGAGAAGGCCTTCCAGCTGGACGAGTACCCGAGCGGGCTGTCGCTGAACCTCCACAGGCCGATTGACGGCAACCCGCCCTTTATCATCCTGGCCGTGGACGACGTCATGTACATTGTCAACGCGGTGGTGCAGAAGTCGATATCGACGTCGCAGAGGGACATTATCGCGTCGGTGGTGCCGAGCATCGGCCGCGTGCTGACGTCGGACTTTGTGGGCATGGTCCAGCGCAAGATGCGCGACGAGTCGTACCCGAAGCCCGTGGTGCAGGGAGGCTTCCCGCCGGAGGACAAGATCATCCAGTTCATCGTGCTCATCAACAGTCTGGACATGGCGAACGAGTACCTGACGCGCATCATCCGCGTGCAGACGGAGACGGTGGACGGCAGCGGCATGGGCCGCGCGCAGCAGCAGCAGCAGCGCAGCCCCGTGGAGAAGTCGTTCCCCTTTGAGCGGGACGTGGCGTTTGTGACAAACGCCCTGACGACGATGCAGACGACGTTTGTCAGCAAGACGACGGAGCTCCTCAACGAGGGCATCCAGGTGCTCTTCAACATGGTGGTCAAGGCGCGCCTCCGGCCCGTCCTGTCCGACACGTTCCGCGACGCCGACTACACCATGACTGAGGACGAGATCGCCGACCTGGCCCGTCAGAACGATGAGGACGAGATGGACCTCCTGGAGCAGGTGCCCCGGCGCTTCGAGCTCGGCTGGGACCAGCTCATGAGGCCCATCGCCCGCATCATGACTCCGGGCACGTACGCCACGCTCCTCGACATCACGGCCCGCTACCTCTCCAAGGTTCTCGAGAAGCGCATCCTCAGCTACGGCGGCAGGACCAACCCCTACGGCACCATCCGCATCGAGAGGGACTTTACCGCCATGGTCAGCACCGTCTCCCAGGACAACTATATAGTCCGAGAGGCGTTCGCCAAGGTCACGCAGCTGCTCATGGTGGCCAACATGGAGGATGATGAGTGGGAGGAGATTGTCGAACTAGGAGAGGAAGACGGTATCGATTGGGTCATTACGGATGAGGAGAAGAAGAAGGCTAGAGGGTTGACGAGGATATTATAGACAAAATGATGGAAACAATATATTAAAAAATGAAGATGAAACAAAAAAAGAGAGGGAAGAAACAAGGCCTCATGGAAAGGCAGGCAAAACACTGGTGAGAGATGAAACCAGAAAAAAAAAGAGGCATACATACAGCAAATGACAGGTTACTATCTTGGGCTCATTAAGGTGCATGGTTCTGCATGGGTTGAGACTATACAATAAATGTGTTTGTATTCAATGTTACTGCTTTCCAACTAAGATATTCATCTACTCCATGAGAAAAAGGGTTGTTTAGAATTTGAAAGGACATTCGTCGTGTTGTGAGGTTGTCTTGTATTACAGATGAGAGAGAGGGGGTCCCACAGTTGGCAGACGGATGAGGAGGAGTGGCAAGCCCATGAAATTTTCAATGAGTCAAACCTCACAACCCAAAAAGCCTCCTCACAGCCCACACTATTACACTCTATAAACAACTTCTCCACATTCATTCATGAAACCGCCGTCTTTCCACCGAAACCTACGACTGTTGAACCAAGCCATATCCCCTGGTCTATTACATTACGCAACATCTCGGCCGTTGTCGTCTGCCGCAGCAGCAGCAGCAGTAGCAGCACCACCAACGCGACTTACATCATCAGCCACCATGGAGACGCGCATCGTCAGGATCCCCGGCGGGAACCAGCTGGGCCGCTCCGCAGAAGCAGCAGACAGTAACCAGAATCATTCGTCGATAGAGCACTGGGATGCAGAGCAGGCCACCTCTGGCTCAGACAGCAGCAAGGAAGCTCTACGGCTTCTACGCGAAGCAGCCTCCCACCTACGCACCAGCGACACCCCCGTCGGTTTCCCCACGGAGACAGTCTACGGTCTTGGAGCCGACGCCACGCGGAGCGGCGCAGTCAGGGGCATCTACTCGGCCAAGGGACGACCCTCGGACAACCCTCTCATCATCCACGTTCCCGACCTAGAGATGTTGCGGGGCGTGATGCAGCAGCAGGGCTCTGAGAGCCAGGAAGATGGCGACGATCCGATTCCGCCGCGCTACAAGGCTCTTATTGAGCGGTTCTGGCCCGGACCCCTGACCATTCTTCTCCCCAACGCGAACCCGTCCAAGCTGGCGCCCGAGGTGACGGCCGGCCTCTCGACATTTGGCGTCAGGATGCCCTCGACGCCGCTGGCCCGCACGCTCATCAAGCTTGCTGGCGTACCGCTGGCGGCGCCCTCGGCCAACGCATCGACCAAGCCGTCACCCACCACGGCCCAGCACGTCAAGTACGATCTCGACGGGCGCATAGAGCTCATCCTCGACGGCGGGGCGTGCTCCGTCGGCGTGGAGAGTACCGTCGTCGACGGCCTGTGCGACCCGCCTGCCGTGCTGCGCCCCGGCGGTGTCGGCATAGATGAGATCAGGAACTGTCCCGGGTGGGAGGGCGTCGTCAAGGCGTACAAGGACCACGCGGACGAGGGCAAGTCGGCGCCCCGCGCACCGGGGATGAAGTACAAGCACTATAGCCCCAAGGCTAGGGTCGTCCTGCACGAGTCGTCGCTGGCTGGGGAGGGTCTCGCGTCGGCGGATAGTCAGATGGCATGCACCATGGAGGGTGCTGCGGGGTCGTCGCGCAAGATTGGTGTCATCCGCACTCAGCGCTGGAAGAGGGCTGCTGCTGGTCTGCCGACTGGCGGGGACCTCCGTCCTGCGCAGCAGCAGAATGGCGAGGCGCAGGAGACGGAAACGTCGTACAGTGTGCTGGAGGGGCATCTTGTTGACGACGAGGGCCAGACGATAGGGGATGTGCTGGACATCGATCTGGGCAGGGACACGAGGGGGATAGCGCAAGGGCTCTTCTCGGCGCTCAGAGAGCTCGACCTACGGGGTGCGGACCTCATTTTCGTGGATGGCATAGAGGATGAGATGGATATTGCTGGGGCGGTCATGAACCGTCTTCGCAAGGCGGCATCCGAGATTCGGAGGTAAAAAATGGGGAAAAAAGAAACCGACATATAGACGACTGAAGAGACGGAGAAAGATACAAAAGATAGACTCATAATACCCTTTTTATGCTAAAACACCCCCCCCTTCAAATGGACCGCTCTTTTTGTTTTGTCTAGTCCGTTGTTTCCATCCCAGCCCCTTTTCCCTCCTGCCAATTTGCCTTTCTTTTCATGATAAAAGGTGTGAGCGCGCTCTAAAGAAAATTCCCAACGACCAAACACATATGCCTTACTGGGCTGCTGCTTTCCTCTCCTACAGTCCCTGTCGCAACCAGTCGGCAAGCTTGGATTTACCCAGTTGGGCAAGGTTGTTGACACCCTGCTCGCTGAGGTCGATACGTCCGGTGGGCAGATCTTGGCTGGGAGCCTTGCTGACCCTCTGGACGATGATGGTGGGGTCCGTCTCGAGGATGATGCCGTCGTCGACGATCTCGTCGATGGCGAGGGAGACGAGGTCGTAGTTTTCGATGATGGTTCGCTTGTCGACGGATTGCCTGGCAATTAGGGGATTCATATGTCAGCAAGCCATTCAGAAGGAAAGCAATTGTTGCGCTTAGGCAGGGGTGCAATGTAGGTGATGTTGGCAACAAGAGTACATACTTGAACAGCAGATGTAGCGAGTCCCTAAGGGCCAGGATTGTGTTGTAAAGCAGAACCTCGTTCTCGTCGACACTCCCGACAACGTAGATCATGACGTCGGACTCGAGCTTGTACAGGACAATACGGTTGTCGTACAGGATGATGTCGCCCGTCTGCTTGGCCGTCTTGTCAATCAGGCCCTTCTCAAAGGCCTTTTGCGACTTGGAGTCGGAGTAAGGGTTGCCCTGGGCATGACCGGATGCTGCCAATCAATGCACCACTGTCAGTTTACAATTCGCTCGGGCAAGCTTGGTGCTCTCTTGCTGACTTTCTAGAACAGCGGAGCGACACAAGCGTGGATAGGACCGGGGGATGAAGGAGGGTCTCACCGTTCGGCGCAGTGTGCGGGGCGGAATAGTACTTGGAAAAGATGCGCGAGCCGTCGTCCGTACTCAGGATGAGAACGGCCTGCACCGAGAAAAGGGACATTCCAGGAGACATGATTGCGGGTTGTGTGGTTTTGCTGGGGTTGAGGTTGTGGTTCTGGAGGGACAGCAGTCACAAGGAAAGGCCCACGTCGACAACGACGTCCACCTATGTCTCTATGTCTCGCCAAATGGGGGACGCACACCCCTCCACTACCAGCCAGTAGCTCAGAGTGGCCAGCACAGCAAACCTTTGGAGGGGGCGTTGAATCGGCGTCCGGCCCAACGGTTTCTCCGATAATGAGCTCTCGCGTGTGCACGGACCCTCCTGGGCTTTTACGCGTCCAAAAGGAAAACCACTTTACGCGTCTCCGCCCTTTTTACGCGCTTGTCACCCCCTTGCTCCAATCCCTTCCCCTCCCCCTCGATAGTGGATGAATTTCTGCATCCTGCATCGCCGCCTCTCTCTTCAACAGCAACAACCCCTGTCACCGCATTCGAGAGTGAGTGAGTGAGCAATTCGACCGCGAACAAAAAGAACAGAAGAATATCACACATACACACATAAACAATATGTCGTCGCCGTCGCGCCGGCAGGGCGGTACGCCCCGTCGGTCTGGTCGTCAGCCCGAGTCCAACACACCGCAGCAGGGTTCGCAACAGGGCTCGCAGCTAGCTGCCTCGAGTCCCCTCTTCTTCCAGTCTTCGCCAGCCCCGACCCCCGATGGCATTGTTTCCTCGCCGCTGCGACAGATGAGCAACAGCCAGAACACCTCCCAGGGCCGTGGTGGCCCCATGGCCCCCAGCTCGCCTCTCCGCCAGATGACCGACTCCCAGGAGACGCCGGTTGACGGAGACAGGACACCGAGGGCCAGTGGAATGCTTGGAGGTGAGTTTCCCTGTATATGGACAATGCACGGCCTGGATTAAATAAGAGGAATGGGGTGGCTAACATATCTCTCTTCACGAAAAGAATCGTCCCCCATACGTTATGAACCCAGCTCCAGCCCTGGCCGCTCCCTCCGAGGGCAGCAGTCAGACCTGCGCAGCGAAACCAGTGGGCTTTTCCTTGGCTCTCAGAGGAGCACCGCCAGGTATAGCCGTGGTGATATTGGATCTGACTTTGTGGGAACACCTCGTCTCCCGTCCCGCCGCGTGCTTGTCGACGATACGGGCCGTGTCGTCCAGGAGGGCGAGATGCCTGGATCTGACGCCCCCTCATTCTCCAACAGGGACCCCAACACGTCCGAGGCTGACGCCCTCGGAGGTACCGACAACGCCTTGGTCTGGGGTACCACCATCTCCGTACGCGACAACCTTCTCATCTTCAGGGACTTCCTCCGCAGCTTCACCCTCAAGTACCGCCTGTACCGCGACGGGCTCACCGACGAGGAGATCCGCGAGACGCCCCTTGCCGATACCAAGATCTACATGGAAACCATGGAGAACATGCTGCTTCTGGGAGAGGAGAGGCTTTACCTGGACATTCGTGACCTGGCCTTGTATCCGCCCACCAAGAAGATGTACCACCAGCTCCTGGCCTACCCCGTCGACATGCTGCCCATTCTTGATCAGGCCCTCAAGGACAGCATGAACGAGTTGGCTGTCTTGGAGGATAACAGGAACCGCTCTCAGACTGGCGCCGGTGCCCCCCACCAGGCGGTCAACGCGACCAGGGAGAGCTCAGAGCCCGTCTTCCCGAGCTCTGACCACGACCCCGCCACGCCTGCGACTCCTGCCACTCCCCGGCCGCAAGAGCGTCAGCAGACTCTGGAGGACCAGATTGAGAGCATGGTATTCTACGTGCGACCTTTTGGTCTCGAGTCAGCGACCAACATGCGTGATCTGAACCCCTCAGGTGCGTCCCCTATACTTCCCTAAGTTTTCGATCAAACAGAGTCACTAACATACTTCTAAAGATGTCGACCAACTGGTCAGCATCAAGGGTCTTGTCATCCGTGCTACGCCAGTCATCCCCGATATGAGGGATGCCTTCTTCAGGTGCAACGTCTGCAACCACTCGGTCAATGTTGGACTCGAGCGTGGTAGGATTCGTGAGCCGACGGAATGCCCTCGCCAAATCTGCCAGGCCAAGAACTCGATGCAAATCATCCACAACCGCTGCATGTTTGCCGACAAGCAAGTCATCAAGCTTCAGGAGACACCGGACGCTGTGCCCGCCGGCCAGACGCCGCACTCGGTCTCTGTCGTGGCTCACAGCGAGCTCGTCGACTTCTGCAAGGCTGGTGACCGTGTTGAGATCACGGGTATCTTCCGTGTCAACCCTGTGCGAGTCAACCCGCGACAGCGCGCTGTCAAGAGCGTCCACAAGACGTATGTCGACATGGTGCACTGCAGGAAGGTCGACAACAAGCGCATGGATGCAGACCCCACGACGCTGGCCGTCGATGGCGAGGAGCAAGCCGATGAGCCTGGTCTCGAGCAGACGCGCACCATCAAGCCTGAGGATGAAGAGAAGATTCGTGAAACAGCCGCGCGAGATGACATCTACGACCTGCTGTCCCGATCCCTGGCCCCTTCGATCTACGAAATGGACGACGTCAAGAAGGGTATCCTGCTACAACTCTTTGGCGGTACCAACAAGACATTTGAGAAGGGTGGCAGCCCCAAGTACAGAGGCGACATCAACGTGCTCCTGTGCGGTGACCCCTCGACGTCCAAGTCGCAGCTGCTGTCCTACATCCACAAGATTGCCCCTCGCGGTGTCTACACCAGCGGAAAGGGCTCCTCTGCTGTCGGTCTGACGGCGTACGTTACGCGCGACCCCGAGACGCGACAGCTGGTGCTTGAGTCCGGTGCCTTGGTGCTGTCGGACGGTGGTGTGTGCTGCATCGACGAGTTTGACAAGATGTCGGACGCTACGCGGTCAGTCCTGCACGAAGTCATGGAACAGCAGACGGTGTCCGTTGCCAAGGCAGGCATCATCACAACGCTCAACGCCAGGACCAGTATCCTGGCGTCAGCCAACCCCATTGGCAGTCGGTACAACCCGGACATGTCGGTGCCGCAGAACATTGACCTGCCCCCGACGCTACTGTCGCGTTTCGATCTGATCTACCTGATCCTGGACCGCGTGGACGAGAAGAACGACAAGAGGCTGGCCAAGCATCTGCTGTCTCTGTACCTGGAGGACAAGCCTGATTCAGCGCAGATCAAGGATGACGTCCTGCCCATCGACTTCCTGACGCTGTACATCTCATACGCCAAGTCCAACATCCAGCCTATCATCTCGCAGGACGCAGCGCAGGAGCTGGTAGACAACTACGTGGCGATGCGCGCGCTAGGCCAGGACGTGCGCGCGGCGGAGACGCGCATCACCGCGACCACCCGTCAGCTGGAGAGCATGATCCGTCTGTCGGAGGCACACGCAAGAATGCGCCTGTCGGAGACTGTGACGCGCGACGACGTGCGCGAGGCCAACCGCCTGATCCAGAGCGCCCTCAAGACGGCCGCCACCGACGCCCAGGGTCGCATCGACATGAGCCTCCTGACCGAGGGAACCAGCGCAGCGGACCGCAAGCGCCAGGGCGAGATCAAGGACGCCCTCCGCAAGCTCCTCGACGACATGACGGCTGGAGGAAACACAGTCCGCTGGTCCGACGTCGTCAGGCGTCTCGGGGAGGGTGCCAGCGTCCCCGTCGAGCAGGCCGAGTTCAACGAGGCCATGCGCGCTCTGGAGGCGGACAATGCCATTATTATTGCTGGTGATGGTGCAAGGAGGACTGTCAGGAGAGTTACGGCTGTTGCTTAGTGCTCTGTACTTGGATGGGACATGATAGATGCGGGATGACGGACGGAGTAGTTTTATATTTATATCTAGTATTTGGGATATTGGCGTTTTCTTCTATGCGCTTTGATATTACGGTGTTTTTTCTTTCATTGTGTTTGATAATATGACCAATTCATCCTTGTTAATGTTCTCACGATTACCATAAAACTTGATGACGATACTTTGATGTTTTTTTGACAATTGTATACACTCGATAAGGGCAAGACTATAACATCAACATGCATACATACATACATACACCAACAAAAGAAAAAAGCAAGAATTCAAAGAGCTTATATGCTAACACAGAAAAAAAAAGGGACATGACAACACCAAAAACAAAAAACAAGAGAAAAACCACTTTTTTTTACCAAATCTGCCTCTCACGACCCTCAAAGGCAAAGTCGAGGGCCACAGCGACAAACAGGGACAAACAGAGGACGCTAGGCCCCCACTTGTCATAGTACTTGGCTGCCTTGCGGTTGCGAATCGACTGGCTGCGGTACAGGTATATGACGACGGAGTAGACGAGGCTCAGGATGGCGATGAGTGTGAAGAGTCCTGAGACGAAGAAGGCGGTTCGGGAGGGTGACTGGCCAAAGTTGAGGAGGGTGGCGGCTATGGAGCCGATGTAGATGGAGTATTCGAGCTGTAATCATCTTGTTAGCATTGACTGTTTCTTCCAAACAAAACATCTCGTATAATAACGAGAAAGAAAGGAGAAAAGAAAAGAGAGGGAGAAAAACATACCCATCCGAGGAATGTACGCTCAGCGGCAAAGTACACCTTTGGCTCTACACGAACAGGAACGTAAATCTTCTTTCCGGCCGGGGCGCGGAACTTCTTGGTCTGAACCTCCTGGTTGCCAAAGAACATTGTCTGGCGGGCGGGACGGTCGACCTGGGTGCTGCGGGGGACGGGGGCCAAGGCCTGCAGGACGGAGAGGGAGGCGCGGCCGACGGCGCGCGACTTGGACGAGATGAGTGACTTGTAGTAAGGCCAGCCGCCGGCGCGACGGGCGTGCTCGAGCTCGTAGTTCTCGTCGAACTCGTCGTCCGAGTCGTAGATGGGGTACGACTCGTCCACGTCGGGGAGATCGGTCGTTGTCTGGTCCTCCACGTCGGCGTTGGCGCCGTGGCGGCCGTTGGTGGGCTTGACGGCCGAAGCGGCGGAGAGGCGGGAGGGCCCGGCCTGCTGGCGGCTCGCGACTACGAGGTCCTCGTCGTCGGAATCGTCGTCGTACTCGTCGTCGTCGTCGGACGTCGAATTGTTGCCTGACATGCCGGGACGGTGGATGCCGAAGTCGTGGCTGATGGGCTTGCGGATGTCCACGTCCATCTGGGGCATCCAGTAGGGAAGGAGGTCGATGAGGTAGGGGAAGAGGGTGGCGGTGCCGTGGATGAACTTGGAGAACTTGGGCACGGCCTCGACCAGATGCGACGAGATGAGCTCGCGCACCCACTCGGGCGGCTCCTGGCCAGCCTGGGTCTGAAGCTTGACCTCGAGAACTGCGTAGGGGAAGCGCACCACATCCTCGGCGGGAAGCTGTGAGAACGGCCAGTCGATTCCGATGTCGGTGCGGCGCCAGTTGTCGCCGCTGCGGTTGCGGCCCTCCAGGTTGTCCTCGCGCACCATGGTCAGCTCCGTGTCGAGCGAGATACGCACGCGCGCGTCGGCGGGAAGCTGGAAGGCCGTTCGGTGGTAGAAGGACCGACAGGCCGGGCGGTATCCCTTCTTAAGGATCGAGTACTGAATCTCGCGCGCCAGCCTCTCGTCCTCGGCAATGGCCTTCTCCGACTTCTTGCCCTCCTTGCGCGCCTTCTCAAAGATGGCCGGCGGGAGCAGCTCGCCCTTCAGGTACGAGTTGACGTTCTTCTCCTTCATGCTGAAGCGGGCCTTGACCGACTTCTCGCCCGTCCAGTCCTCTCGGTGCGTTTTGCGCTCAACGAAGATTGTCTCCGTCTCCATGCCACCGTACCAGCGGAGGCGGATGGCCTCGGCGCCCTCCGTCTTCTTCAGGCGGCCCTCGTACAGGTCCCAGTTGTCCGTGTTGTCAAAGTAGATGGACGTGATGGCCGAATCCTTGGGCTCGAACTCCTTGTTGGCGTTGAAGACGAGGACTGGTAGGTGCTTGAGGATGATGAGCTTGAGCTCCGTCACGTTGTCCGGATGCACCCAGTACTTGGTTGTCTGGCGCACAAAACTGGCCTGGGAGCCACCAGCCGCGCTGTCGCCCTTGGCGGGGTTGCCTCGCGTACGGACCAGGTCGTACAGCTTTGATAGCTGAACCACGGACGCGTCGTAGTTTTCCTTGTAGAAGGGCTTGGCCTTGAGTCGGGCCTCGAAAACGGGTCGAAGGTACCATCCGGTGCGTTTCTGGTGGAGAGGTCTCGGGTCAGCGCAAGGACATTATAAAGAACAGAGGGAGGGGGGTGCTGGTGTCGACATACATCGTGCTTCTTGATAATCTTGTAGAATCCAGTATAGTTGAGCTGGACGTACTTGGCCAGGTCGTGGACCTCGGCGATGATGTCGCTCAGGTCCTCCTCGAGGAGCATAAACTCCTCCTCACTGGGGCCGACCTCATTGAGCCCGCGCTCGTTGAGGCGGTTGACGACCTCGCGGACCTCCCTCTCACTGATGGCGATGCGGCGGGAGATCTCGAGGGCCTTGATCTTCTGCTTGGCGTGGACCTTGTCGAGCTCGGCCTCGAGCTTGGTGACGAAGCGCGTCTCGTCGGTCTCGGTCCACTCGTTGCGTCCCGGGTTGTCGGCCAGGGCCGGTCCCGTGGCGTTCTTGAGGTCGTGTTTCAAGACATCGTAATCAATGTAGGACCACTGGTACTCGCGGATGACGCTGGACCGTAGCTGCTCTCCGAACTTCATGACGACGACGCCTGGTTTGGCCCGATACGACGACGAATCCCGCGGGGAGTTGATCCAATGCCTCTGTCGGGATTTAAGATCCTGTTCAATCAACATGAGCAGGTGAGCCAATATTCGATGATGTTTTTTGTTATTGCAGCAATAAATCCTTATTTTCCTGTCTCTCTATCTCTCTCTGACTATGCGAACTGAACCTTCTTTTCCAAGAACCAACCGACAATCGGATTCTAGGAAGCCAGAGAGGGAAGAAGAGATGGGAAGATAAGCTGGAATAAGAGGGAAGAGAAAAAACTCACCAGAGAAGGGACGGCAGGAAAAAAAGAGAGAGGGGTTGTACTCGGTACTCTCTCTCTCTATTGTCGTAGCAGTATCGGGATTGGTGGTCAGAAGCAACAAAGAAAAGGAAAAATATGAATTGTCTCGCAATAGAGAAGGCAATTGGGAGACTCTTTTGGAGTGTTTGACAGTGACGAAAGCGGATGGCGGCAATACAGTGGACTCTTGACCGTCTGGGCGCTGCGGCTCCAAGCTCCAGGCAACGCGAATTGGCGAGTCACAGCGCTAGAATCAGAAACGTGCCGGCTGGGAGGGTTCGGACCCGCTGGCCTGGAGTAGCAGCTGCACAGGGGCGGCCTCCCGGTCAGCATTAGCCTGAAATATTGACCTGCCCGTATACCCACCCACTGTAGAATGTAAATACAGTGCCCATCCTGTAGGCTCTATCCCGTCCGTACCACGGGCAGCCTCAATGTGAATACCCCTCCACTCCAATGAGTTCGTACTGAGATATCGAGTCTACTCGTACATGTACTCATATAAGTAGAGATTCCCTACTAGCAACCATCGCAACACCATAGAAACATCATCAGTCAGCATCTTAATGGCCGCCACTTGGTTGGCTCCCTCAACTTCTCAAACGGCAGTGCCCATCCGAGTATTGATGCAAGTATATGAGTGGCCCGTCTGCACCACGAACTACTAATAGTGCCACAGCTGCTGGGTAGCACACCAAAAACCCATGCACACATTCTAGCTAGATGGATGGTGGGGTTAAGCATCTAGATAGTGCTGATATTGATAGTAGTAAAAAAAAGTCAAAAGGAAAAAAACACTAACCCCACCATCGCCAACAACCTCACTTGGCCAACCTGCAACCTCCGCGCCAACTAATCCGTATATAATTATAGAAACGAGGCACTGGTTACATGAGAGAGAAAAAGGAATAAATCAGAAAAGTAAGAAAGGAAAAAAGGAAAGAAGGAGAAAATAGTAAAACCCACCCACACCCCGCCATCATGGCCACCCCCACCATCGACGACTCCATGCCCACCCGCATCCCCCCCGACTCCCCAGACAATGTCCGCGACGTCCTCTACCACGCCTGGGCCCACGACCTCGACGGCCTGAAAGCCATCCTGAAAGCCCGCGGTGACGCCCCAAAAGCCCAAGACCCCAAGACGGGCGAGACGGCCCTCCACGCCGCCATCCGAGCCTGCGGACCTGCCACCCCCGGCGACAACGAAGAAGACGGCTGCGTTGAGGAAGCCCGCGACGTTGTCCAGGAACTCTTCTACGCGGGCGCCATATGGAACGACGTCGACAGCAACGACGAGACGCCGGGATGTGTAGCCAGACGTCTGGGTCGCAAGGTGCTGTACGACATGTGCGTCGACGCCGGTGTCCGCGCCGAGATGCTGTTTGCCATCATGACGGAGTACGAGGAGCTAGCATCCGAGGGTGACGATGATGAAGAAGCCGAAGGCGCTGAAGACACCGAAGGCGCCGCCGAGGGGTCTGAGAAGAAACAAGAGGGAGAGGACAGCAAGGAACAAGAGACAGCCGACGTTGACATGGCCGACGCCACTACCACATTCGTCCCCCCCACCATCGACGAGAAACCCGTCACGAGCGACCAATACCTGCAGTCCAACCTGTCCTACGACAAGGACAAGCTGGTGGACGAAGACCTGAACGGCGTGATGATGGCCTGGGAGACGGACATTATGCGACGTTCCGTGGCCGCCCTCCTGCCCTCGGCCTCGGGTGACGGCAGCGACACCAAGGGCAAGCGCATCCTCAACATCGGTTTCGGCATGGGCATCGTGGACGGCATGTTCGCCGAGCACGCGCCCTCGCGGCACCACATCCTCGAGGCCCACCCCTCGGTCCTGGAGCACATCTCCACCAGCCCAGACTGCAAGTTCGGCCCGGCCTGGGAGGCGTCCGGTCCGGAGGAGGGGGCCTTCAAGGTCCACGCGGGCAGGTGGCAGGACGTCGTCCCTCAGCTCCTGGAGAAGGGTGAGGTCTACGACGCCATCTACTTTGACACCTTTGGCGAGGACTACGCCCAGCTGCGCAACTTCTTCACCGAGATGATCCCGGGCTTGCTCGACATGGAAGGCCGCTTCAGCTTCTTCAACGGTCTAGGAGCTGACAGGCCGATCTGTTACGACGTGTATACCAAGGTCGTCGAGATGCATGCTGTCGAGGCTGGGCTCGATGTTGAGTGGGACGAGATCGATGTCGACATGTCTGCCCTGTCGCAGGATGGCAAGGGTGACTGGGAGGGTGTCCGGAGGAGGTACTGGACTCTTGACAGTAAGTTCTTTTTTTTTTCTCTTCTTCTTCTCTTATCCCCCTCTCTCTTTCTCACTCACAGCACAACTAACATCCATCCCCTTGTAGAGTACAGGTTGCCCGTGTGCACATTCATGGGCTAGCATCAGAAGAACAAGCATCAAAAGCATATACAAGGAAAAGGCATATAAAAGGCATAAACAAAAGAAAACACATACAAGACTTTAGCATCTCACAGGAGACTCGTGGCAGCGTGCATATGTGATTTTTTTTTCTTAATTTGTCTCGTTCGAATTTTGCACTGTACAGTCTGACCTCAACTCACTATGCGGCGAACCGCCTCTATTTAAAGTTCTCAGGGTGGAGAATACCAGCGAGGTTGCCATCCTTGACACGCTTGAGCGTCAGAGCGGCAATCAGGGCCGCACCAACACCACTACCGTCCTCGGCCGCCAGGATCTCCACGGGGTCCTCCTCCTTGGCGTTCTTCTTCTCGGGCCAGTCAAGGATCTCGCGCAGCGCCTGGGCGCCACGGGCCTTGAAGTAGGGGTACTTGTTAAAGACGGAGCCGTCAGCGCCGACGTGGCACTCCTTGTAGCCCTTCTTCTTGCAGACGGCAGCGACACCGCAGGCCGAGAGGCGGGCAGCACGCGTGCCAATCAGCTCAGCTAGGCGGCGGATAAGCTCGAGCTCGGGGCGCGTGCACACAATGCTGAGGCGGCCCGAGAAGCTGTCGTATGTTTCCTGGAGGTTCTCGAAGGGGTCCCTGTTGCGTGTTAGTCATGGTTGTTGCTTGGTGGTGTCTTGCACAATACATCAAATGGAATGAGGGGGAGATGGTCGGTAGCTTGGGAAAGGAAAAGACTTACTCCTCAATAGCAGAGAGGAAGGACGCATCGAGGCTGTAGGCCTTGCGGAGCGCTGACACGTCCTGGCCCTCGAAGATGTGGTGGTTGTCGTGGAGGTCCAGCAGGACAAGACGGAAGATCTCGCCGAGGTAGAGACCGGCAATCATCTTCTCAAAGGCCTGCTGGCCGGGACGAGGCGAGTCGCGGTCAATGGCAATGTCGAAGTCTGTGCGCGGCAGCACCTTGTGCTCGTTGTCGAAAGCACCCCACTCGCAGTTGATGGCCATGGGGGTGTCGGCGGGGAGGTTCATGTGAGCCAGCTTGGGGATGGAGCCAAAGTCCTCCATGTAAGCGGCGTTGCAGCCCGTGCCGAAAATGCAGCCGAGCTTGACCTTGGAGTCGGTGTAAGCCGAGGCAATCATGGTGCCCGTGGTGTCGTTAATCAGAGCAGTCAGACGGATAGGAACGCCCTAAGTAGTGAACGTTAGCGGTGGTGGTCGAAAAATAGTGGTTGAGATTGCTTAGGCAGCATGTAGGCTGGTTCTGTCCACGTACCCTCTTCTTAAGAGCGGCCTCAAACATGGGGACAACATTGTGGCCCTCGACGTTGGCAATGTCGAAACCCTTGGTCCAGCGCTGAAGGATACCCTCGTCGATGTAGTTCTGGGTGGCAGGGTAGGAGAAAGTGAAACCAAGGGGGATGGTGTCAATTTTGGAGCAGTCGCCGTGGTGAGTCTCGACAAACTGGTAGAGGCAGTCGGCAATGTACTCCCACAGCTCGTCGCTCTGGCCTGTCTTGAGCTCCTCGGGCATGCGGTACTTGGACTGGATGATGTCGAACTCGGACTTTTGGTCCGTCAGGGTGATCTGGCAGACGCGCAGGTTGGTGCCACCCATGTCGAGGGCAAGGAATGTGCCCGTCTCATATCCATCAGGGAAGGACATGACCCAGGTAGGGTTCATGGGCTAATGATATGTCTCGTTAGCTCTGCGCGCGTATGGATATGCGAATAAATGGCTAATGGTTGTATATATCTTACAATGCTTCCACCCTCAAGACTCAAACCTAGACTTTTTCGTCAGTATGTTTTCACGCCAATTCTTTCGCAGAAATCACATACCCTTAGCGAGCTCAGAGATGAAGTGGTCGGTGATGCCCTTGAGCTTCTTGGTGTCAACGGTGAAAAGCTCCTCCAGGTGCCTAATCTGCTCCATGAGGTCCTTGGGAATATCCGCCTTGGATCCTGTTGCCTTTTGCGTTAGCCATATAGCCCACACCTTGGTTTCTTGAAATAAAATAGCAGATCAGATAGATTGAGGGCGCGCGCGTTTTCTGGTAGGTACCGTCGATGACGCACGAGTGGCCACTCTCAGTGACTATCACATGCAGAACCTTTCAGACGATGCATCTCATTATCTGCAAGATGGCAACCGCCAGAGATCACGCATATACCACACAGCCCAGAACCTCAATGATTGTCGCGGGATTTTGAGGCCTCAAGGGAGGGGACAGGGGGGCGATATCTGCCTCACTCATAGAACACATGCAGGGTCCCATGGAGGGGCAGACATGGACCCCTCATTCCTCCTCCCGGCGACTCCGCGAACGCGCCCTCAAGCGCAACAGGAGAGTAGGAGATGGTAGCAAAAGCAGAAGATGACGAAAACAGGTGAATTCAAGCGCAATTAACACATACCCTTCCTCGCGGGAGGCGTACGAGGTCCGAGATGAACCATGATGAAGACTGATGGCGGGGCTTGGCGGGGTAGCTCAAAAAGGTATTTGACGGGGAGAAGTGGCCTACGGGATGCGCAGGCTGGGGTATAAAGAATGGAGTGAGATGGTTTTTCAAAGGGAAAACTGAAAACCCTTGAAACGTGTATCGGTCTCCCGGGACTTTTATGAGGTTGGAATAATGCGCGTTTTCAAAAGGGATGTTGGGGGGCAAGTTTGAGGCAAAGCTGGAGAGGAGCTTCGAAAGGGAAAAGCCCCCCAATGCCGCCGAAAACGAAAGGCGCGGCGTTAATACTCTAACGAGGTCAGCAGAGGCCAGAAGGACCTGGACGGGGTACAAGCTACAGCAGTACATTGGCATTCCACCCCCGCCATCACCCAATGGCAGTGGCCAAATCTGCCCACCCGACAGTCCGCTCAAGCCATCGTCACTGGAGAAGAGAAAAAAAAGCAGAAAAATTGAAACCACAGTTGTGCGGCTAATTACATGTAGTTTTAGCATTATTGGTAGTACCACTTCTATGTCAGTGATACTACTACTCTGTTACTCTGTATGAATACTTTCATACGTACGAGGCGTTGCTTACTTTGGGCGAGTAAATACGTAGATGGTCCCCGACTCATACCTGCTAGACGGCCCTTCCTAGACTCGCCCCCCCCACCTTGTACGAGAACATGTGGTGCGAAAAGTGAGTATACTCGTATGGTTCGGCCCTGTTCTCGCCCCTGGTCTTTCCCGTCTTCAACCAAGTGTGTTATTACATGGTATGCTCATACGATAATACACAGGTGCACGTAAGTACCCGTAGGAGTGCCAATGCTGTTGCCTGACTTGCCTGCGAAAATTAAACAAACATTTGCCTCATGATCATGCAAGAAATCGAAATCGGCGTGACCAATGATACACATGGAGTTGCATACGCTGGTTGGAGTTCAATGGAGTCGTACTCCAACCTTGATCCCCCACTTTGATGAATACCAAGCTCTCGGCAGCTGCAACCCCAAACGCAACTGCCAAAAGTTACAATGTGACATGCGAAGGGAAGAAAATTATGAGGCTCGGAGCGGATCAACCAGCTTCCCCTGGGCACGTGGGGTACTCGTCTCTGATTGGTCAATAGGTGGTGGCAGCTACCAGGAAGCCAAAACGAGCAACGTATCCATTGTGCTGCCGCTTAGCTGGCTGGAGCTATTGTGAGTTACGTACGCCGTCTCAGGGTACCCCAAGACGACGACGACGACGACGAATCTTGAAAAGAGCCAGCTCTCATTATTGCTCTCCCCCCAATTGTGAGCAATTTTTTCACACCACAGCAACAGGGAGCGCATTCTCATTTGATGAGCGCGCTTTCCGACTGCACATTGCCATCATGATGAAGCCGACTTTGATAGCAACAGCCCTGCTGGGTGCCGTGTCGAGCGCACTGGCGAGCGTCGTCACCTCCAACAAGGCCGTTCTGCCCGCCGACTTCAAGCCTCCCCAGGTCTTCACAAACGCCAACCTGGTCCACATCATCTCTCTTGAGAAGAACTACGCCAAGGAGCAGATCAATGTGCTCATCCAGAACTCGGCCAAGGAGCCCCAGGACGAGTACTATGTCCCCTTCACTGCCGACCAGCTCAGCCGTGTCGGCGGCTTCGAGGTCCGGGACCGCAAGGACGCAGACGCCGGTCCGTTTGTCGTCGATGCTGTCGAGTACAACCCTCTTGCGTATGTCTATACCTACCAACTTACCCTGCTTTCTGTGTGGTATTCCTGTTACTGATGCTGACCTACGTCTTCGTCGCCCTCCAGTGACGTCCAATACTACCGTATCCGCCTGCCGACTCCCCTCAAGGCCGGTGGCCAGCAGACCCTGGGCATCTCCTTCTACTACCTGAAGGCCTACCAGCCTCTGCCTGCGTCCATCGCCCAGGATTCTCGCCAGTTCCTTACCCACGAGTTCTCCGTCTACGCCCCGTCCGCGTACCCGACCACCAAGCAGAAGACGGAGATCAAGGCCGGCACCGTGGCCATCCCCGACTTCACCCAGTTCGGCGAGTTCCCCGAGAAGCAAGGGTCCAAGCTCATCTACGGCCCCTTTGGCGAGCAGCCCGCCGGCGCCGCGTCCCCCGCCCAGGTGCGCTTTGACTTCACCAAGCCCGTGACGCACATCACCAACCTGGAGCGCGACATCGAGGTCAGCCACTGGGGCGGCAACGTTGCCTTTGAGGAGCGCTACGTGCTGCACCACCTCGGTGCCAACCTGACCGACAACTTCAACCGTGTCAAGTGGGCCCAGTCCCAGTACGTCAACCCCATCACCTGGGCCCTCAAGGAGCTGCGCTTCCCCCTCCAGGTCGGCAGCGTCGACGCCTACTTCACCGACACCGTCGGCAACGTCTCTACCTCGCGCTTCCGCTCCAACAAGCGCGAGGCCCTCCTCGAGCTCAAGCCCCGCTACCCCGTCTTTGGCGGCTGGAAGTACCCCTTCACCGTGGGCTGGAACTCGAATGCCGCCAACTACCTGCGCAAGACGGCTACTGGTGGCTTCGTCCTCAAGGTCCCCTTCATCGAGGGTCCCAAGCAGGCTGAGGGTGTTGAGTACGAGGATATTGACATCCGCGTCCTCCTCCCCGAGGGTGCCGAGTAAGTTGACCCCACCTCCTCGTATACTCTTAGTAGATCGCAGAAACTGACCCAGCTCTTTGTGTCTATAGGAACGTGAAGCTCTTGGCCGATATCCCGTCCTCTTCCTTCGTCAGCTACGACGTCGACTTCCACAAGACCTACCTCGACACCATCGGCCGCACGGCCGTCCACGTCAAGGCCCGCAACCTGGTCGATGAGTTCCGTGACCGCGACCTCATCATCTCGTACGACGTCTCGCCCACCGTCACTCTGCGCAAGCCTCTCATCGTCTTTGGCAGCATGCTGTCCGTGTTTGTCGTTGCCTGGGCCATTGGCAAGCTCGAGCTTAGCATTTCCAAGAAATAAGCAAATACGAGTATAGAAGAGATTCTTGTTTTTTTCGAGGCAGCGTCGGATCTTTTTTTTTTTTTTTGTTCTGTGTTTCTGGCTCTAGGGTTGTTATAGAATGCGAGAGCCATGATGGGTGGAAGATTTAGTTGGTTGAATGGTTATGTATGACTATAGCATAAAAAAAAGAGCATCAATTTTTTTTTTCGTCATTTTTTTAAAGAGAGAATGTTAGATGTTGAACGACAGCTCGTGCATGAACACTTCTTTCCTTGATGTTCCCAGCTTTGACTTTGAGTGGCGTTTACTTGCATCGTAAGTGCAGTCAGACGCACGCACTCGTAGCCTGTAGGAGTCACGCGGACATGCACCATCACGAGAGAGGCTGTGTCCCTCGTCCGCGCCGCCCTGCAGGCTACAAGCAAGGCATCCTTTGTGCCTTTTTTTTTCTCTCTCTCTCCTAATCGTGCCTTTGTTCTCGAAAAGGAACACGGTTGCATGGTTCGTATTTCCAAGGCAGACAATAAGATTGATACGTCATTCCGTCAAATCAAGATGATCTGTCCCCATTTGCTTATTGCTGTGAGCCTGGTTTCCCCGGGTGTATGATGTACATACGAGGTGGGGGGGAGAGGCGAACTGCAGTTTGGGCGGGACCCCTGTTCCCTGCAATAGCACTAAGATGGTCTTTGTCTGTAGCGATCATGGGATTTACGTCAGAGATGGCTGTAGATGGGCGTAGTCGTGTATATAAATGGGTGTTGTGAGACGTAGAGTTTTTTTGTCCCTTTATTCTTCTTCCTCCCAGTGCTACACCTGTATCCATCCATTCACACAGATTGAATTACTATATATCTCTCTCTTCTTTTCCGTTCACAAAGCACATACACCATTACACAGTGCTACTCCCAAGAAACAGAACAGAAATCCAACATGTGCTTCCGAGAGTGCTTCCGGGCGGATGACCATACCGATTACTACTACCGGGAAGAAATCATTCCCGCCAGGAGGGTACACTACCCCCGCCATCACCACCATCACCATGGACACCGTCACCACGGGCACCATCATCACGGCCCTTCCCCCCGCATAAGCTACTCGAGCGTCACGCGCACACGGGAGCATTACAGCCCGAGGACGAGCCATACATCAGCTCACAGATATTGAGCTCTCCCCCCTTTTTTTTTTGTCCTCGATAAAAAAGAAAGAAACGACTATTATGACATCTATCACATACAATGCACTAGACCGATTATACTAGGCACGACGACACGGATAGCTCCGAGGGAAGACGGCGTCAAAGGGGAATTGTAATGACGAAGGGGGGCACTTGTCTTTGGAATGGAACAGCCACTGCTATTACTTATTTGTTTTTAACCGCATAATACTATCACTACTTTACTGCTAAAATATCAAGATGAACCCGGTTTTTTATGATACTATTCGCTTCTTGTGAGGCTAGGAAGGAGGGGCACTAACTACATGGTAGTCTACTACTACCACCAGCTGTGATAGTGGTGACATCATTGGCACATTCCCGTGGCTTCCGTTGGCTCGCACAGCAACAATTCGGTAGCGGAAGTTGCTGTGAAGCGCTCTCGCCCTTCTTTTATGACGGTGCAACCTTGATCCCCAACATGGAGACTACTTCTATTACTGCTTCTGCTAAAGTTGGATCACCTGGCTGGTTCTGCCAAGGCTTGACGCACATTCCGGGAGGATAATAAAACACTCTACTCGCTCCCATTTGGACCCCTCCCCCGCATCTTTTCTCTCTCTTTGGTTTCCGGCATCAAACTGCATAATCCGTCCTATTCTAGGATACTGTTGGAAAATCGCCGCAAGAAGAGGAAGTAACAACCAAAAAAGAATCCCAGTGGACTGAACATCAACATCATGTAAGGAGGTGGTCCCCATGATCCGACCCCTAGCGTGCTGTGGTTGCATCTCTCTTGACTAACACGGACGATTACTTTTTTTTCTCCGTCCCAGGAACCGAAGCCTCTCCTTTCGCTCGGGTGGTCGATCGTCCTCGGGTCGGGGCCCATCATCTACGACGGGCAAGCCGGGACTGTCATTCAGCTCTCTCCGGGGCACGGTGCAGCCCGAGTTGTCGCGCAAGCTCTTCAAGCTCATCAAGTCGGAGAACAACCTTGTGAACGCGCACGAGACGGCCGGGCGGGAGCGCGTGTCGATCGCGACGCAGCTGTCCGAGTGGGGGGAGCAGACAGGCGACGACGGCGTCAGCGACCTCTCGGATAAGGTGGGCGTCATCCTCAGCGAGCTCGGCGAGCAGGAGGATAACTACGCGCACTCGCTCGACGACTCGCGCGCCCTGCTCAAGTCGATCCGCAACACGGAGAAGAGCGTGCAGCCCAGCCGCAACTCCAAGGCCAAGATTGCCGACGAGATACAGAAGCTCAAGATCAAGGAGCCCCAGAGCACCAGGCTCACGGTGCTGGAGCAGGAGCTCATCCGTGCCGAGGCGGAGAACCTCGTCGCAGAGGCGCAGCTGACCAACATTGTAAGTTTGTTCCTATACATATACTTGCCCAGAAAGAAAAAGAGAGAAGCAGGAGAATAGCAGCATATCAAACTGACACATGCATGTCCCAAAGACTCGCCAGAAATTCAAGGAAGCTTACGGCGCGGAATTCGCCGCCGTAATCGAGAGGGCCGAGAAGCAAATCATCCTGGCTAAGCACGGACGCCGTCTTCTTAACCTGCTCGACGACTCACCCGTCATGCCGGGCGACGACCGCATCGTGTACGAACACGGATCCCAGGCCCGCCAGGTTCTCAACGACGTCGAGGACGACCTGCGCGAGTGGACGCCCAACGCGGACCTGTATGGTCACGGCGAGACCAGTAAGGAGGCTCAGCCGTCCCCGAAGCTCAAGGGAAAGGCCAGGGATGAACGGCCGGGGAGCGAGGTAGGCTCCAGCGAGGATACCACCAGCGCGTTGCAGGGTGATGGCGGCAGTGCCAGGACGGCAGAGATTGGCGCTTGAGTAGACGGTGGTCTCTCCGTCTGGCCGCAGTTTTGTAATGTTACATGATTTTTTTGGTGTCCCTCTGCTCTGGCATGGCTTGTATTTTCTTTTTGTCTCTTTGTCTTTTTATTTCCGCTTCTCTTGCATTTCTCTTGTAATACCGTATTTCTTAGTTCGGGGCAGTGATGAGCACGTCCTTGTATGATATGGAGAGCATGGTTCTGTGGGATAATACTCCCGCTTGGTAGTGGTCAATCGGTAATAAATTGAAGATGTATTTCAATCCATTCATCAGTTGGTTGGTTCAAAGACGACGAACCGCATCGCAACAACCATTGGCACGTCACACTCACTCTCTAATAAGCATAAAGGATCGGCGTCGTGGTGCATCACTCGCTGCATCGGTAGGTGGGGGTCTCTTGAAAGTCGAGAGTCGTAATAGCGCGTGGCCTGAGAGCCTGATAGCCTGAGGACTCTGACCAGTACAGTGGATACAAATGCCGTGGCTTCTGGTTTGAATTACTCGCGTGCTCCACTTGTTGCTGTTAGTCGGCGGCCTGGCCCCAGCAAACAGAGAGACCAAGCCAGGCAGAAAACGACTCTTACGCCCCCTTTCCCATCGGCCTTGAGTGAGAGCCCCCCTGCGAATTAACGAGTTTACTGTGAGAGAGTAGAAGCCAACGACCGAGGGGCCGAGGAACAACAGACACACACATACGCCATTGCTTCCTTGTGCCGAGCATACGATTTCATCATCACCACCACTCTGTCTATCCGATTTACTTCTTTTACTTCTTCTCATCCATCCCACCTCCCCCTTCTGTTCTCCCTCCCCCCCTTTGGTGCGTGGTGCCCGGTTTTTTTTCTCCCCTTTCCACTCGCCCCCCCGGTGATCTCCCTGTTTTTTTCCTACCACCACCGCCCAATGCTCCTTCGTCGACAGGCTACGGCAGTCCAGTTGTCAGTGTCTGCTGCACCTTGGACCAATCGCGTTGCCACGCTGCTGCGAGTACAACAACGCGGGTACTATCGAGGAGCGACAGCCCTGGGAAGAAGCCGTCTCAGCGCCGGTGGCAGTACATTTCAAACCTGGACTACAGGTACTACTACTAGTAGCAGTAGTAGCCCCAGTGGACATACTATTAGTTTTAGAGGACCTGGAATGGCGCCGCCCACCACAGGCCCTGACGGGGGCCCTGCAGGTGGTGGTAACAGAGCCTTCATGACGACGACAGCAGGCAAGGGCATCAGGCCCAGCAGCGGTGGAGGGGACCTGGGAACGACCCCGCCCCCTCCATCCTCGTCCTCCTCCTCGTCCCCCCCCTCCACCAAAATTCCCTCTCAACGCACTGCCCTTATAGCTCGTCACTTTTCGACGACCCCTCCTACTTCTGCCCAAAACAACAACACTTCTCCCTCTACCCCCCCATCTACATCCGCAACCATGTCTTCCGAATACTCCCTCCGCAAGGTTGCCGCTCCCAACACCCTGGAGCACCGCGTCTACCTCGAGAAGGATGGCGTCCCCGTCTCCCCCTTCCACGACATTCCCCTCTACGCCAACCAGGAGCAGACCATCCTGAACATGGTTGTCGAGATCCCCCGATGGACCAATGGCAAGCTTGAGGTAAGCATTTCTCTATCCCATCGTTCTCCGTGCAACAGTGCAACACTATACGATCCTGTTGGAGTTTTTTACTCTTTTCTCTCTATCTTCCTTTTTTTTTTGTCCCCCCCCCTCCTGCGACGCTGTCTCCGACCCGCTCGTCCGGCAGATCGAATCAACCCCGCCATTGGAGCAACAACAGTAGCAGAAACTAACATGCGAATGTCAACACAATAGATCTCCAAGGAGGAGCTCCTCAACCCCATCAAGCAGGACGTCAAGAAGGGCAAGCTCCGCTTCGTCCGCAACTGCTTCCCCCACAAGGGTTACCTGTGGAACTACGGTGCCTTCCCCCAGGTATGTTTTACACTTTGTGTTCCTTCTTCTTCAATGATCGCACGCGCAGTTGGCTAACACCGCCCCTTAGACCTGGGAGGACCCCAACGCCATCCACCCCGAGACCAAGGCCAAGGGTGACAACGACCCTCTCGACGTCTGCGAGATTGGTGAGCTTGTTGGCTACGCTGGCCAGGTCAAGCAGGTCAAGGTCCTCGGTGTCATGGCCCTTCTCGACGAGGAGGAGACTGACTGGAAGGTCATTGTCATTGACGTCAACGACCCCCTTGCCCCCAAGCTGAACGACGTCGAGGACGTCGAGCGTCACCTGCCCGGTCTTCTCCGCGCCACCAACGAGTGGTTCCGCATCTACAAGATCCCCGACGGCAAGCCCGAGAACCAGTTCGCCTTCACCGGCGAGTGCAAGAACAAGGAGTAAGTTGTCACATATATCTCTTTCTCTATATGTGTATCCGTATACTGACTTATTTTCTCTTAGCTACGCCATGGACGTTGTCCGTGAGTGCAGCGAGGCCTGGGAGCGCCTCATCACCGGCAAGACTGCCCCCGGTGGTGTCTCTCTGTAAGTTTTATATCACATGGCTATATACACGACATGACTCAGTACTAACCGACTTTTTTTTTCTCACTATAGCGCCAACACTGCTGTTGCCCACTCCCCCAGCCGCATTGGCTCTGACCAGCTGCCCCAGCTTCCCCCCAACGAGGACCTCGCTCCCGAGAAGATTGACAGCTCCATTGACAAGTGGTTCTTCATCTCTGGTGCCTCTGCTTAAGCACCTCTATATCCCAATATGAAGAAATAAACAAACAAAAAAGTGGTTACGGCGACGAGGATGACGGGATTATGTCTTGAGATATGACGATGGGTATAGTAACTACTGGTAATATAGTAGCTAGCTGATCCGGAAAAAATATACGCTTGGTTCCTCTCCTCGACTCTATATGATACATATTGTACACTTTTTTTTCTATACAATCATTGAATTCCGCCAGTTTGCATGAATGACCCTTGCTCTCGCGAATATCCCAGCCCAGACTTCTTGTTGTACATTGTAAAAAGAACGCCCATGAATGCCACAATTGTTTCCTCTTCTTTGTATCTCCCTTATCGGGGATTTCGAGGGGAAGGAGAACGAACTCCCTTGGGGGAAGTCTCTTCTTTCTTTAGTCCTCGAGGTCATCCTTCTTCTGAAGTGATCGAGAGTGTCGGTCGCATTCGTTGACGAGGCCGGTGATTGTGATTTTGTCGCACTGGAAGTTCATTTCCTTGCCATCCTCTGGTGATTGTCAGCAGGTGTTGGGGGAGCGGCGCCGACCGGGTGCACTGGATATATAGTATAAAGAATGATTGATTGGGGGAGAGAGCGGGAGAGCGGGTAGAAGAGAGAAGAGACAGGGCGGGAGGCATTGGGTAAAAGAGAGACAGAGAGAGAAGGAAGCAGGAAGAGAGGTAGATACAGGGGGGGAACGCACTGAATTTCACATAAAGAGAGCTAGCCTCCTTTGCCGTCCGAGGTAGAAGAGTCGAGTTGATCCTGACGCCCATTGATCGCGCAGTCGGGGGAAGCTGAGTGAGGAAGAGTCGGGCGGGCTTTGCGCAGGCGGAGAAGGGGTTGAACTTGGCCGTGACCTCGGTCATGAATTTGGTGATCATGATGGGCGATGTTGGGATTCTCCCGGCGAGGAGGGGCGGTTGCGGTAGGGAGTGTGGGCGTGTTGCGTGGGATGCTTTCTTTGTCGTTTGCCTTTTTCGCGAAAGGGAAAGAAACGATACGATGGATGGCCGGCCGGGTCAATATGGGATGGAGGTTTTCGTGTATGGGTTGGCCAATCATGCTGCCGTTTTAGTTTAGATGTGGGTCTAGAGCCTTTGACGTACCTAACTGATCAGTGATGACAGCTACGTCGTTTTTTGGGGTAACGACACGACATATCCTCCCCTACATTGTTTGAAAAGAAAACAAGGAAACGAAAACGAAACCCAAGGAAGAGAATTAAATCGAGATAGAGAAGGGAAGAAAGAAGAAAAATGTCCTTTGAAGGACTTCAAGAACGCCTTACGGCTTTACAAGAGACGACTTCACAACTGAGGGACCTCATCGACCGACTGGACCACCTCGACCTGCAGCCTGGATCGATCCCGCTCGACGCCAACAACGAAGAGGGGAGCGGGGCGGCTGGTGAGCTCAGCGCCGAGATTGGCGTGCTCCTGAGGGATGGGGACGAGGAGACGGAGCTGCTGGGTGAGGAGGTGGAGGATCTACGACATGAGGATAAAGCCAGGTTGAAGGAGGGGGTTGAGAGACAGCAGCGGGAGTTGGAGAGGTGAGATTTTTGCTTTGTCCCAAGGGGAGAGGAAGAAAGAAGAGAAAGGGAGTTGGAGAATGAGGGGCTAACACAATACAGATGCCGCGGCCAGTTTCGCAAAGCTCGTCTAGGAGCCAAGAAGAAGCTCGTGCATGCTCAACGACTAGAGCGAGAGCTCATGGTTCAATCATACTCCCTTCCCGCATCAGGAGTACAGACGCCCAGCGACGACAACAGCAACGAGAAGAAACAACCACCTACGCAAGCCCAGCTACGACAACAGCTATTCCCCAACCGAAAAGCGAGATACAACCAGGAGCAGCAGCAGCAGAGCAGCCTATCAGAAAAGGACAGGCAGACGGTGGGAGCGAGCAGCCGGGTGACGGACTCGCTGAGGCAGATGCACGCCTCGCTGCAGTCGGAGCTGGAGCGCAGCGAGTACGCCAACCAGACGATGCAGGAGTCCACGGCGGCCTTCCACCAGCTTCACGAGTCGTACAGCTCGCTCGAGACGATGCTGACCAGCTCGCGCGACCTGCTAGGCACGCTGCTCCGTTCCCAGAAGAGCGACACTTGGTACCTCACCACGGCGCTGTACATGCTCATGGTGGTCGGGGCGTGGCTCGTCTTCCGGAGGCTGCTGTACGGCCCGCTCTGGTGGCTCGTCTGGCTGCCGCTCAGGGTGGTGTTTGGTGTGGGCGTCAAGACTGGCAGTGCTGTCATGGGTGGTAGCGGAAGCGGGGCGACGTTGGAGGTGGAAGACGTTGTGTCTGGGGAGACCAAGACTGTTGATGTTGATGGTCTGCCGGATCAGAAGGTCGTTCCTACGGCAAAGGTTGGAGAGGATGTGGATGGGCTTATGGATCATGTTGCCGAGGTGGTGGAGGAGCAGACTCAGCAGCGGGAGCAGGAGCAGGACATTGGTGGGAGTGGTGATGATGATACGAGACAGAGGGATGAGTTGTAGATGACTTATTTTTGTTCGGTACATTTTGGTTTCAACGCCTCCCCCTCCTCTAAATACACGCTGTGTTGAAAAAATATAACGTCTAGTTGAGACTTTTACTTCCTGTTTTGATTATATACTGTTTGGTATAGATTTACCGCTGGGGCCCAACAGGGGTGACTTGGCTGATCCAAGGCAGACCGAGCTTGCTCATCTCGACGGCAAGTTGGAAGAGGTAGTCGAGACTATGACGATGCGATGTTAGCTCTGTGCGATCCATCATGCAGGGGTATAAATTTTTACAAAAAGAGGAAGGATGTTAAAAACAACGTACCTCTCACACTGAGTCTTGGCCTTGTGGACATTGTCACCCCAAACGTAGACACCATGACGACGAACGAGCACGGCATACGAATCGGGGTACTTGTCCATGGCCTCCTCTAGGAACTCGGTCAGGTCCTCCTCGTGAGGGGTGTTCTCGATGACGGGAATGCGCAGGGTGTCATGGTACCCGAGGTTGCCCTGCTTGCTGGGACCCTTGGGGAAACCCTTGATCTGCTCGACGTTGTTGATCTCGAAGACACCAGCGGAAGTCCCCTGCTTCTCGAGGAGGAGGGTGACCAGTACGGCCCAGTGGGAGTGGGTGTGGATGCAGCAGCCTGCGCCGCGGCGGGTGAAGGCGGCGAGGAAGAGGGGCGTGCACTGCGAGGGCTTGTAGATGGGCGGTGAGCGGAGGTAGTTCCTCTGACGGAGGGTAGGGTCCGTCTGGGCTGATAGGGAGAGGACGTAGATGTCTGATGGCTTCATGAGCTCCTTTTGGACGCCTGAGGGGGCGAGGTAGACTAGGTCGCTGTGTTTTGGTTTTTGTGTTAGTCTCTCTCTCTCTCTCTCTTTATCTTTCATTTCCCCCCTTTTTGTATATATTTCTTCCTCTTTATCTTGTATGTCTTCTGGAGGGTTTTTTGTATGAGAATGCGTGTGAGCGGGGGAGAAAACATACTCATCACGGATGGAACATCCTCCTCCTGTACCCGTCACCCATCCTAGTGTCCAGAACTTGGCGCAGAGTGAAGGAATCAGATTGGCAGGGTGGTCGGGGTTGTCGGACCTGACGAGGTTGTCGGCGTCTTGGTGGGACATTTTTGTCGTGTGTGTGTGTGTGTGTGTGTGTGTTATATCACTTGCCCGAGTTTGTTATATTTGTGATCTGAGAGTGAAGATGAAGTTGTCTGTGATGAGATTTTTGCGCGCGAGTGTAGAAAGTGGGGGAGGGGCAGAGAGTTGACGCCATCGTGGGTGCGTCATGGTATGTTATTGGCAGACGGAGATTTACATATCAATGTCAATATGGATGAATGTCAACAAACAGGAGTCACCGGAACAGGCAGAATTGTATCTTGAATTACTTGTTTGATTGTAGATGCGAAAAAGACCATATTGAGGTTGGAATTGACATGATTCTTTTTTTCAATTATTTGGTGCAGGGTATTCTCCGTACCTGGTATCGAACTTTGCAATTTGCATGCATCTATTCGATACAAGTGTGGAGCAATATCCGGGCTTTTTTAAACGGTGAGAGATCCAACGCCTGGATCGAAGAAAAATAGTCGAATCGAGATGATAAGTCAAAGGGGGGGGGTCTAACGGTAATATATAAAAATAGCTGCACATTGTCCTCTGAACTATGAGTATTCGGCAGATATGAAAAAGGCGGCTCTTGAGTCTTGGGCTCACACTGCAGTCTGCAATACCGTCTATCCATCCCAGTCTATAGTATTCATGCCATGTCAAGGTCCGTCCATTGGACGTGGTGACTGTCATTCTCATCAACCTATGGGTCATACCGTGCAATGGGTCTACGAGTAGTAGTATATGCCCCGTTTGAATACGAGTTTTTGACGTCAAGAGTTGAAAGAGGGGGGTGGGTGTATACATTGAACTGGCGGTCTTTTAAGGGTACTGCTATGGACTGGTATTATTACCGGCCGGTTATCCCGTACAACGGTATCCGTGGGACAAACAACGCATTGATGACAACAGACAGTAAAAAGTTTGTAATACGGGGGAAGGGTCTGAGAACCTCGTATTCCTGTACGGAATAGTCTAGTAGTGACAGTAACACTGAAGGACTGACTGGAGAGACTTCTCTCTCAAAACTTGGCGTTGCATGTGGCGGCGCATTGGTCAATAGTGACCGGTGACTTTATGCATATGACCTGAATGATATACTCTGCCCCTTTTTATGGGACTCTACTGTATTAGCAAGAAGAGGAAAGAAAAAACAATGACAACGCTCTGTACTCCGTACAAAGAAGACAGACAATAAACTCGTACCATTTCTGTGATATAAACATGAGAGTTTTCAATGCCCTGTTCTGGTGCCTGAGTACGTGAACTGAACTGACCTGGATTGACCCTGTAAAGACCTGGAGTACAGGTACAGGTACAGGTCAAGTAAGGTTGGTCCTAATAATGCCCGAGGTGTAATAGACGCTAGACCCATTTCTACCCGATACGTCCCGTGCTCTTTGTTTATACGAGTAACGGCGTTGGTAAGGGATTAATAGGGAGGACGATGAAGAGAAGAATACGAGTATCCGTATTTCATACGTTGAGGTACTACGCGTAGTAACTGGTTATTACTTGTAAGCATTGAAAGTGCATGTTTACATGTATTGCTCCTGCTGTACTCTGTACTCTGTAGACATGGCATTGACGATATATCCACCTTCATGCCTCGCTGTAAGAACGGGTTAACCATTTCCATGATTTCTTTTTCCCCCCTCCTCTCCTCTCTCCCCTCTAGAGTCTTGATAAATGACAGAATTCCATGTACAGTTGTCAGGGTACATGTTACATCTATGGCTCATCACAAGACTCAAGTACTCTGTACTACGACTACAATTCCATTCTGTCTCTCCCCCACACCACCGACACCCATTTCTCTACGGATACAACTATCCGTAGCTCTCCGTTAGTACTACCAATACTACTACTACTCGTAGGCTTTCCCACCCCCCTGAAACACTATTTCTCCCCCCCCGTCTTCTCCGGGTCAACCCAAGCAGGGACAGACCCTTGTTAATAAGACAAAGCAAACATGATTCAAGTCAGTCAAAGACTCAAAGCGAATATCTGTTTCTGCACTCTGTTCTGTATGACTCCCTCGTACAAGTCATACTCTGTCACACTCATCAAATCACAGCCTGTAACGTCTAGGCCATGCACCCATCCGCGTCTGTCCTTGTTAGCAGAGTAATACCGTAGGATACAATAGCATAGCATAGGTAACGACACTAACAAACCAGGCAGCTGAACTCTACTTCTCCAGGTCATCATGGGTCAACCAGCAAAGCTACTAACTAGTACTCGTAGTACTATTCATAGCTTCGCCCCATCTACTTGCACATATGGAGCAATAACACCACTACGTGTATCCGTACGGTGTGTGTGTGTACCCCGTACCAAAGTCACCTCATTTAAAATTACCCTTCGATGCCTGGACAACAGGGGTGTCATTACAAGTACGAGTAGTATTCCTGTCTTTGCCGGCCGTCCAGAGAATTCGCCACGAATGAGAGACGTCCCCTTCATCTCCCTTGGGGGAGGGTTCCCCAGACATTGGAGAATCCCGCCAAGCTCCGATCTCCATTCTAACCTGTACGAGTAGCCTGTGTGTGTGTGTGTGTGCGTGTGTCTCCCACCATAGCTGTAGCTTGTACAACTGTACTCGTACAAGGAGCCAAGAAACCAAAATGTTTAGCGCCTATTCTGTACGAGCTCTCTCCTCAAGCCACCGACACGAGCCATGGTCCTCCCCCCATCCAACGCACACACCCCCCCTGGGTGGAGAGAGAGAGAGAGAACTGTGACCTGATATAGGGACAACAACAAGTACAATGAATAAAATAACAAAAGAAATAAAATAAAAAACGGAAAACGGGAAGTGAGTGGCGTTGTTTGACTTGGGTTGACCATCTTGGCTTGTGAATAAGTACCTGTTCTTGTCCGCCCCCCCTCGGAACCTCGCTCTTCTTTCTCTCCTTTCTTTCTTTCTTTACTATCCCATCTCATCTCATCCCCATTCGTTTCCTTCTTTCTTTTTCCAACAAGCGTCATGTAAGTCTAAAAATCATCCATTCTTTTTGCTCAGCTCGAGAGTCTCGATAGACTTCATCCTGCTTGTCTTATACATCCATCAACCTACATGGACAAACATCTTCAGTATGATATGAACAATTTACTGACTGTGCTGAACAGATTCGCGTATAATAGATAATACCCTATTCTCTCTTTTCAAAAAAACACCGTCAAGATGCGTTTCACCTCCATCCTCTTCGCCAGCGCCCTGGCCCTCGTTGCCAGCGCTCAGTCTTCCGAGACGGCCTCCACCACCGCCACCAGCACCACCTCGGCCGATCCCGTCCAGTCGTCCATCCAGGCCTGCATCAAGACCTGTGACACCGACGACACTGCCTGCCTTGCCCGCTGCAACCCCGTTCCCAACCCGGACGCTTCCCAGATCAACGCCACCCACACCTGCGTTGCCAAGTGCGACCAGGGTAACGGTTCTGCCGCCCAGACCAAGCTCTACTCCGAGTGTGTTGCCGGCTGCATCAAGGACAACTACTACGACTCCAAGAGCGGCACCCCCCAGGCCACCGACAGCGGCAGCAACGGCAACTCCAAGGCCACCTCGGCCGTCTCCACTGCCTCGTCCGAGGCTACTGGCTCTTCCACCGGCTCCTCCACCGGCTCCGACAGCGCTTCCAGCACCGGCTCCAGCAGTGATTCCGAGGAGACTGGCTCGGGCTCTGACAGCGACGACGGTGGCAGCGGTGCCCCTGGCCTCTACATCTCGTCTAGTGCCATTGTCGGTGCCATTGTTGCTGCCATGGTCCTGTAAAGTTAGCCAACTTTGACATTGTACTTTTTTTCTTCTTTCTCATCCTTTAATTTCTTACTCTTTAACCGAGAGTAATGGGGGGCCTATGTTGCTCTTCAGCATCTAATAAAAAAGTTGTGTGAATACGATGGACGATGGATAAGGCGATATGTGTTAGTAAAAGAGAAAACACCCAATATACAACTTGCCCAGAGCAATTTTGTTTACTCGTGCGAATCCGTGAGCTGCTGTGTCTTTATCAAGAGTTGCCATTGAATTTTGTATGCCTTATAGAATGTCACTGTGATCATCTTCTTGCACTGGACAGTTACTGCCCATGAAGACCGATGCGCGTTGGCGATGCTGTCGAGGACTGACTCCATGGGCTGTTTACCGTAGATAATGCTGCCGACGACATTTGTCTGCATGAGAGGCATTGGCGAAAACAAAAACACTGATTTATCCCATTGTAGATGCCAGGTTTCTGTAAAAGTTGACAGCCAAATAAGCAGGTACACTAGAGAAGCACATCAACAGACAACTCGAATAGAAAGTCTGGGGTTGTCAATGTCATCGGCCTTTATTTTATGGGTCTCGACGTCGCTGTTCCCACCAAGCCGATAGCGGTGGTTCATGTAATATCGTTTGAGTGAGCTCATCTGAGTAGCAGTTTGTTGGTCGATATTGTTGAGTCAGATGACAGGTGATGACTCGGTAATGTGTGGCCAAGGGATGATGCACGATGTTGAGCACGTCCTGGTGAGGTGGTGGTTATATGAGTTTTGAGAAGTGAAGTATAAATATGACCAGAGAGAAGAGACAAGAGACGAGTATCACGGAGTGGAGAGCGTGCGTATAGCACGTGATGGGATGCTTTGGAAGAATATAATACAGGCAGGAGTCGTAGGCAATTGAGCCTCTTGCTCCTTTCCGTTGGTGAATGATTGTTAGGAATATAACACAGAATATTACTCGTATGCCCATGGCATTTTGGCAACGTTGCAACTGTTTTGGGAAAGTACGATGCATCATGCTCTACCATTCTACTCGTACCTACCTATTGTAGACAGAATCCCGTGGATTCTTCCATACATTTCCATCCGCTCCACCCTGGCCACTACGAGACGGACGGTTCGGAGTGCTAATGCCTCATCATAATTGTCGACATGGGGACATCCTCATCTCGTCTGTTCCATAGCTTAAGGGCTGGCCCACTGAGTCCCTTGTCAAGAGTCGAGACCGGTGTCCGAAAGGGAACCCACACGACACGGTAGGCTGTAGCACGACGCACAAGGGGGATAAAGATGTGCTGATTTGCCCTCCCTCTTTTTTAGGTTCTGGCCAGCATTGCTTTGGGGTGGGGAGTTCATTCGTTGATCATGCATAGATAGAAGAGATGGATTTATGAGATGTTCACGATTCTCCCCGTAAATCCAAGAGACTGTATGAATGGAATAGTACTATCTGTCGAGAGCATCGTCAACAGTTGTTGATACTGTCAACTACTAGTACGATTACGGAGTAATAACCGCCGTGACCATTTGTCAGGGTCCCCCCCTCTGTGAGACCCACTCATGGCGACCTCAGACAGTTGATGGGAGGCGCTACTTTGCTGTGCCTCAGTGCCCGTGGCCCTTCCCGTGGCCCTGTGGCTCTCAACAGGTGGGTGGGACCCCGCATCTCGGCCGTCGTAGGCAGGGCCACAGGCTGTAGGTTGGTCTCGTAGCGTGCTCAAGCTCCAACGTGTCCTCAATCTCAAAAAGGCCACCCGACAGCTTTCTCGTTCTCATCGTCCAGCCCCGAGTTAAATCTCATCTGCTTCCCAACAACTCGCTTCGCCCTCGCCTTGCCCTCCTAATTTTCTTCACCCTGGAATTGTCCTTTCCTTGTGTGCTGGGCTCGGCCAATTGGCACCCCTTTTAGATTCAGATACCCCGTCCGTCTTCTTCTTCTCTCTCTCTCTCTCCCGCTCTCGGCATCTTTTCTTCTTCCTTCTTCCACCCTTGGTTCGTCGCCGACCGGAATCCCCCTCAACGCAACACAAAACAAACTTTCATCATGAAGTTCAACTCTGTTGCTGCGGCCGTCTCGGCTGCCATGCTCGCGGGTGTTGCCCACGCTGATGAGCCTGTCGCGGAGTCATCAGTCGCCCCGGAGCTCCCTACCTTTACTGTGAGTAGCATACAACCGCCATCGTTTTCTTTGCCCCTGCACCACCATCGCCAGTCCCGATCCCGGCCCTGAGTCTCCTCTGCACACTATTTGTGGACCAGACAGCTGACAATGATTCTCCTACACAGCCTACCACTCTCAAGGCCGACTTCCTTGAGCAGTTCACCGACGACTGGGAGGCGCGATGGAAGCCCTCTACCGCCAAGAAGGACACGTCCAAGGACGATGAGGAGTGGGCTTACGTCGGCGAATGGGCCGTCGAGGAGCCTACCGTCTACAAGGGCATCGAGGGCGACAAGGGTCTTGTCGTCAAGAACCCGGCCGCTCACCACGCCATCTCGGCCAAGTTCCCCAAGAAGATTGACAACAAGGGCAAGACCCTCGTTGTCCAGTACGAGGTGAAGCTCCAGAACGGCCTCGAGTGCGGTGGTGCCTACATGAAGCTCCTCCGCGACAACAAGGCTCTCCACCAGGACGAGTTCTCCAACGCTACGCCCTACGTCATCATGTTCGGCCCCGACAAGTGCGGCCACACCAACAAGGTTCACTTCATCTTCAACCACAAGAACCCCAAGACTGGCGAGTACGAGGAGAAGCACATGAAGTCGCCCCCCTCGGCCAAGATTGTCAAGTCGACCGAGCTCTACACGCTCATCGTCCACCCCAACAACACCTACGCCATCCACCAGAACGGCGAAGAGGTCAAGACCGGCTCTCTCCTCGACGACTTCAACCCCCCCGTCAACCCCCCCGCCGAGATTGAGGACCCCGAGGACTACAAGCCCGACACCTGGGTTGACAAGGCCCGCATCCCCGACCCCGAGGCCACCAAGCCCGAGGACTGGGACGAGGACGCTCCTTTCGAGATTGTCGACGAGGAGGCCACCAAGCCCGAGGACTGGCTCGACGACGAGGCCAACACCATCCCCGACCCCGAGGCTGAGAAGCCCGCCGACTGGGACGACGAGGAGGACGGTGACTGGCTCGCCCCCACGGTCCCCAACCCCAAGTGTGCCGAGGCCTCTGGCTGCGGACCCTGGACCAAGCCCCTCAAGAAGAACCCCGAGTACAAGGGCCCGTGGACCGCCCCTCTCATCGACAACCCCGAGTACAAGGGAACCTGGGCTCCCCGCAAGATCAAGAACCCCGGCTTCTTCGAGGACAAGACCCCCGCCAACTTTGAGCCCATGGGCGCCATTGGTTTCGAGATCTGGACCATGCAGAACGACATTCTCATCGACAACATCTACATTGGCCACTCTGTCGAGGACGCCAAGAAGCTTGCCGCCGAGACCTTTGACGTGAAGCACCCCATCGAGAAGGCTGCCCTCGAGGCCGACAAGCCCAAGAAGGAGGACAAGCCCAAGTCTCCCAACGACCTCGTCTTCCTCGACGACCCCGTCCTCTACATCCGCGAGAAGGTCGACCTCTTCCTCGCCATCGCCCAGCGCGACCCCGTCGAGGCCATCAAGTTTGTTCCTGAGGTTGCCGGTGGCATTGGCGCCATCGTCCTCTCCTTTTTCGCCATGCTCGCTGTCCTCTTCAGCGGCGGCTCGTCTGCCCCCGCCGCCAAGCCCGCCGCCGAGACCAAGTCCGAGAAGGCCAAGGACAAGGCCACCGAGGGCGCGGCTACCGGTACCGACAAGGCTCAGGGCGAGGTCACCAAGCGCACGACTCGCAGCCAGTCGTAAAGCTTTAGATTGAGCTTGAGTTGGTCAATGTACGGAAGAGGAGCAAGTAGGAATATAGACCCGGGAGTCTTGATAACACACACCCCAACCCCCCCATTCAAAAGAATGTATCCCTCGTAGAGGAAGAGAGAGCAGAGAGATACGAGGAAAGGGACAGAATGTATCCTGTACTAATTCCTCAACATTGGTTTTTGTCTTTTTGTCTTGCAGTGTACCATGATTTTTTGTTTCAAGGCGTTTTTGCAGAATTATTATCAGGCAGCTAGTGGAAGAATCAGAAGTCTTAAAAAACACAAGGGAAAAGAGAGTGAATCTGATGTGAAGATGTCATGGATTGATGTACTCGTAACAGTAGGGTGAATGTTGTGAGTGTTACGGTGTCCGCCTGTGGTTTTCCGGTGGAGCGGCAAGCGTCGGCATCGGCTCAAGGAATGGGTAGTTCACACAGTTGTCTCTACAACGAACTCGATAGATATGATCACTGATACAAGGACTAGTACTCCGTAGTCGTACAACAATCCATGCTCGTAGGTGGTTATTGACCATTTTCACAAAGTAATGTTATCTACTAATGTGTCAAGAAAAAGATATCAATACCCCCGACTATCATCACTTTGGGACACATAAGCAGCAATTACGTAGATAAGAGTTCGAATTCGTCGCTCAAGTCCGGCCTAGCTCGCCGACTTCGGTGGGACGGGACAGTACCACACACTGGAGCTCCCCCCCCTCCTCCTCCTCTTCTCCCCTCCCTCTCTCCACTTCCCCACTTTGTGTATGGCCCATCCACCCCGGCTATTGCTAGGCCGATTGACATTGGGGCGTTCCGTGCAGTCTTGTCTTGTCTTTTTGACTTGTATAAGTGGCTATATATTTTTGTGTCTCTGAGAGGCCACCTTTTTTCCTCTTCTTCTTTCTTCCTATCTTGGTGAGAAGAAGCTCAGAGGACCACAATTGATCATATTCACTTTTCTTCTTCTTCTTCTTCTTCTTGTTCCCTCTCAATTGTACTACACATACTCATCCATGATGCGTCGAGCCGTCTCCCGCAGCAGCAATGTCGTAGCCTCGGTTACTAGGGCGGGTGTAGCTGTCCCCCGCGTGTCCAGGGTGGGAGCAGCAATGCCCTTGATGGCGAGGCAGTCGGCGACTGCCATTCCCTCGTCCAAGAGGACGCTGCACGTAACGGCGGGACAGCCTAAGCTCACGACGGCGGCTGCCCCTCCGTCGGAGGGCTACCCGACCACACACGACAAGATCGCCTCGGTGGGCAAGACGCCGTACTTCCTCAACAACGCCTTCTACGAGTCCGAGACGACCGAGTACATTGACCTGCCGGACCCGGCGACCAACAACCTGGTGACGCGGGTGCCGCAGATGACGGACGGCGAGATGAAGGCCGCGGTGGCGAGCGCCGAGGCGGCGTTCGGGCCATGGCGCGACACGACGGTGCTGCACCGCCAGCAGATCATGTTCCGCTTCGTGCAGCTGATCAAGGACAACATGGACCGACTGGCGGCGAGCATCACGCTGGAGCAGGGGAAGACCTTTGCCGACGCCAAAGGTGACGTCCTGCGCGGGCTGCAGGTGGCTGAGGCGGCCGTGGGGGCGCCCGAGCTCCTCAAGGGCGAGGTGCTCGAGGTGTCGCGGGACATGGAGACGCGGACGTACCGCGAGCCTCTGGGGGTGACGGCGGCCATCTGCCCGTTCAACTTCCCGGCCATGATCCCGCTGTGGTGCATCCCCATGGCGACCATCACGGGCAACACGCTGGTTCTCAAGCCGTCGGAGCGCGACCCGGGCGCCGCCATGATCCTGGCGGAGCTGGTGCAGAAGGCGGGCTTCCCCGACGGCGTCGTCAACGTCATCCACGGGGCCCACCGCGCCGTCAACTTCATCCTCGACGAGCCGGCCATCAAGGCCATCAGCTTCGTCGGCGGCAACAAGGCCGGAGAGTACATCTTCACGCGGGGGTCGGCCAACGGCAAGCGCGTCCAGGCCAACCTGGGGGCCAAGAACCACGCCGCCGTCCTCCCCGACGCCAACAAGAACCACTTCCTCAACAGCGTGGCTGGCGCCGCCTTCGGTGCCGCCGGCCAGCGCTGCATGGCCCTGTCGACTCTCGTCATGGTCGGCGAGACGAGGGACTGGCTCCCCGAGCTGGCGGAGCGTGCCAAGGGGCTGAAGGTGGCCGGCGGCTTCGACCAGGGCGCCGACCTGGGCCCCGTCATCTCCCGCCAGAGTAAGGAACGCATCGAGCACCTCATCTCCACGGCTGAGAAGGAGGGCGCGACCATCATCCTCGACGGACGCGGCAAGGGTCCGGCCGAGTACCCGGACGGCAACTGGGTCAGCCCGACCATCATCACCGACGTGACGCCCGACATGACGTGCTACAAGGAGGAGATCTTCGGCCCCGTCCTCGTCTGCCTCAACGCCGAGTCCATCGACGACGCCATCGACCTCGTCAACGCCAACGAGTACGGCAACGGCACCGCCATCTTCACCCGCTCCGGCGCCACAGCCGAGACCTTCCGTCGCCGCATCGAGGCCGGCCAGGTCGGCATCAACGTCCCCATCCCTGTGCCCCTGCCCATGTTCTCCTTCACCGGTAACAAGAAGAGCATCGCTGGTGGCGGGGCCAGCACTTTCTACGGAAAGCCTGGTATCAACTTTTACACGCAGCTCAAGACTGTTACGGCTTTCTGGCCTAGTGCTGATGCTGTTGCTAAGAAGGCTTCTGTGCATATGCCTACTCTTTAATAGGGAGGGTCAAAAGGAAATTGGAGTTTATGATTTGAATATGCGTTAGTTTATGAAATTTGACTGTGTTTTTTTTTTCTTTTCCAATCTTGCAATGTTGAAGTGTGGTTGCTTGTGGTGTAAGTGATGAGTATACCTCACATGTTCGTAAGAGTGTGATGCAAACAACTTAAATGAGCACATCAAATCTTGACGAAAGAAGGGGGAAAAAAAGGGTAGAATAGATATGATAATCAGAAGACGGAAAGAAAAAACACATATCTTGAGCAAAAGAAGACAAAAAGACAAAAAGAAAAACAATGCGCCAACCGCGAATCGAACGCGGACCCTCTGCTTATCCGTATGAATGGAAGGCAGATATTGTAACCATTCAACTATTGGCGCTTGTAGTGAATTTCGCTGATTAATGGGCCAGTTTGTTTGACTTATATCACTACCACATCGGATCGGATGGCTTCTCAGCAGTATGTTAGATTTGTCCACTAAAGCATCATGTTATCTCGTCAAGAAAATAGGTATAATAGACAATATGTGTACTATTTGAACTGTGCTTCGGAAATCATATGCATAATGAAGCATTCATAATATTGCGGCATTATTTACGGTATTATCACTAACACATTGCAATATCTGAAAGTCAAGTAATTGATAAATCGCTGGGTATATAACACTGGAGTAGAGATGGAAAGTCGGATGAGCAGAGAATGAACAAAAACCATCAACAAGAGACCGAACGAAAAAAAAAAAAAGACGGTACTACTCTTTGTGGTCCTGGGAAGACACAAAGACGGTACTTTCACCAACATCACTCTCCCCCTGACTACTAGCACTGGCCTTGTCGGTCTCATTCAACGGCGAGACATCAGCAATGACCTGACGACCATCCCACTTCGCCATACCCCCGATCATAGGACGGTACAGGTACTGGAACCACTCGGGCCAGGAGCGGAGCCTGTTGCCCAGAGCGCCGAAAGCAGGCAGCATGATAACCCCGCTCTTCCCGGAGAGGACCTTGCGGACGATGGCCTCGGCGACAGTCTCAGGGTGCAGCGCGGGCATGAGGAAGGCGGCGTCCTGGCGGAAGCCGTTGAAGAGCGGGGTGCCGACGTGGCCCGTCTGGACGAGGACGGTGCGCACGCGGTGTGCGCCGTGGATGGAGCGCAGCTCGGCCGTCAAGCCCTCGTGGAGGCTCATGGAGGCGGCCTTGGAGGCGGCGTAGTCGACTGCCCCCGGGATGGGGATGTGGGCCGTCAGCGACGAGACGGTGACAAACATGCCGTGGTCGCGCGTCACCATGCTCGGCACGAAGGTCTGGGCCGTCCAGAAGGGCGCCAGGGCGTTGACGTCGAAGGTGAAGCGCACGTCTTCGGGCGTCGAGTTCAGGACTGGCTTGCCGCGCGCCACGCCGGCATTGTTGATCACGACCGTCGGCTCGCCCACCTCGGCGCGGACCTTGGCCGCCACGGCCTCGATGTTTTGAACCGACCGGAGGTCACACTTGTAGTAGTGGACCTTGGAAGCTATAACCTCAGTCAAATCAGTCAGTCAGTCGTCCCCCCCCCCCCACACTTCAATGTATAAGTGCTCGCTATTGATCTCACTTACATGCGGTAAAAGTCAGAGGCAGGACGTCGATAACGACGACGGTGATGCCCCTCTCCTCAAACAGCTTGACCATCTCGCCGCCTATGCCGCCCGCTCCTCCCGTCACAAGAACAATCTCCTTGGACCAGTCGTATTTGTCGCTCACCCAGCCATTGAGCACCCCATCTGAAAGCCACTCGTTTACCACGCGCCACACGCCCGCATACAGCAGACCGTGCAGGAACTTGCCCACGATGGGGTGGACGGTCGATAGGTCCCGGCCGCTCTTGGTGAAGCGGGCGAGCGCCACGACGGGTAGTAGCACGGCTGGGTTCAGAGCTGTGGCCCGGGCCACCCGGGCGACTACGTCGAAGATGAAGCCCTCGCGGGGGATGAGGCCGCTGTACATAGGCATGACGGGGAGTCGGTAGGAGGGCGGTTTTCTTTGTGGTCTTTCGTCCTAGTATTTGTCGTATCTTGCGTGTGTATACATGTATTTTCTGACTCTGGTAGCTTCCACTCGACAGGCGGGGGAGTTTTTGCACTTTGTGTCTCTCCCACATGTGCGTTTATGCCCGTTGCACGAGTAGCGGCCTGAGGCGCGGCCACGCCTCGGAGCTTATGGACCTGCCTCTTGTGTCCTTCCAGTCATACGCACTCATTCTCTATCCTTGCATCAGCTGCACGCCAATGACGGGAATCGGGCCATCTCCCTTCCCCATCGCGCTGTCTTACACGGCACGCTGTTGGTGCCTATCCCCTCCCCCCTAGTCTAGCGCAATTGCACTTTGCGAAAGATAATAGTGTGCGAGCTATCTACGGTCTGCCTGCATAGTAGTATTGAATACCGTGGCTCCCGGTCAAGACCCCTGCCATATTTGATGACCTCTGGCTATTTCCGCTGTAGATATGTCTTTTATCATCTTCTTCCAGGGGACATTTATCCTGGCCGAGGTATGATCATATGCACGTACATCAGTTGTAAGTAGATGCATATGACCATCTCCACTATTGAGGTGATCGTCACCGGGGGCGTCCGAATGTTTAAGTACGCGTACCAGTGCAACAAAACGAGAAGAGCACATAGAGAGCGTTACATGAATGCTACCTTGGTGCAGATAATGGAAAGCATATGTTTCTTTAAGAAAAAAACCCCCCCCCCAAGCAGATCAGTTCTTCAATAAAGAATTATGCAGGGATTAGGAGCCGACAACCCGTGCACAAAACTGTTGCTGATTCTGATCGACAAGAGCTCAAGGGTAAGCAAATTGACAACAGGGGAAGAAGCCCCATCCAAATGGTGCCAATTCGGTGATTTCATCAACCTCTGGTGCTTATCTTTCATCCGTCCCCATCATCAACAGAGAGTACCGGCAAAATACAAGCGACCGAAAATGAGCTGCCCACGTCTACTCAAGGCGCGGGCCACCTGCATAGCCCGCCATGCCCTCCTCCCCCGTATGGCACAGACATGCGCGGCCGCCAGCCGACGCTCTATGAGCTCAACCTCGGCGTCTGGTCTGCGCAGCCTGCTCAAGGTGTCGGAGGAGGTCGCCGACGCCGTGGCCACCGATAAGCCCGTCGTAGCCCTGGAGTCGACCATCTACACGCACGGCGCCATGGGAAGGCACCTTGCCGCGGAGCACGAGAAGCTGATCCGTAGCCACGGGGGTATCCCTGCCATCATTGCCATCGTCGACGGTGCGCCTACCGTGGGCGTATCGTCAGATGATATCGTGCGCATAATCGATAGCAACAGCGCCGCTAAGGTGTCGAGGCGAGACATGTCGTACCTCGTCGGCATGGTAAGAGACACCTGAGATTTGTATTTGTTGAACTGACGAACTCAACTGATGCATGAAAAAAACTACAGGGCATCGCTGGTCGTAAGCTGCACGGTGGGACCACCATCTCGGGCACCATGCTCCTGGCCCGACTCGCTGGCATTCGCGTCTTTGGAACCGGCGGGCTGGGCGGCGTGCACCGCAACGGTGAGAACACCATGGATATCTCTGCCGACCTGACGGAACTGGGTCGCACGCGCGTCGCCGTCATCAGCTCCGGCTGCAAGGGCTTCCTTGATATCCCGCGGACGCTCGAGTTCCTCGAGACCCAGGGGTGTCTGGTGTCGACGTTTGCCGACGGTCGTGCGGGCAAGGTCGACTTCCCGGGCTTCTGGGCGAGGAACAGCGGCAGCCCGAGCCCCAGCGTCGTCTACAACGAGAGGGAGGCGGCCGCCATGATCCTCAGCCAGGAAAGGCTGAACATCGAGTCGGGCATGCTCTTTGCCAACCCCATCCCGGAGGAGTACGGTATCCCGCTCCCTCAGATCCAGAGCGCCATAGAGCAGGCCGTCAGGGAGGCCGAAGAGAACGGCGCGACGGGCAAGGACAACACGCCCTACATCCTCGGCCGCCTCAAGGAGCTCACGGGTGACAAGGCCGTCGTCGCCAACATGGCCCTCGTCAAGCAGAACCTCATCAGGGCTACCAATGTCTCTGTAGAGCTGTCCCGTTTATTGCAGCAAGATGCGTAAGTTTTGGGTGGTGCACGCGCAGACGGCGAAGAAAAAAAAACATATATATTGGTTGTGGGTGTTCATGTAACTCAATTTCTAGATAGAAACTCGTACTCCAGTACCTTCCTTCCCACGCCGCCTCCTTCACCAACCCTCGCAACACGCCCTCCGGAGACCAAGACGCCCCAAGTCGCCAGCCATGAACCTACCGCCGATATCATGGTTGCCGGCTCAGTAGCCGTTGATCTGAGCTGTGACTACGCCAGTACAGACAAGACACGCGTCTCCCCCCAGCCCAGCACCTCCAACCCTGCTGCTATTAGCCAGTCCATCGGCGGAGTCGGGTACAATGTTGCCCTGGCTGCCCACCGGGCTAGTGGCTCTGGAAAGGTCAAGTTTTGCAGCCTGATTGGCGACGACGTGTGAGTTAAACCCCATCTGTCCTCTATTAGACGAACAGGACTATCATTGACAGAATACACCAACAGAGCTGGGTCTACTGTCCTCTCGGCTATCGAGGCCGAGGGCCTTGACACAGCGTACATTCGTCGCCTGGGTGCTGAACACGCCCCGGCTAACCGTACAGCCCAGTACGTGGCCGTCAACGACGGAGAGAAGAACCTCGTCATGGCCATGGCCGACATGAACATCTTCTCGCAGCACTCCTTCCAGGACGACTGGCGCAAGGCTGTGGGCGAGGTGAAGCCCAAGTGGCTGGTGGTGGACGGCAACTGGGACCAGAAGGACATCAAGGCACTCGCGGCGGCTGGCAAGGAGCAAGGCAGCCAGGTGGCCTTTGAGCCCGTCTCCGCCGAGAAGTCGGCCAGGCTGTTTAGTCCTCTGGGCCGGGACCAGGCACCGCCAGGTGTCTTCCCCAACGCCCCCGTCGATCTCGCATCCCCCAACACGTACGAGCTCCTGCAGATGTACACGGCCGCCAAGGCTAACGGATACCTCGACACGCCCGAGTGGTTCGGCGTCATCGACTCGTTTGGCATGCGCGGCGCCCGCGAGCGCTTCGTCTACATGACGACGCCCGAGCTGACCGACGCCGGCACCCCCGTGCAGTCGATCCAGCTGCTCCCCTACATCCCCACCATCATCACCAAGCTCGGCTCCAAGGGCGCCCTCCTCACCACCCTGCTGGCCAAGGACGACCCTCGCCTCTTCGCCGCCGACAGCCAGCAGTACATCCTGGCCAGGGCGGTCGGCCACCCCACCATCGGAGGCGTATACATGAGGCTGTACCCCGCTGCGGAGGAGGTGGAGGATGTCGTGTCTGTGAACGGAGTTGGAGATACCTTCCTGGGTGTCTTGATCTCTGGGCTGGCGCAGGGCGGTAGCGTGGAGAAGCTGGTGAATGTCGCCCAGCAGGGCGCCGTCATGTCGCTGAGGAGCGCGGATTCTGTCAGCCCCGAGGTGTCCAGTCTCCAGAGATCTATCACCAAGGCTATCCTGTAAATATCGTGTACCTATATTAGCATGTATCATTGCATATTTTCCTTTAGCAAAAAAGTAACCGAATTCAATTTTATTTCCTGCATCTAATGACGGTCCCAACCGATGTGGAAGTTATACGGAGCAAAAAAAGAAATGTTTGACCATTGTCTGCAAGCTAACAACCGGGTTCGAACCGGTGACCTTAGGATCTGCAATCCCACGCGCTACCGCTGCGCCATATCAGCTGTTGTTAGCGCAATTGGTGCATTCGTCCATTGAAGTCGTTGGGCAGCTCCGTAGACGGGTGAGAGATTCAATTTGATTGGGTGGGGCACGGGAAGGCAACATTTTGGCGGGGCAGTGTCAGTTCTATGCAAGGCTGAGGACTCTAACAAAAAAAAAAAAAAAAAAAAAGTCAACGCCTAAGCCAACGACCAAGCCGGGTTACCACCACAAACATACACAACATACAACCCACACAGACTGGTGAATTTTTCTTTCTTTCACCATGGCGCCCCCCAAAGACGACAAAATGTCCGACTCCGACTCCGCATCAGAGAGCGACTTCTCAGGCCTCGACTTCAACGATGAGCAGCAAAACGACAAGGGCGCCAAGGCGGCCCTGTTCGACAAGGACTCGGACGAAGAAGAGCTGGAGCGCATGGTTCTGGGCAACAGCACCGGGTTCCGCGAGAACCTGTTCAAGGGCAACGACTGGCTGATGGACGGAACGGACGAGGTGGACGGCCAGTTTGGCGACGACGCCGGCGGCGAGCTGGAGGACGTGCAGGACAACGACCTGTTCATGTTTGACGGGAGCGTCCCTGGCGCCCCCGGCGGCAAGAAGACAGAGGGGATGACGGCGTCCGTCGGCGGCGGCGAGGACAAGCCGGCGTGGAAGGACAGCGACGACGAGAGGCTGGCGGTGTCTCTGGCGGGAGCGACGAGGCTGCGCAAGCTGCGGATGACGGAGGCCGAGGACGTGGTCAGCGGCACAGAGTACAGCAGGCGTCTACGACAGCAGTACGTGCGGCTGAACCCGAGCCCTGCGTGGGCCAAGACGGGAAGCCAGGGGCGACGCCCTTCGAAGCGCAGACGCAAGTCGGCGACGGGAGCCGGAGCGACAACATCAGACGACAACTCCAACTCGTCGTCGAGCGGCTCCGACAGCGACGACGGCAGCGACATCGAGGCGCAGCCTCTGCAGACGTTCCTGCGCGACGTCAACAAGCTCTCGGGTCACGGACAGCAGCAGAAGCACCGCCGTCTGCGACCGGAGATCATCGACATCCAGCGGACGCGGGAGATCCCCGACCGACACAAGGCCCCCGTGGACAGCCTGTCGTTCCACCCCTCGTACCCGGTCCTGCTGTCCTCGAGCCCCGCGTCGGTTCTGTACCTGCACCACATCGCCCCCGAGGCGCACCCCACGCCCAACCCGCAGCTCACGTCGGTGCAGGTCAAGAACGTCGACGTGCGACGGTCCGAGTTCCTGTACCCGTCGGGCGACAAGATCTTCTTCGCCGGGCGCAGACGGTACTTCCACCACTGGGACCTCCCCTCAGGCAGCGTGCAGAAGACGTCGCAGATCCAGGGTGCCAGCACCAAGACGGAGCACAAGTCCATGGAGAGGTTCCGCCTCAGCCCGTGCGGGCGGTACATGGCCGTGGCGGCCACGCCCAAGAAGGGCGGAGGCTCCGTCAGCATCCTCAGCACCGCTACCATGCAGTGGGTCGCCTCGGCCCGCATGGCCAGCCACAACGGCATCGCCGACTTCCGCTGGTGGAGCACGGGCGACGGCCTCACCATCCTCGGCAGGGACGGCCAGGTGGGCGAGTACAGCGTCGAAGCCCGTCGCTTCCTGGGCATCTGGCTCGACGAGGGATGCGTGGGCGCCATCGTCCTCGGCCTCGGCGGTCACCAGGGCCCCTCTGTCCTCGGTGACGACCGCTGGGTCGCCGTCGGTTCCAGCTCGGGTATCACCAACATCTACGATCGTCAGGAGCTTCTGGTCCACACTGGATCAGACGAGGACGATGATGATGTGACCATCAAGGAGAGGCCTACGCCTACCCGCACCTTTGAGCAGATTGTCACGCCCATCACCACACTGTCCTTCTCTCCCGACGGGCAGCTCATGGCTTTCGCCTCCCAGCATGCCAAGGATGCCCTGCGCCTCGTTCACCTCCCCTCTTGCACCGTCTACAGGAACTGGCCTACTGAGCAGACGCCCCTGGGTAGGGTGACGTCTGTGGCTTTCAGTCGGCAGAGTGATCTTTTGGCTGTGGGGTGTGATGCTGGAAAGATTCGCATGTGGCAGGTACGGAACTAGACTGTTTTTTTCCCCCTTCTATCTTCGATTTGTACACACTCTCTTTTTATATGTTTATAGGAAGGATAAAGAAAAGAAAATGAAATCCAATTATACACTATCAAATCATCTCAACCCAGAAAAAACCCCCTACTAGATGATCATCCTGAGGAGCTCTCGAAGTGGACTCCCCCTCGGCACAGAGTGTCGAGGATACATCCTCTTCTTCTTGTTGGACATGATGTAGCTCGACAGCTCGGAGACGTTGCGGAAGAATCTGACGTCGGTCCCGCTGGTCATGGCGCTGAGGAATTGGTAGATGTTGATGTGGACTTTGCTCAGGGCCTATTTCCGTCATTCAGTCAGTCAGTCGTGAAGTTGTGCACACATATAGAATATATGCATGCTTGAACGCCTCTCCCCTCGATTACCTTGCGACATTGATTCTTGCTGGGCAAATCATCCTGCAACCCGAGATCTCGGCATAGACGCTGGAAATCGTCCAGGGCGCCTTGACCGAAGTAGGCGTCCCATCTGTCTTCGATGGAGGGTTTGTTCTTCTCGTTGGTGACCTTGGTAGCCTTGGTGGGTTTGGTTGAGGAGCTCTTCTTCTTTGACATTTTTCGTGATGGCTTCTTGTGCGATTTCTGTGCGTTAAATGATATGGTTTTCTTTCTTTCTTGTTTACGACTACATATACCAAACCTTTATATATCCATCTACGCCTCCCATGTAAACGACTAAGAAAAGTCATGTTTGCTGAATCCTGAAGAATAAAAAATGCCTTGCCAACGTCAAATGTAATGCATCACCTCATGTGATGAGGCATTCAGAACCAACAACCATCATCACGGCCGGGAACAAACCCGACCGGGACAAGACGATAAAGAGGAAGGAAGAAAAAGGAAAAACGATATTATAGGCTGAGAATACATCGTGCATTGAACAAGTTGTTCTTCTAACCGGTGTCCCCGTTTTGGGGGGGGG
>FYEV01001778.1:665923-726015 GCA_900188565.1 Geosmithia flava
GGGGGCAACATCGGCCAATGTTTATGCTACACAGCATAGCCACAAGTCAGGTCGCCAAAAGGACGGCCAACCGACTTGTCACAGCACCTTTTTTAAGCCCAGTAGGCCGCAGGTGGCAGGCAGCAGTGTGGCTGATGTTGTGAATCCCAAGAGAGAAAAAAGAGAGAGAGCGAGAAAAGAAAAGAGAAAAAAAAAAAAAGACAAAAAGAGAAAAAGATATGTTTGGTGATACATGAAAGAATAGCTGAACTAGACATTCCACCATGTCAACCCCTGTCACCACTCTGCAGTCCTCACGCACTCATTTTCTATACTAGTAGTAGTATAATCTGACCATGTCAACTCGGCTTGTGGCATGGCCTGTATGAAAAGAGCAAACTTTGGTATTCGGCTATAATCAAGGACCATAACAAAGGGTGAGACAAAAAAAGGGAGTAAGTACTAGTATTGGCAGTCCAAGAATCAACTCCCTCTGCCGCCCACCCTCTCTCTACCTGTCCATCCTCCAACCCTTCCATACTACCTGTGCTCGGTAAGTTGAGTGTATTAAAGAAGAGAAAAGGCCAGTATGAACAAAAAGAAAAAAAAGAAACGAAAGAAGAATGACCCGTCTGATCTTGTCCCCTCACCCTGACAGCTATGATGTATGCCATGCCCTGTCCCGTCCTATCCTATCCTATCCTCCCTTATTCCCCCACATTGATCTGTTACAGAAACACACACATACACACAGACACAACACAATACAAGAAAACATATACTCTTTATGGAAAAAAAAACTCATATTTCTGTCGATTCCCGTCTACTATACCAATAAAGAAAGAAAAAGGAAAAAAAAAGTGTCATTGAATGTGGATACACAACTCATTACTCGTATCTCATGCAGGTACATACAACAAAAGAATTGAGCCCAGCTTATACTCGCATACTCGTACTAACAGAATCATCACCAAAACTTCATACCACCCGATGCACTTAATCTAACAATGTCTCATATCCACCCCTCCATTACAACCTGATAGGGTCCTTCTTCCCTCTCAGTACCCCTCTGCCTCTTCCCGTAACATCGTCATTGTCTAGCGTAGGTGGACTGACCACTCCCCCCATTCTTCATCCTTTGTCTCGGGCAGAGCATTCCAGTCTACTAATTCATCAATCTCACGGGTGAGAGAGAGAGAGAGGAACGCCACTTATTCCTTTCGGTATGAATACCTTTCGCCCCCTCGTTGCCATTGACAACAAAAAGGCGTCGTTTCTGAGTGAGAGAGAAATGCTTTACGTTGCATTGTTGAACAAAGTGCTACCATAGAGAAAGTGTGAATCTCTCACTCTCTCCTCCTTCTCATTCTGTTCACACCTTCTACCCTCTCTCATGTTTATTCCTTCAAAACTCTCCCCATCATTGACCCCTTTTATAAACAAAATTGCCCCATACATTAATTGGTCAACTATTGTGTCTCCTGTCATTTTGAAGAAAAAAAAGAATCCACGAAAAGGAAGAGCAACGCAGCCTAGCTGTCAAAGGGGTACCCCCAAAACACCTCGAGCAATCATGCTCTCCCAAAAACCACCCTGTGAGAAGGAGAAGACGGTCAAGGACCAAATCAAATTCTTCGAAATGCTTGAAAAGAGCAGTCGTCAATCCTCACCGTCATCCATCATCCGCAGAATATGTCGCCCTCTCAAAAAGGTCATGACCAGGAGGAATCCTCGCCCCGTTACATGGAGGCCCAGTAGTATCACCGATGTCAAAGCAGCACGCCCATCCTCGGCGTCGGCAGCAACAGCAGCGGCAGTGGCAGCAGCAGCAGCAGCCCAGCTGCGCGTACTCGTCACCGTCAGGGCCGAATCCCCCGTCGACAAAAACTTCCACCAAGAGTACCAGACGAGTCCCGGTTTCGACGTCACTGACGACCTGTGCAACGGTCTCGCCCGCCGCATCCACCACTGCGCCAGGGAACTCATCACCAGGTCCGACCCCAAGGCCACCGAGCCGCTCCGGTATACCGCCCCGCACACCAAGATCGCCAGGTACCGCCTCATGTTCCGCATCGACAGGAGGGGCGCGCCGTGGAGGGAGATGCACTTCACCTCGTTCCAGGAAAAGACCATGACGCTCCCAGCTGCTCACGAGGTCGTCCTCGAGACGGACCGTATCATCGGCCTATTCCTCCAGAGTTACGATGCCGCTTTCCAATGGGCCCTGCCTTCGGTTGTCCAGCAGGACCCCCTTAGCCACAGGAAGACGACCCCGAGGATCGGCGCTAAGCAGGACACCCACTGTATCCCCAGCTATATCGACACGCCGGGCTACTCGATCCATCTCAGTCTCCATACCCAGGGTCCGGACTGCCCTGGCCACGACTGGTCTGTCAAAGTGGATAGCAGGCAGGACACGCCCCTCACGCTGGATCGTGCGGAAGACCTCATGTCCGAGGTGGGCGAAATCATGTACGAGGCTGTCAGAGCGAGGGAGGACGACTTCATCGAGATGCACGAGCAGTGCGATGCACTCGAGGGGACTCATGGCTGCCGCCACGTTCAGCAGGGAGCTTTCGACCTCCACGCCGCCGTGCGCAACAACTATGGCCCCGACTTTTCGCATCTGTCGACTCGGCACCAGAGTTTCCGTCTGCTCATCAACCACAGCCATGCTGACGCCCTTGTCTGCATCCTGAAGCAGGAACTCGAGACGGCTCGCCACCATTGCGACACTGCCATCAACAAGACTGACGAGCTGGTCTTGAAGGTACACGAGATGCGCACCAGGAACTGGAAAGTTCGCCAACCTCTTACAGTCACCCTGGGCCCTTCCAACCTCCACTCTCGGAAGACGATTGAACGGATCCTCGAGCGTGTCGTGACCGGCATGACCGATGTTCTTAGCGGCCACGGTACCGTTGCTGTCGTGACGGTTCACAAGCGAGGACACCTGGTTCTGGATGAGACTGTTTGCGACGGGGAAGACTTGGAGCTCAACGACCCGACTCTTTTCAATTCGGCTGACCGCAAGGTCCAGGTCCTCAGGTGCCGTCTGGGACAACGTATTCAGGAGGACCTCGCCATGGTACTCAAAGATACCATCTCCTTGAGAACGCCACTCCCTCTCCCGGAGATCAACATTGTCGCACCCAGTGAAATCAGCATGGAGCCGGTCAACCACCCGATAGGGGAGACATTTGATCCTAGCCGAAGGCTCTCGAAGAAATTGCCCTTGTCCGACCTCCGCCGACGATCTCTCGAGGAGGAAGAGGCAGCAAGCCAGACGTGCCAGTGGGTCGCCAATGACAACCTTGCCCAAAACAACAATTATATGCACAGGATACTCTCCAAGGACGACTCCTCCGAATGCATCTCGACTCCCAGCCTGGGAGACAGTTTGGCAGATACCGGTAGCCTCCATCATCACGAGGGCGTAACGACGCCCGAGTCGGCGCGGCATCTGTCACAGAGCTATGATGGCGTTGACGTCGACAATGCTGATCCCGAGAACTTTCGACACACACATGACCACCTTGAAACAGGGAGCATAGGGACAGTAATCCGCCACCCAGAGCCATCGCTGAGGGCTGAGGTCATGCTTCTCCCCGACCAGTGGAACCGAGTGCCTTCTAGTCAGCTGCACAGAGGGAAAGACCTCCGTCTCGCCTCCAAGGGGTCCGGCTTAATGGTCCAGGAGACTGAGACTGCCGAGGCTCTCGGCGATGGTGTCAACTACCGTGGGGCACCTGCAGGTCTCCAAAGGAAGCCATCCGGTGAATCCCAAGGTCTCGTACTTGGCGGTTCTGGCTCGCTGCAAGGGTTTGTCCCGCGCCGTGCCTTTATCTCGGCAGAGATAGCACCCGCACAGACGTTTGTCAATGCTAGCGCAGTCTTTGACCAACGGCCAAGAACTTCCCCGGCTGGTAGCTCCTCTTGCGCCCATGGGTCACTGGGGGCTGAAAATGGCTTCCATTCAAGGGAAATCCTGCAGAACCAGCTCAAAAGGAAGAAGAGCAATTCTATTGCGGGAAGTCGCGTTCACGACACACCAGCTGTCGTTCGTGCTGCCCCAAGCCGGAGATACACACTCCCAGCAACGGCCATGGCTTTCACGGGCTCTTTTGGTCATTCCCGGTGGGCTTTGGACTCCCGTTGAGTGCATAGATCCACATTGTGTCCGAGTATATGGCGAAAAAGACGTAAACCAACACTTGCAAAGATGTCGAGCTGAGTGAACTGATTTGTTTGGAGTTTTGTTTATGGTATTAATATCTGGTTTTGTTGTTTATATTTGATTTGTATTCAGCCCTGCGCACTGGCGATGCTTTGATATTGGCCTATGGGCCGCATTTTCAAAAGGCGGTTTTTTTTCTTCTTATTTTCTTTTTGGCGTTGACGGAGGGGATATCAACGCACGGTATGGCGTTATGGCATTGTATATGTTGCTTTTTGCGTGTGTAATATTAGAGAGATTTGAATCTTTTGACTGAGGCATAATTTGAATGGCCAGCAATATCCTCTGAGACGCTGGCCATAGCTTTTACTGCATATAATCAGCTGCCTTTTTAACTGAGCATAGGGCCATGTGTGAGACTCCTGCCGCTGCATGTCATCAGACTCTGCCACAGTCGTTATAATGCAGGAGCTCTGGTCCTCGTCAGAAAGCTCATGACCTGCCATGTAATACCGTATGGACATTTGAGCCGGAGGTTTAGGGGTGAGGGATCCATACCACTCTGACACTTGCAAGGACTACAACCATTGTCGCGGCCTCAAGAGACAGAGTCGTATGAGGAGGAAGGGGGGTGCGTGGATAGCCAAGGTCGATGACATGCGATATCATACAAGCTCAGCATCTCCAAGATCGACAAGAGTCTTGGCACTCGACCACCTTATAATCAAGATGTCTCCATTCTCAGCCGAAAGGGTGTTGTCAGCGTCGGTACCCTGTCCCTGTACATCACGGTCCTTGAGCATGCGAATGAATACGGTGGTATTTAAATCCGGGGAGTCAATCATGCTGACGCCACCAGCCGTGTCGTTGAGGTTCTGCAGCTGCTGCGGGAAGGAGGCCAGGAAGGACGAGAGGTAGTGGTTATGCAGCAGGGCTTGGTGTCTCGTAGCATATGCCACCTCCATGGAAGAAAGCCTAGACCGCAGCTCGTCGCTTGATAGGTAGTGAAGAGCGTGCTTGTCGATCTGAGAGAGAGGAAGAGATGTCAGCGACAAAACTACCACAAGTATGATGCATCATATGTATTACCTTGGCAATCCTTGCTCGTAAGTAGCTGCGGACGAGAAATTTGAAACGCTCAAGTTCCGTCTGGATGACGATGAGAGCGAAGTTTGTTTTGGGGTCCATGTCGCCCGTCATGTCCTCGACTTTCTCAATCTGTGCCTTGATCCTGGCGTTGACGCGCTCAAACAAGCCCCCCGTCGGCCAGCTGTGTAGAGAGAAGGTAATGTTAGCATAATGGCGTAGACAAGAATAGAAGTGATGGGGAAGAGGACGTGTCGCACGTACTTTAGAAGCTCAGGAGCTGACCGCTCAGCAACCCAGAGGCGCGTCAGAGCCTGCAGGTCGCTTGTCTCGCGAGGGATGCCACCTGAGGAGGGGTCAACCTCGCGAAGAATGTCATCGATATCCATAATTGAGGTGGCGGAGTCAGTTGCAGGTTATATGACGTGGGTTTGTCTGATTCAGAAAAGAAGAAGAAGTAGAAATGTATCACAGGCAAAGTTGCGAATACTGCATGTGTTGTTGAGGATGAAATGTCAAAAGTCTTGAGTTGCGTACTCGTATGAATTTCGACGCGTTAATGATCCACAGGCGCAGTCGAGCCCCTCATTCGTTCCTGCTGTGAGTGATGTGACCCCTCCAACCAAGCTTCACTAAGACAAGCTTCACCAAGTTAAGAGAGGGAATCATAAAAATAATCTATCAAGTAAAATTGATTGTACTTGGTTTTATAAAATAAAACTTTTGTTTAGTTCTATATCTAAGCGCATGTATTTTGTCTTCTTCTTTTTACCCCACACTTTCTCCATGAGCACCCGACCACAGCCCAGAAGATGCACACCCGTGTGTGACTTCGGCCTCTTCCACTGGTGCCCATTTCTAACCCGACGTTATTTCCATATGATCCCGTCAGAATGTCTATTGCGTCTTCTTGGTGGGAACCTCCTCGTAGCCATTGACCTTTCCATAGACCCATTTGAGCCCAGTCGACGACGCCGTGGAGAGGAGGGCAGCAAAGGAAAAGAGGAGAACACGCTGAGATGTCGACAAGAGCGCAAAGATGGGGTAAGGGTACCTGCACAACACGAGAATGATTAGTCTAGCTGCTATCACTTATTTCACCATCTTCCAAAAAAAAGAGAAAGGGACTCACCATCCATTATGGCTAAAGCAATGCTCAACCCAAACCCAGTACGCCGCCGCAACCGAGCCGCTCAGCGCCACGACCCCATACCCAGGCACCGTCCACGGCGGGCTGAACAGGATAAAGTCAGCAGCCAGCAGAACCGCCGGCGCGAGGTGGAAGCCCACATCGGCGAGGACTGGGATCCGGAAGTCGCCCTCGACCAGCAGCGACGGGTCGATAAGGAACAGTCCCCAGTACAGGATGGCGACGACGACCTCAATGGGTGCAGCCAGGATAGCAATGACGTTCTTGGCCTGGAAGAGGGTCGAGGACAGGGTCAGGTCGGCCAGCGCGCCCAGGCAGAAGGCAATCAGGGAGGCCGAGAGTCCCAGGATGGTCAGGAACTGGAAGTGCCACCCGTAGGCGTCGGCGATTGGCACGTCCCATATCGTAAGGAAGTAGAAATTGTAGCTGAAGCTGGCTATTCCGGCGACGTGCAGGGCTAGCGAGACGGTTGGCGACGGCGACGCCAGCCGCTGGATCGGATGTTGTTGGGCCATGGCTATGATTTGAAATGTTGAAGGAGGGTAGAATGAAAGCAGGATGTTGGAATGACGCCATGGGAATTGAAGGTCTGCGCAGGGACCGGCGTGGCGGGTCGACAGCAACCTCCGAGGCCCCGATTCGTTCGCACTGTGACAAGTCAGAGCCTGACGCGCCGAGCAGCCGCTCGACACTGATGTTTGTACAGTGCCAATACAGTTTCAGTCATCCATTCGGGTTATTACGAGGAACATCACTGCTAGTATTACTCCGTACAGGTTGTCCACTCTTCATCATCTGACTACCTAGCAACAGCGTCAGCGTTAGAAGACTCCTGCGCGCTCACTACCTTGCAACTGCGGGAGTGCATGTAAGACTCAAGTACGTGCAGTACTGCTACAAAACACATGTATCATGAATGTGAAATGCTATGTACATGATGTGTATCTACAACGACAGGTCAACTAGAATCTTGACCTGGGTCTCTCTATCCTTGATGAGAGACTGGAAGCCGCGGTCAACAAGGTCTTCCAGCTTGATCTTTGAAGTGATCATGCCCTCGGGAGCAAGCGCGCCTAGACAATGTCGGATTCACAGTCAGCACTCCAGCTCAAAAGTCATGTGAACTTGCAAACACATGTACTCATCGAATACCGACTTACCTGTGCTCAGACTCTCGATGACAGAGGCAAAGTCCTTGTCTCGGTAAGCAAGAACCGACTTGTAAGACGTCTCCCTGAAAGTCAACCAGTTGGGGTTGAACGAGACGCCCTTTTCCCAGATGGCGACGTTGATGATGGTGCCAAACGTCTTGACGGCGGTGCACGCGCATTCAATACTATTTCGATTGTCAGCAAAACTCGACTTCTTTCTCACGATCATCCCCCTCTAAAAAGAAAAGAAACGCGCATACCTCGCGGCAACTCCAGCGCAGTCAATAGTGACGTCAGCGCCCTTCTTGTTCGTCTTCTCCTTGATATCGGCCACGACATCAGTATCGATGGGGCTAACAGCCCACTTTGCGCCAAACTGGGTAGCATAGTTGCGCCTCGAGGCGGCCACCTCAGAGACCATGATGTTCGTGACGCCCTTGGCCCTGAGGCACAGCACGATAGCCAGGCCGATGGGACCACCGCCGATGATGAGGACGAAGGAGTCAGGTCCCAGATCGGGCGCGGCCTCGATGGCATGCCATGCCACGGAGAGAGGCTCGACCAGGGCGCCCAGGTGGAGGGGCACACTGTCAGGAAGAGGGAACACGCGGTCAGCCCGGACGCACACGGCGTCACTGAGACCTCCACCCTGCCCGCTCAGGCCGAGGAAACCGACCGAGTGGCAGATGTTGTAGGCTCCCACCTTGCAGGCCGGGCACTCGCCGCACACGATGAGCGGCTGGACGGTGCACTTCTGTCCGACCTTGAGGTTGCTGTCCACCCCGGGGCCGACCTCCTTGATGGTGCCGGAGAACTCGTGGCCCAGCGTCACGGGGACGGTGTCACCAGTCACCGGGTGCGGATGCGTCGGGCAGAATGTAGGCTTGCTCAGGTACTCGTGTAGATCTGTGCCGCAGATTCCCACAAAGGCCGGGGTGATCTGGTTTAAAAATATCCGTCGTCAGTAATTGACTTCATGCTTTTAAATGAACCCCCCCAAGACAGCACAGCGAACTTCATCAAGTGTTTATACACTGACCTTTACCTGTCCGGCTTGGACAGTCGGCTCGTCAATCTGCTCTATTCTCACGTCCCCTACTCCATGGTATCGTGCGGCTCTCATATCTTTGCTTTGTCTCGGGTCCGGAGGGGGCGGAAAGGAAATCGTGTGTGTTTGTGTGTGTGTGTGTTTGTGAGCGTGAAGAGAATACATATGGGAAGTAAGTGGGGGGTAAATAAGCAAAAGCACGCATCGTTTATTAGGTGGCTTGATTTCATATTCACAATACGATACGGTAGCTCCAAGGTGGAGTATCGGAGGCGTTGGAATCGGAGCCGCTCCTGGACTCCTCTTTTGCTGCGGGCCGCAAGCCGCTGCTCCCGTTGGACACACGATGAGGCGAGTCAGACCACCCCACCACTCTCCCATTGTTCAATGCTCACCTGTAGCTCTCCCCATCACCAAGCTGAGGAGGTTGCTTCCTAGTCCCCCTCTACAGCATCGTCGTGGCCATGGAGTCTAATCTGAAGCTGGTGCTTCTTCCCCAGACGCTGATGTCGATGCAACATAAAGGGCTCCCTTCCCTCGATGTTTAGTGTGGCATTGATGCGGGGTACTCTGAAGCACCGGAGGCTCCTCCTCGGATCCACCTTCGTCTTGAATCCGAAAGATGATATCTCGTGGTCAGCTGTAGACAGAATCATCTCGGTTAAAGGTTTCCAGTTGCTATCTGTTTGCCATGCAGACAGGACTTACATGTACGAGCTACTAATATGCATGACGCACTCCAGTATAAGCCAAAGCAACAGCTCCCGTTGCATTCCAACACACAAGATTCAGAGGTTTGGTGAAGACACGCGATAGAAATCTGAGAGAAAATCACGACCTCGGGGCTCCGACCTATTCCGTCATTTTTCTTTGCAGCCCAAACTAACATGATAAGAGCCGCAATTGTACAATTTGAGTCACCGGTGAAGCGACTACCTCCGGGTGGGTCATTATGCAGCGTCCCACACCGGTGCTCCGCCGGCTTCCGAGTCTGCCCGTGTATAAGTAGACCAACATGGTCGGGCGCCCGAAATGGAAATTCCACGACACTTTTGGAAACCGTCTGTTAAAATGTGATACCTCATAGTTCTATTTTCTTCTCGATAAATACAAAAGGGAGAGAGGGTCACGACGCGCCTAGAAACAGGGCCGCTTAGAGGGTAGCTCTCAGGGCATCATCAAGCTTCGCCGGAGCCTTGACGCTGGCAACGTCGTAAAACCGGTCCTCGTGGGGCGCAAAAATTCCGTCATTGACCAGGAGCTCCGCCACAGGCGACACGTAGTCCCAATATCTAGCCCTACCAAGCTCCTTCTTAACCTTGGCAACATGGGCCCTGAGCTCCTCGAGGCTACCCTTGTGCTCGAGCTCATACGGCTTTCCACTGACACGGCTGTACGCCTGAGCGAGCTCGAGGATGCTGACCTGTCCTGACGGGATGGTGAAAAATCCACCTTCGCCCTCCTGCACGCCCTTGCCATTCAGGAGCACGTCGATTGTGTAGACGGCCGCGTCGTCCTGGGTGGCCCAGAGCTGCTTGCTGTTGAAGCCATCCTCGCCCCAGTAGCGGAAGACGACCTTGTCATCCTTGATCTCGGGGGCGCCAGGTCCAAAGGTTCCCATGAGAAGGTCCGAGAAGGTACCCGTGAACAGATAGACGGGGCGGATGGGGCTGCTCAGGGCGGCTTGGTGCTCAAAGGCGATGTGGGTGCCGTAGTGCTCGAAGTCGGTGATCTTCATGTCGGTCCAGTCGTTGTTCCACGACTGTGCGATGAAGACCTTGACGCCCGCTCGCTCCGCCGCGCGGAGCAGGAGGAGAGAGCCGTCTAGAGTCAAGACGTCACTCGACGAGTACGCGCAGATGACGGAGTCTACCCCGGCGGCTGCCTTGTCCAGAGCGGGGATATCATCGTGGGAAGAAGACTTCACAAAGGACTCAAGACCTTGGGCGATGTCGCTGGGGAGCTTCTCGGGGCTGCGGCCCAGACCCCTCACGCTCAACCCCCGATCAAGAGCTGCCCTGGCGAGGCGTTTGCCGAGGGAGCCTGTGATTCCAGCAATGAGAACGAGCATAGTGGGCAAAAATTGTCGGTATAGAGGTTTCAATTCGGGAGGTAATTCAGGTTTGAAAGCTCAGGCTTGTAGAACTGAATGAGATGGACTCTGCCGTTGTCGTGGCGCCATCGTTATATAGTAGTTCTCGCCAAGCTGGGCAGATTGACGACGTGTCATTCACTTTCCATGCTTGTCCACTCCTGCGGAGTTGAAGCTGGCAGCTGGTAGAAGCCGTAGCGGAAAAAGAAAGAAAAAATCTTTCTCCGCTCCCCTGAGTATCACGACATGATGAATGATTGTTAATGGTAAGTGGTTGGTTGATAGTATAAGACTCCTGAACGTCAAATTCATTTTCCGGTTTTGGATTCTCATTTACTGCATATAGTATGTGTTCGGATAGCAAGATCAGCGGTAGCGCCGCCCGAGGCAAAACCGACAAGGTTAGCGGTTGCAGTTGCGAGAGAAAAGTGGCATCGATGTCAGATTCTCTTGATCATTTTATCAGCTTTCGGTTGATCATTGTATGTCATTGGCATTCTCGGACATTCAGGACACAAGAAAACCCCGGGTGATGAACTGGGTACTTGTGTATGTACGTATTAGCCTCTTGGTGTAAGTGGAATCAAATGGTAAAACTAGGGTGAGTATAGTCGATGGTACGTGTTCTGTTTGAAACACGATATCACCCAAACGATGGAGATAGCGATTATCGTGGATGTCGTGCAATATGTGTATGTAGGAGTGAAGATGATGAAAAAAAAAATGAACAGAGGAAAGAAAGAAAGAAAGAAAGAAGGAGGTAAAATAGTACGGCAGCTACCACATAGCAAAATGGCTGACACTGCCGCGCTACGTAATAATGCCCATTTGCGCCACACGAGGCTGGTGCCCCACGTTGGCTGCTGGGGGAACAATTCTCAGTGTTTGAAAGTTAGACGAGGCTCACCGCGCCACTCCTCCCCCAATCGCATAATAGCTGCCACCACACGCAAAAAAAGCAAAAGTCCAGAGCTGGCCCGACGCGCTCATATATCGGATTAATTACGACTTCTTCTGCCCTCTCCCTCCGAGGATAAGCAGCACAATGGGCGACTCGACAACAGAGGAGGCTAAGGCCGCCCAGAAGAGGAACCACGACGAGTTCACAGAGCAGGAAGATGGTGAGCAAGACCCCATCCGCGGCGCACCGGCGAGGCGTCTCTCCTCCAATTCGAACCAGCAGAACGATTTTCTGAACAAGGTGCACGATTTTATGACATATAGATTCCTCATCGGACGACGACATGGGCCCGCAGCTCCCTACGGAGGCACCCAAGAAGAAGCGACGAGTCCTACGACACGAGAAGCTATACGTGGCGGCGCTGCCCAAGTCGGCACGGTACTCCAAGTCGCTGATGCACAAGGAGCAGCTCCTCTTCGCGACGTGGACGCCCGTGACGGATTTCCTGATCACGACATCGGTGGACGGGGTGGTTAAGTTCTGGAAGAAGATATCGCAGGGCATCGAATTCGTCAAGGAGTTTAAGGCACACAACGGCGAGGTGGTGTCGGTGAGCGTGAGCAGCGACGGGCGCAGCTTCGCGACGGCCGGGGTGGACCAGTCAGTGAAGGTTTTTGACGTGGTGTCGTTTGACCTGCTGTCGATGCTGTCGCTCGACTACACCCCCGGCTGCGTGTGCTGGGTGCACAGGAGGGGCGCGTCGCTGCCGCTTCTGGCCGTCTCGGACAGCGAGAAGCCGCTAATACACGTTTACGATGGGCGCGGCGAGAGGGAGGACGCGATACACACGGTCAAGGGACTGCACCGCAAGCCGGTGCACCTCATGGCGTTCAACGATCGGTACGACTGCGTGGTGTCGGCCGACCAGGCGGGCATGGTGGAGTACTGGCAGCCCGGGGGCACGTACGACAAGCCCGATGGGGTATTCGAGTTCAAGAGCTCGACGAACCTGTTCGACTTCCGCAAGGCCAAGTGCGTGCCGTCGTGCCTGACGGTGTCACCGGACGGGCGGCAGCTGGCGACGCTGTCGATGCCGGACCGTAAGATCCGGCTGTTCGACTTCGCGACGGCCAAGCTGCACCGCACCTACGACGAGTCGCTGCAGGCCATGGAGGAGATGCAACAGGTTGGCGGGGCGGGGGCGCACAAGCTGGACCGGGTGGAGCTCGGGCGGCGCATGGCGCAGGAGAAGGAGGTGGAGTCGGCGACGCTGCGCGACAAGTCCAACGTGGTGTTTGACGAGTCGGGCAACTTCCTCATCTACGGCACCATGGTGGGCATCAAGGTGCTCAACACGTACACGAACCAGGTGGTCAAGGTGTACGGGCGCGACGAGAGCCTGCGCGGCGTCAACCTGGCCGTCTACCAGGGCCAGCCGCAGAAGAAGGGCGTGACGACGGTGGAGATGGGCGCGTCGAGCAACCCCCTACTGCAGGAGTCGGAGTCGCGCGACCCCATGCTCGTGGCCACGGCCGCCGGCCGTGTCCGCTTCTACATGTTCACCGACGACGAGGACGTGTCCAAGTCGACGCGCGACGTGCAGAACGAGCGTCCCACCATGCTCGGTGGAAAGGACAAGAAGGGCGGCGCGGGGCGCAAGGCCGAGACGGGCAGCGCAGCCATCATCCACACCACCTACGGCGACGTCCACGTCCGCCTCTTCCCCGATGCCGCCCCCAAGACGGTCGAGAACTTTGTCACCCACGCCCGCAACGGCTACTACAATGGCACCATCTTCCACCGCGTCATCCGCAAGTTCATGATCCAGTGCGGTGACCCCCTCGGCGACGGCACGGGTGGGGAGAGCATCTGGGGTCGCGAATTTGAGGACGAGTTTAGCAGTCTCAAGCATGACAAGCCGTATACGGTCAGCATGGCCAATGCTGGTCCCAACACGAACGGAAGTCAATTTTTTGTTACAACTGAGAAGACGGTATGTCCCCCCTCCCCCCCTTTTTCCCCTTATAACAAGTAAACAAATGTACTAACGCCTTTTACAGCCTTGGCTTGATGGCAAGCATACGATCTTTGGTAGAGCGACACAGGGTCTCGATGTGATTCACAAGATTGAGAATGCCCGGACACACAAGGAGAAGCCAGAGGAGGATATCAAGATTCTCAACATTGATGTATCATAGATTCTTGTCACGGGAGGGAGAATAGAGCTCTGCTATTATGAGAAGCATATCATATAAAAAAAGAGAATATAATCATGTATAAAACCTTGACACTGGAGCTTGAGCGGGTCTAAAAAGAGAAATGTTCCACTTGTTACAGAGTACATACGTCAAGTAACTGCGAGTAGCAGACGCACGGATCGACATGTGGCCTCTTCAAGTCTTTTTTTTATTGTGGTAACAGCGGTTGTTGTGTGTATGCATGTATATATCTGCAAGACTTATCGGAGAGTATACGGAGGATATGTGAGTCAACCAAAGAACAGGGCCATCTCAACCAACCCGGAGCCCAACAACAACTTGCGTTAACCATGGTCAATATGGAAGGTCAAGAAACCCATGAGCCAAGAAGAGGGGCAACATATTGATATTTCCTAGAGTACATTTAGTTCTTCATCTATGGTACTAGCTATATGACGGGTATGGGGTACTAGGAGTGCTGTGATAGGTACAAGTACGAGTACACCAGCAGAAAGACTGTCAAAAAAACACATTGGCCAATGACAGCGGTTCCGTTTGTTACCAAGTCCGAGATTCGGTACGTATTCTGGCCCTTATGGTACGTTTTTCCTTCCTTTTCTAGCTACGACTCATGGCATCGGCGCCGATGGTTCAGAGTATGGCTCATACAGCTGCTGCATTAAGCGCCACTATAACTTTTTTCTTTCTCTGTCCTGTCTCTATTGTTGCTACAAGTCCGTCATAGATCAATCTCACTTCTTCTTCTTCTCTCTTCCTTTCTAACTACTAAGCTCCTCAATTAACCCCCCCAAACCAAGCATTCACTCTTGTGTCATTTTCTTCCCTTTCTCTGCTCTTGTGTTACTCTACAAGACTGTTGTATATTACATTATCTATTCTCATTGACACATTCACAATTGTGATATTCGCCCACCATGTCGGTAAGAATCAACCCACCGCTTCTTGTTTTTTTCTTCTTCTTCTTCTTCTCGTACCCCTCCTCGCCAAGCATGATGACCATCTGAAAGCGACACACCAGCTAACATTCAATGCGCTATAGTTCTTCATTGAGAACAAACAGGTTGGCCAGAAGGAGGAGGCCGAGGACTGGAGGAGTATGTTCAAAACTTTTTTTCTTTCTTCTGCTTCTGCTTCTGCCTTCACCCCACCACCATCCCACCTTACTACCCCGCGGCAACAAAATATCTACTCAGTACTAACACAACGATGCGTCAACAGTCAAGGGTTACAACCCTCTCATGCCCCCGGACCTGCTGCAGTTCGAGATCCCCCAGACGCCCGAGTCGCGCGCGACAGTACACCAGGGCCGCGATGACGTCGAGGCCGTAGTGCACGACCGGGACCCCAAGAAGCGCCTGCTCGTGGTCATAGGCCCCTGCTCGATCCACGACCCGGAGGCCGCCCTGGCCTACTGCGACCGTCTGCTGGAGCTCAAGAAGAAGCACAAGGATGAGCTGGTCATCGTGATGCGCTCCTACCTCGAGAAGCCGCGCACGACGGTCGGGTGGAAGGGTCTGATCAACGACCCGGATATCGACGGCAGCTTCAAGATGAACAAGGGACTTAGGATCTCGCGCCAGATGTTCGTCGACCTGACACACAAGGGCATGCCCATCGCCAGCGAGATGCTCGACACCATCTCCCCGCAGTTCCTGGCCGACCTGCTGTCCGTCGGCGCCGTGGGTGCCCGCACCACCGAGTCCCAGCTGCACCGCGAGCTGGCCAGCGGCCTCAGTTTCCCCGTCGGCTTCAAGAACGGCACCGACGGCAGCCTAGGCGTCGCCATCGACGCCATCGGCTCCGTCAAGCACCCCCACCACTTCCTCTCCGTCACCAAGCACGGCGGCGTCGCCATCGTGGGCACCGTCGGCAACGACGACTGCTTCGTCATCCTGCGCGGCGGCACAAAGGGCACAAACTTCGACGCCAAGTCCGTCGGGGAGGCTAAGGAGGCCCTCGCCAAGAAGGGCGTCCGCCAGAGCCTCATGATTGACTGCTCCCACGGTAACTCCAACAAGGACCACAGGAACCAGCCCAAGGTTGCTGCCGTCATCGCTGAGCAGATGGCCAAGGGAGAGAATGCCATCATGGGTGTCATGATTGAGAGCAACATTAACGAGGGTATGTTTCTTCTTCTTCTTTTTCTTCTTCTTGTCTTCCTGTTCCTCCTTTTACTGACATGCAATTCAACAGGCCAACAAAAGGTTCCCGAGGAGGGCAAGGCTGGCCTGAAATACGGCGTCAGCATCACCGACGCCTGCATCTCCTGGGAAGACACCACCGCCGTCCTCGACCAATTGGCCGACGCTGTCAAGCAGAGGAGGACTGCTCTTGGTGTGAATTAAGATTTGACAGCAGAATAATAAAAAAACAGAAAAGGGAAAAAGACATTTTGATATTTAAAAAGCAAGTTCGTGGTATACTAGTGAAAAGGGAGAACAAAAGTTTCAAAAGTTCCATGTTGCGGCGTTGGACCATATTCACCAATTGTTACATACTGCATTGAAAATTAAGAAAGAAAAAAAAGAAGAAAGCATGGCCACATAATCTCTTTTCTCGTCTGTGTTTATCTTTTCTTTCTTGCTTGCCATCGAACAGCACCAAGTATTGTGAAGCTGGGGTTGGCGTTACCTTGGTAGCGGCACGCACTTAAAAGACACACAGTGTACAGCCACACTCACTGTATATTTGTACTGTCCTCGTTGTTGCGCAAACCTCCTTGCAGCCCGTGATTTTCTGACAAGAGCAAAAGCCCATCGCCATCCATTGCCAACGACGCGTCACCTCAAGAGCCATCAACAGAACACCCGAAAGAGGACCCAACCCATCCGACGCGGTATTTCTTCTGTACTGCTCCTCCTCCCTCAGGGTCCTTCCCTGACACCATCCCCAATCTTTCTTTTCCCGACGACGGACAAGATTGATAAAAAGCGATCTCTGACGAAATAACACGCGCGGCACTGCGACTCCACACCAACACAACATATACAAAACACAAAACATAATACACGATGGCTAGGGAATCGACACCCCCAGACTCGCCGCTCTCGTCGGTCGCGTCATCAGAGCAGTACGACGAGGAAGGCACCGACCTGCACGAGGGCCCCGCGATGCGCCCCTCGAAGAGGCAAAAGGTCGAGGCCGGTTCGACGACGTCGTCGGCCGTGGTGGCGGAGCCCGAGCCCGAGGCCGTGCCCGAGGCCGACCCTCTGGACGGCATGTCGGACGTGTCGTCGGACACGTCGGGCGACATACCCAGCTCGCCGCCCAACGCGCGGCTGGACGAGGAGGACTTCCAGGAGCAGGTGACGGCGTGCGAGTGGGACGAGTGCCCGGTCGGCGACCTGGGCAACATGGACAAGCTGGTCGAGCACATCCACAACTCGCACATCGAGAGCCGGCAGAAGAAGTACACGTGCGAGTGGAAGACGTGCACCCGCAAGGGACTCCCCCACGCCAGCGGGTACGCCCTCAAGGCTCACATGCGCAGCCATACGAGGGAGAAGCCCTTCTATTGTTATCTGCCCGGTAAGACCCTCACCCCCCCTCAATACAAAACAAAACAAAAAAAACTTTCTTAAAAGCTAACATGAACTTTTCCTTTGAAACATAGAGTGCGATAGGTCGTTTACTAGGTCCGATGCTCTAGCCAAGCACATGCGCACCGTCCACGAGACCGAGGCCCTCCGCCCTTCGGACCCGATACCCAAGTCCCAGCACAGCACCCCCGCCACCGGAAAGCACAGCAAGCTGAAGATCATCATCCGAAAGCCCGGACAGCAGCAGGACGATTCTACCATGACGGGCACGGACGACCAGCAGCAGCAAAGCGGCGGCAGCGGCGCCAACGGCAGCGCCAACGCCCACAGCAGCGACGACCCAAACGCAGAGTACTACACCGTCCTGTCGAGGGAACTCTTCGACCAGAAGGAGCTCTCCTACCGCGTCGACAAGCTCTACCGCAAGTGCTACTGGGAGTCCAAGTGGTCCAAGGACATTGGCGACGAGCTCGAGCGCGAGTGCGTCAAGTGGGAGGACGCCTACTACAAGGAGTGGCTCGAGAAGGAGGCCCTCCTCGCCCAGGTCATCAAGAGCGAGGTCGACTGGCAGGAGCGCCGTCAGGCCGTGCTCGACGGCGTCGCGGACGTCCACATCTCGGCCTCGTCTCACTCCGGTGGCGCGTCTGACGCCAAGGACAAGGATGACGCCGCTGCCACTGCTGCTGCTACTGCTGCCACCGCCGCTGATGCCCCGACTGCCGCTCCTGAGCTTCCCACTACTCCGGCTCCCGATGGCAAGGACAAGGACGCAACACCGCCAGCTGCTGCTCCTGGTTCTGCTACTTCCAACGGTCACCGCAACGAGGAGGAAAGGAAGATCACCATCAACACCATTGAGAATGGCCTGCGGCCGACGTCCTAGATGCAACGTCGGCTAGCGTACGATCCTGTAAGGGGGACAATGGTGGATTGGGTGCTTTAAAGTGAGTGGGCGCACTTGTGGGTGGCTTCGGAGTTCTTCGTATCATTGTTTCTTTGCTTTTACTTCTTCTTTTCTTTCATCTTTTCGACAAGTTCGGTACATGTATAACTAAAGCGCCGGGACATTGGGGTTTCATTTTCTTCTTCTTCTTCTTCTCTTGTTTGCTTTCATTCTTCCTCCCAGATCCTGTTTCAACAAAATAAAGAAAGAGCAACAATATACAAAATATTATAGGTCTCGTTATATTTTATTTGTTTCGTACCCATATCTCGCGCAAAGAGATGGAGTGGAACCAATGGGTAGCATGCTTCTCACAGAGCCTTCTTCTTGGATTTGTACGATGCCGAGTTCGAAAAGGGAAATCCGCTGGTGCTCTGGTCAAAGTGGTGGTACTTGCTGATCATGGCCTGGTCACCGGCAAACATGACGCAGTACATGGCCCCCACGGCGAAGAAGCCGCTCCCCAAGCTCCCGAGGAGGAACCCCATCTCTCCGGTCCAGTTGTACCTCCAGTAGCAGTAGACGCTGGTGGGGGCGTGGTGCAGCATGGCGACGATGAGGACAGCGTTGGCGTAGGGCGAGATGCCGCTCTTGGGGGCTGAGGAAGAGAGGTGTTAGCCCTCTCTCTATATGACTAGAGGCAACACGTTCAATTGTACATACCATCTACCTCGGAAGCTAGAGGTACAGCTCCCGAGAGCAGGACGACGACGAGGCCCATGGCCAAGAGGGCGAAGCCGAGCGATCGAGCAAAATACTCTTCCAGAGCTGCAGAACAATTAGCCCAAGGTTTCATCTTTTTTCGTAATGTGTGGTCACTGCAAGGACAACGTACAGCTAACATGGGCCTGGTCCTCTCGTAGCAGCGAGGCGATGGACGACGGCCAGATGATGAGCGGCAGCGCCTGGACGCCCATCCAGGCTAGGTTGCCGAAGCTGTATGCGGAAACGGTCTGGGAGTAAGTGGGTCAGCGATGCCTGGAAAGAGACGCAATTAATAGAATGGGTTCAAGCATACGTCCATTGTTGAATATATGTGCGGTTATGGAAGATGTAGAGCTGTCGTGTCGTGTCGCAAAGTGCTGGTGCAGAATGGATGACATCGGAAAGATTCAAGATCCCTGCTGAGGATCTCCTCCCGTCGACGTCACTTTGACTAACCGGAAGGAGCGATGGAGCTACATACCATGGACGTAAACTGGCCCTACCCACCTGTGTGTTAGTTGACCTGACCCGGAGGTAGGCTCACCTGACCCCTATGCAAAAGAATTTGTAGAAAAGAAATATTTTGAAGATGAAGTGTAAAATGATCTATTTTCCTCTTTATTGCAGTATTCTTTCTTCTTCTTCTTTTCTTTCTGAGAGAATATGCAGGAGGTAGGTTAAAATGATGTTAGACGTTCCCTCTCTGTGTATTTGGAAATAAACGGAAGCTGGAAGTTAGCTGACTCTACCTGGGGGGAGGTCAACTAACACACAGGGGGTTAGGGTCAGCTTGTCAAACCACTCCCTCTTCGCAGCCCCTTCACAGCGCCTCGACTTCTCCTTCACACCACAACATGCATGTACGTGTAGCGACTTCGTTGTCTATTTTTAACAATGGTCGCCCTCGTACATGCTTTTAATCAATTGAACAATTTGTCTTCCCTCCATGTGACAGCTTAGCGGACAACCCTTTGACATGTTACATCATCAATGCATGGAGCTACAGTCGCATCGATATGTACCTGTAGATATCAATTTATTGCTTCCATCCCCGCTCGCCTAAGCTACGACTTTTTCCAACAAGTAAAGGTGTTTCATAATTCCCGCCGTTGGCACGATCCAAGAAAACGGTACTTCAATCTCAAAGATGAGCCAGTCTTGGGCTCAGCAGGCAGCCGGTCGCTTCTTTAGCGACCGCAAGTCACCATCGCGGACGCAATGCGGCGAAATCGCACGATCCATTTCCGCCCTGTCGGTGATCAGCCCAGTGGAGAGTCCAGGCTCGATGAGCTACACCGTCGTCTGCAATGGGAACCCCGAGCTACACCACGATGTCGTCGTATCTTTCAGAGAAGCGGAGGCCAGGCTCGACCCAGAGATGGTTAAGTTGGCCAAGGAGACACACGGCCGTCTCGTGCCCGAGTCGGTCTGGCATGGAGACGTGGAGGGTGCTAACCCACCGCTAGCCATCTACTCCTTTCCCTATCTTCGAGGGTCATCTTACATCGAAGCTGCAGCTTGTGAGGAGGAGATGGATCCCGATGAAGGATCTAAGCACGTGGTCCTTATCAAGCAACCAGCACAGTAAACGCGCAAGCCTCCTAAGAATCGTTCAAGTCAGCCAGTCTCATAATTTTCCGAGGTACTTTGCACGCTGTTGGTCTAGCCCACGACAAGTTGGCCATCAAGTTCGAACCGAGAGCCAAGAGGTAATTCATAAAAAGCTGGTACGGCCGGCGGAAGAAATGCCACCGTCTGTCTTGCCAGACTCGATGCTGTCTAGGCTCGTTGAGACGCCTCCCTCGCTCTTCAGCAAGGACTATCCGCAGGTCTTCACTCACAACGACTTCTCAGTAACTAACATCCTAGTCGACGAGGGCACCTTTGAGATCACGGGTGTTGTCGACTGGACTCTGGCGGCGATTATGCCTTTCGGCATGGATTTGGATATCCTCTTGTTGACTGCGGGGTTCATGACCCTTGAAGGCTGGCATGACTATGCGTGTAAGTCGCTGCTGCAAAACGCCTTCTGGGAGGAGTTCTGGGCTGTCTCGGGCATTCAAGGTGAGGAAATTCGGGGAAGGACCCGGGATCTGGCTGAAGCTGCAGGTCAGATTGGCGCAGTCCTACGATTGGCATTCGGGCGTAATGCTGATGGGTCGCCGTGTGATGAGGTTTCGATGCCGGAATTCGGAGAGAAACAGCTAAAGGCGCGGTTTGGTGAACAAGAGACTGGTTTGCAGTATAACGCAACGAATTTGTCGTCTGGCCCTAATAGTGATGATTTTGATATATAAAACACCAGGAGAAAACTAGTCTGATATACATAAATTAATCCTAATCGAATCCATATTAAAAGGGTGTCTTGGACTCAGTGGACGTTATCCTAGTCCGATTTTTATATCTGATTCGCCACTAACAAAAAGGACGACGGCTACCTTCAGTGCACCAGTCGCTGTGGCGCTCCTCCATGGGCCCTGGCCCATTCGCCCCCCGCTACATGCCGGGCCTGTATCGGAGCATCCTGACCTGCCACCTGCGAAATCTGACAAATTAGAGGAACCAGAAAACGGATCCCAGACTACGACACCACGAATCACCGATTTCCAATAACTACACATACCACCATCTTTCATCATATTTTTATCATCTCGCCATACTCATCCGTCAAACTATTTCACTATAAACAACTACACTCTTATACCCCCTCCTCCTTCTCCTCTTATTCCATAATCTTATCTTGTGTGAACTATTACCCCTCCATCAACTCGCATTTTTTTACTCTTCCCCTCGCCACCTGTGCAATCATCTTGATTTGTCACACAACGTCGCAGGTTTCTTATAAGGTCGAGAGGCAACCACTCGCGCGCCTAGCCACAGGCTTCGCCACAAAAGGACGCTTCTTCTTTTTCTTTTCTATTCGCTCCCTCACAACAACCATGAGCGCCATCCTATCAGCCGACGACCTAAACGACTTCATCTCGCCAGGCGTAGCCTGCATCAAGCCAGTCGAGACACTCCCCGCCGCCCCGCCACAGCCGCAAGAATCCAATGAGTCAGAGGTGATAATTGACGGGCAGCAGCCCTCATCGTCGTCAACGGGCGCCGCCGCAGATCCCAACAAGCCCGCCGAGATTTCCCTGACAGACTGCCTGGCCTGCTCCGGGTGCGTGACGTCCGCCGAGGCCGTGCTGGTCAGCCTGCAGAGCCACGCCGAGGTGCTCTCGGTGATGGACGCGGCGCCGGCCCTGAGGATAGTGGGGCCGGATGCAGGGGGCAAGTTCGGCGTCGAGGGTCTGGAGAACGAGGAGGCCAAACTGTTCGTCGCGAGCGTGAGCCCCCAGGCGAGGGCCAACCTGGCGGCGGCGTGCGGCCGGGGCACGTCGGAGAAGGACGCCGGGAGGATGCTGGAGAACCTGCTCGGCGGGACCGAGGGCCTCGCCAGCGGCGGCAGGTGGAACAACGGCTTCACGTGGGTGGCCGACACGAACACGACGCGCGAGGCCACGCTCGCCCTCGGCGCGGACGAGGTCCTCGGGACGACGGGGGCCCCGCAGCCCGGCACGTCGACCCCGGCCCGGCCCATCCTGGCCGCCTCGTGCCCCGGGTGGGTGTGCTACGCCGAGAAGACGCACCCGCACGTGCTACCGCACCTGTCAAAGGTCAAGTCGCCGCAGGCCCTGATGGGCACGCTCCTCAAGACCACGCTCAGCCGCAGTCTCGGCATCCACCCCAGCCGCATATGGCACCTGGCCGTCATGCCCTGCTTCGACAAGAAGCTCGAGGCCAGCCGCGAGGAGCTCACCGACGAGGTGTGGGACGGCTCGGGCAAACCCGGCAGGGGCGTGCGCGACGTCGACTGCGTCATCACCAGCAGGGAGATTCTCATGCTCGCCGAGTCGAGGAACATTGACTTCTTCGGCATCTCCCCCACGCGGGCCTCGGCAGGCCTCAACACGCCCTTTCCCGACGCCAAGATGGCCGACTTCCTCTTTGGCCGCCAGAGCAGTACAGGGACGCGCAACCCGCCCCGCGTGGCAGGCTCGTCAGGCGGGCTGCTGTACCACGTTCTACAGGCCAAGGCAGCGCAGCTCCCCGGATCCGAGATCCAGGCTGTGCGCGGCCGCAACGCAGACGTAATGGAGTACACTGTCACGGTGGACGGGCAGCCCGTCTTCAAGGCGGCGCGGTACTACGGCTTCCGCAACATCCAGAACCTGGTGCGCAGGCTGAAGCCCGCCAGGCCATCGCGCATGCCCGGTGGAAAACCATTCGGCAGCGCCCGCAGACCCGGTGCCGCCGGCGCCGCGGGAGGCAAGTCGGCGTCCCTCGACTACAGCTACATCGAGGTCATGGCCTGTCCAGGCGGGTGCACCAACGGCGGCGGCCAGATCAAGGTGGAGGATCCCATTATCGTCGAGCGCAAGAACTTCTCGGGGAAGCCGGGGCCGCAGGAGCAGAAGGAATGGTTGGCAGAGGTGGACGAGGCCTACTTCTCTGGTGAGGAGGAGGATACAGACATGGTCGGCAACGACAGCAACGGCAAGGGTGAGAATGGTGGTGTCATTGGTGGTATCTCGCATTCATATATACATGATTCTTTGGCGCATTGGTCACATATCACGGGCATAGGGTTAGATAGACTAGCATACACCAGTTATCGCGAGGTCATAAGCGATGTTGGAAAGGACGACACGGAAAAGGTGGTCCAGCTGGCGGGCAAGATTGGCGGCGGTTGGTAATGACCCCAACAACGCCAACGGGAAATAAACAGAGTAAAATAATAATGAACACAAAAGTCCCACCCTCCCTCGGGGAAACAAGTATAGTGAAAAGAGGCAATCTTGTGTGTGTGTCAAATCATGTATTCAAATTATTCTCCGCGACGTGCAAAGCCGAAGCCACCCTTACCGCTACCATCGGGACCTCTAGGAGCTCTGATGGCCGGCTGCTGCTGCTGCGACGACGACGGTCGTAACCTCACACCACCACCGTCGGCTCTCCCATGGCCATAGTCGGGTTTAGGCGAGTAATTCGGCTCATAGAGGAGTTCCTTGCCATTAATGTTGGCACTCGCTCCGCCATTTGCGTAATTGGGCGTCTGCCTCTTGAATTCGCTGTTGTTGATGTTGTTCCCACCACCACCACCACCACCTCTTCCTCCACGACCACGACCGCCGCCGCCATTGCCCCTGGCACCACCTCCTCTAGGGGTAGTAGCGCCAGAAGAAGAAGGGGAGTGGGGTGTACTGGGTGTTGCTGAGGATGCCGTCGTCGTGGGTGTGACCTGGCCGGAGGAGGCGGGTGTCGACGGCGATGCGCCGCCGCCGGACGAGGAGGACGGTCGGGGAGTCGGTTCGCCAAAGATCTTGGCGCGAGCCTCCTGGTAGCGACGCTGCTTCTCCTCCAGGTGACGTTTCTGACGGGCGCGGATCTCTTCTGGTGTAGGCTGGGGTTCCTTCTTGTTTGACGGGTTGTCGTCGTCGTCGTCGTCGTTGTCGTTGTCGTTGAGGGACATGCGGGACATGCCGCCGCCGAGGGCTGTGGGGTCGCGCTTGGCGATTTTGGGGGGAGGTTTGCGACTCAGGACTTTGACTTGTGGTTTGAAGGATGACGTGAGAGGGACGTTGTTGTTGGCTTCGACAAAGTGAAAGGTTTCACGGGTTGAGTCTCTAGGATGAGTTGTTAGTTTTCCTCTCTCTCCTCTCTCTTGGTTCCGCCGCCCAAAGAGCTCCAGGGTTGGAGATATATATATATATATATATATATATATATATATATATATATGTAAAGTGGAACTCACGCAGATTCCCAAATCTTGCGATTCGTCTCGGTATGTCTGGCTAATCGTTCCTCTCTGGTCTGAGGCGCAGGGTCCGTCGTCGTGGACTTGCCGTAGCCGCTGCCGCTGCTACTATTTTGTGCGACGACAGTCTCAGGCTTATCGGCTTGGGATTCCCAGTCGTCATCTTCCCATGCATCCGGGATGACAGAGGTGGTCTTTTTGCCCATTGTCCCTTCTTTTGGTCTTTGCACACACAAGCGCGCGCACAACTCTCTTCTGTTTCGAGAAAGTCGCTCTTGTCTTTTTGATGCGGGGAGGAGGAGCCGTTCGGAGGGTTTTCCGTGAGAAAAGTCTCTTTTCTCCAAAAGAAAAAAAAATCGGTTCTCTTTTTAAAAAAAAAATCCCAACCCCCCTTCAGCCGGGCCCCATTACGCAGAGAACTTGACAAAGGGTCACTTCGTTTGGCATGGAAGAGCAGGGTTCGGGGGTGGTGGGAAGGGGAAAGTTGATGTGGTTTGTTTTTTTGCGGGTGAGGGTTCAGGAAATCACCTTGTTGGGATGGAGGGACAAGGCCGGCCGCACGACGTTGAGAAAAGAAGTGGGTGGGTTCTTCTTTTTTTTCGGTATGGTCCAAGTTCAATTGCTAAATGCACCCAAGCCCACAAGGTTCAGGTCGTGCTAAGGTGCCACTGTAGGCGCGAGCGCGCGCGCGCATATATTCAATGCCCGGGAATGACGTTCACTCTTTACCCCGCCATGCCATTTGCTGGAACATATCAGGTGCTCTTTCATCCATACCCCTTCTTCTTCATTCACACCTTCTTCTACTTGATACTTCAAAGATAAAACGTGTGTATTTTGCGTGTTGACAGTGCCTTCTCCGTCATTCTTTTGGCCTCTTTCTGGACTCTCTTCTCCACCATATCTCGACATCGTAACGACCCGAGACAAAGACAGGATCGAACATGCCAGCCATAAAGAACAATCGGACGCACGGAGAGGCGACGGGAAGCAAGGACAGAGCCGAGTCCAACTCCAAGGCCAACGCCAGTACTAAGCGTACAGTAGAGGATATCGAGCTGATCAAGGCTACCCTTGTCGACAAGGATTTCGATCCGAGTATGATTCTTCTTCTTCTTCTTCTCTCCCTCGATTTTACTTTACTACCACCAGTAAATACATGTAGTACTCGTGGCTGACCAAAGAAAACGCGATTCGCGCGCACACAGAAAAGTACCCGGACCCTCTGAACCCTCCCAGGACACGGGACGTGACGACGAAGACGACCGATATAGAGAAGAAATGGCTGGAAAAGATTCACAGGGCCAACCAAGATCTTGCGAACAGACACCTGGGCCCCACGGCGCCAGCCTAGATGACGGCGAGACGGTCTGTGACGCCTCCTCCCAAGATCGAGGCTCCCGATGCCGGTTTTCGGGTATCCGAGTCATTCCCTGGTGTTTATTGGTGCTCGGAACCACCAAGGGATTGTCGATAACGAGCTGAAGGGGGGGGTCAGTTAGCATGGCATGGCGACTTGTTTGGTGGTTTGGTCTGGCGGTGGTGTTGTAGACTACAGGTACAGTATGTTATAATCATTGCATTGGTAGCGACAGATGGCGGTTATTATTTCTCTTGCTGCTTTTTTATCGGCCAAACATGAAAAGCCAAGTTTTATTCTTCTTTTACTTGTTAGCTTTACCGGTCCTTGTATTGTGTGTAGGTGATACTGTTCATGACCGTGACAAGGTACAGTGGATGCATAATCGGTGTAATAAAAGTGCTTAGGGGCTCTACTATTTTGTGACGCCACATGGTACATGTAACATCAAATGGTGCTGCGCCTCGTTTTCAAGTATCAAAGTCTCTTCTTAGCCACAGGGGGCTGAGCGCGTGCATACGGTAATGCTTGTCAGTGGTCGGTGGTCAGTGGTGACTGTATCGAGGCAGATTACAGATTACCACAAATCAATATCAACATTGCTGGTATCATTATCAAGAAGGGGGAGGGAGCAGTTGTCAGGGTATCAATAGTCAATGATAATACTGGTAAAATCCAGTACGAGACATGCATGAGTCGTGCTAGTCGAACAAGAGACTAGAGCGGCAGAGTCTAGGATCCTGGGATTCTAGTACTGTACTCGTAGTACGGAGTAATAGAGAGGCTACTACCTAAGAGCAGAGGCTAGAGCAGGTCACGAGGCGGGAGGCTCTAACCGTTGTCTGAGCCATGCGGGACTTTCAGGGTCTTGAATGGCACGTCTGAGCCTCTAGGTAGCATTTAGCATGTATCATTGCATGCATACTTGGTACTAGTAGTAGTAGTAGTAATAGTAGTGGTATCATATTATTTACCGGTATTTCTCTACGAGTACCTGTATTCGTACTTTTACCTTTTCTAGGTTCTGACCTTGCAAATAAGCAACAGCGTAGTAACCGGCCTGAGCGAGGTGAGTTACAGTAGGAGTAAGCTGAGAAGTGTATTTGTGAGAGCCCGGACTGTAGGTAAGCTGCAGGCTATTCCATACCTTCAATCCACTGAATTCGTGCCAACCAGTCAGCCTCTATCCGGGCAGGCAAAGTATCACCAGTAGACCGCCTCTGTAACCGTTGGGGAGCGGACAGGCGGATATGTACGAGTAGCTAAGTAAAACGGCGACCGCTGAGAAGAGCACATCCAAGTCACATGGATGGAGAGCCTTGAATACTTCCCGTCCGTAATACCCCCCCATGTGCTACCCATGGTCCAAGGACCCAGTTGCCATGGCGGGTTCGTCGATGGAAATGGATCCCGACGGCAACTGGCGGATCGGCTCTGGCGCTCAGGGCGCCAAGCTCATCAAGTGCCAAGCTGTGACTGTACATCAGTCATAGGCTCTCTCTCTCTCTCTCTCGATACCAATGATCCTGTAGGCTGTAGGCTCATCCAAGCAGCGGTAATCTTTGCCAATAGATATACATATGTGAACATGTAATCTACGAATGGTTACTCGTACCTTGATTGTCATGGTCTAATAATAACAAATCTAGCATCGAGATTTTTTTTTCTCTTCACCTGCATATTACCTCTACTACTAGTAGCAGTACCTTACTACTTAATATCAAGTATTACTATCCCATCCCTCTGACTCTATCCCTTTGGTTACCATTTGCATTTCTCAGCAAAATTGTTATTCTTTTTGCCACCAACGAAGCATCTAGTACCTCTCAACCTGTCATAGTCACAATAACCCCTTGACTCCTTTTTTTACTTTTTTTTTCCTTCTCTTTTCTTTTCCTCTTATATTAGTCTGTGTTTTGTGTGCACTTGAATCGCGTGTTTACAATCTCACCTTTTGCTTTTTTTTCCCTTCTTTCTTTTTCCCTCTATTCTCTTCCTTGTTTGTTGCATATTTATACATACAGCTGTCGTCCACTATTCTCCACCTGTATAATACCTGTATTGCCACGCCCAGGCACGCCTGAAACCCTTTTTTTTTTTTTCCCTTCCTCTTCTCTCTATTTCTTCCTCCACTCTGACTCCCTCTCCCTCTCTCCCACTATTATATCGTCATCCATCATTTTTCCAACCCACCTTCACTTTCATCATCATCAATCACCATCTTCACTTTTCAAAAAGACACACAAGTTTCAATCCTTTCATCAACAACATTTGCTTCTGAGCGAACCCGATTAAGAGAGGGGAAAAAACGGCTATCCATCAATCAACAAGAAGTTCATACAACAACAGCTTCAATATAATATTCGACCACTCCCACACATTTCGTGCTGGTAGCTCCAACAGCGGTTTCCCATCCTTCAAGCCATGTCCGGCACTGAAAACAACCAACAAGTCAATAATCCAGGGGGCTACGATCTTCTACGAAAAGCTACACAGGCCATGATGTCCAGGTACGTTTGTTTCCGATCTTGTCTTATCTCTTTGTCTTTTGTTCTCCTCCTATTGTTTTGCATTCACCTCTTGGCCTTTTTTTTTTTTTTCAACTGCGGCTCTGCGTTTGCCCCTCCCACCCCTCACAACCTTCCCTATCCTTGTCTATCTCCTGTTGGAGGGAGTGTTCTTAATCATCATCACCAATTCCAATCCATCCAAACAAAGCTTCCCTCTCGACACCCTCAATCCAAAGTTGGACGGGACGGGATCTCTTACTGCCAAAGTTGGCTTGTGACGTTATTCTCGCCGTGTCGGATCGAGTGACTGTTCAACCTGCGGGGTGGCGGCCGCAGGTCTGTCATGGATGAGGAAATGATCACTGTCATCTGTTTGTCCGTCCGTCTCCCATCGCATTCCACAGTCAAAGACCATCAATCTCGATCTAGTATAGTGTTACTTGATTGGGTTACGTGTACTTTGGTCTCTATTGAGATGAGAAGTCCCATCACGAGCTCTTCCAAGACCACCGCCCGTCCAAGACCCCGGCGGATCCATCCCGCTCTTTCATCGTCTCGTCTGTTGCTCGGTCAATCTGCGCGTTGCAAGTGCACGCCAGAACGAACTGTGCGGGTGCGGAGCGGTGACGGTCCCACCAAAAGACGCTGGCCTGGCCCTTGGTCTCGGTGTGTACTAGCGATACCTAGTAGCAGTACTACTAGTAGTATGCATCATCACCAGTGTCATGACGCCTTTATTGTCAGTGCTGGCTATGGTTCACCACCAGCCACAGAACCTGGCCTTGGTCATCCAGAGACATTCAACCAGTCAGTACGGCTGAATTGGCACATCATCATTACGAATGTACAAAGTTTTGGTACAGAGTACTACTACAGTCTACTGCTACTGCTACTATTGAACAAGTTACATGGCTCCTCTCCCCCTCCGTCCAAGGTCGTCTCCACCTTTGCGTGAGCTTAGCGGTGGCGGCCAGAGGCGGTCGAAAAGGCGAAAATTCATTCAATGTCCGGCGCCATTTTGGAGTCAGGGAGTCAGTCACTCTTACTACTACTGGTAGTACTGGTAGGACTAGTAATTCCCATCGCTGTTTTTTCCCCTTCCCCTCTGATTTCCTTGATTTCTCTGGTTGGTCCGCTCTCGGAGAAAGGCTCCTTCAACACTCCATCTGCACTCTTCTGTCAACTGGTGGACTTGCCCTGTACCCGGGACTCTCCGCACCATCTTCAACTTCATTGCCCAACACTCATTACCCTTGACGGTCGACTGTTGAATACCTCGATTACAGAAATGTTGGTACCAGTACCAATTCTGTAATTAACATTACCAGTCCATCGCAACTCTACCTTCCTCTTCCCCTCCCACTTATTCACTTGCCCCTCCTTCTTTCTCCTCTTCTTCTTCCTCTTTGGTCCATTCTTGGCGGTCATGATGAACTAGTGTTCCCACTTCTTTCTCGCCTCTTTTGCTTCCCCGCGCCAATTCCCTGCCTGGCTCCTTCTGCCTTTTTGCCCAGGCCAGCCACTTTTGCCTACCAGCTTGTGCCCGCCAGGCTCTACCCACCAAAGCCTCTCTTTGACTCCGACGAAAAAAAAAAGAGACTTCAATTCTTCCTTGCACCCCCTCCATACACGACTTGTTCCATATTACTACCATATTATTACTGCTACTACTATTACTTTCCTCCTCCAACCTCCCACCGCCGCCTGCGTACCCACCTACCTACCTACCTACCTACCTACCTACTTCTTCTCTTCTACTTTGCTTTCCTCTCTGCGCTTGCCCGCTTGCCTCCGTGCTTGCCCCCGCCGACAATGCCCGATGTTAACCAAATGAATAGGACTGCCTCCGAGGATGGCGGCGATCAGATTGGCTATGACGCCCCTCAATCCGGTGTAGCCACCCCGCAACCCGATCTTCGGGACAAACGTCTGCCGGGAATCATGAGCTATTTCAGCCAGGTTCGTCGAGATGCTCCTACTCCCCAAGCTGCCGAGACCACCTCTCCTTCATATTTTGCCCTCAAATCACCTCCTGCCGCCTATGCCGAGCCTTTCAACTGGCCCACCCGAAGGCACATGGCCTCTCGCTCGGCCGATCTACAAGCCACGGCCGCTCCCCCCACCACCACAATCACAAATGCTATACCCACAATGATGAGGGCGGGGACGTCCAGTCAGCCGTCGAGCCGGCCTTCGAGCCGGCCGTCCAGTCGGCCGTCTAGTCGACCGCACAGTCGAGCGCCCAGTGGCGCAAATCTGAACCTGAACCTAAACCTGGCCATGACCTCTGGTCCTACTGAAGAGGGGTCCTCAGATCACCACCAGGGAGGCCAGATGTCCTCATCAGAAAGAGATCCCAACCTCGTCCGCCATTCATATTTCCTCACTCCCCCCACTTCCCTCCCCTCATCATCCGTCAGCTCTCCCGTGCAAGAGCGCAGGAATCCCTTCTGGCCCGTTGGTCCCGCCGGCGCGGCCTTGAGAGATACTGACATCATGCCCCCACCTCCTGTGTCGTCCTCCTCGACCCCTGGTCTGGAGAAGTCGTCTCATCAGGAGGAACCCCCCACCACCACCACCACTACCACCACTACATCTAATGCACATAATGAAGGCGGAGACGATGGCAGGCCTGCTGGTTGGAACCCTTGGCAGAGCTCCAAGAGCAAGAGCATGCCCAACAGCACCCGAAACTCCACCTCAACGTTTCGTCCCCAGACTCCACAACCCGGCAAGACCGAGGCATCTGGCAGATGGTATACGCTTGAAGGACTCAAGGAGCTAACTCGTGGCTTAATCAAGAGCGGTCCCCCCACCCCGACAAGAGCCCTTTCGACCGCCCAACCTTCCCCCAACGCAGAGAATAGTGACCTCCTCGGAGGAGGCGGCGGCAAAGGCCGCCAGGGCCGCAGTGGCAGCAGAAGCATCAGCAACGACGATGGCGCCGAGCCGAGTGGCACCCAGACCCCCCGCGGCGGCGTCATCGGCACGTCCGGCCCGGCAGCAGCAACGTCGTCGACGTCGACCGGCGCCCAGGCCCCCGCCCCCAAGGGCAAGCTCACCGTCAAGATCCCCGAGGCCAGGGGTCTGAGGAAGAGCCGCGACCCGTACCTCATCGTCGTCTTCCAGCGCAGCGAGCTCATATCCGCCAGCCCCCGATCCATGGAGGGTGGCGAGACCCTCAGCCCCGCCCCTCCCATGCTCGGCGGCGGCGTCCCCATACAGCGCCAGGGCAGCGACAACGGCCCGCCCCCCATGTCCATACCCATGCGCAGCCGACAGAGCAGCAACACGAGCGTCACCGACCACAGCAACGTCCGCAGCCGGCCATCGCGGGTGTCCTTTACCAACCCGAAGTGGGATGCTGAAGCCGTCTTGTAAGCCCACTCCCCTTCTCACCCCCCTCCCATCCCATCCAGATCGAGGCAAGCTAACTTCAGACCTTTCCAGCGACGTTGTCGAGTCAGACATGGCCGTGGGCATCTCAGTATACGACCACACGGCCAGCGGCGAAGAGTTTCTGGGTTACATCAACTTCCAGGCATCGCGGGATTCCGACGAGGCCGTCAAGGGATGGTTCGCGCTGGAGGGACACGCCGACACCATGGCGGAGAACGCGCCCATGGGCGAAATCTACGTCGAGGCCCTCTACCAGGGATCGGAGAAGAAGCACTTTGGACCCAGCGACTTCCAGATTCTCAAACTCATCGGCAAGGGCACATTCGGCCAGGTGTACCAGGTACGGAAGCGCGACACGAAGCGCATCTACGCCATGAAGGTGCTGCAGAAGAAGGTGATTGTGCAGAAGAAGGAGGTGGCGCACACGGTGGGCGAGCGCAACATCCTGGTGCGGACAGCCATGGCAGAGTCGCCATTCATCGTGGGGCTCAAGTTCTCGTTCCAGACACCGTCGGAGCTGTACCTGGTCATTGACTACATGTCTGGCGGCGAGCTGTTCTGGCACCTGCAGAAGGAGGGCCGGTTCGATGAGAAGAGGGCCAAGTTCTACATTGCAGAGCTCATCCTGGCCATCCAGCACCTGCACAACAACGACATTGTGTACCGCGACCTCAAGCCCGAGAACATACTGCTCGACGCCAACGGCCACATTGCGCTGTGCGACTTTGGCCTGTCCAAGGCGAACCTGACCAACAACGACACGACCAACACATTCTGCGGCACGACCGAGTACCTGGCACCCGAGGTGCTGCTGGACGAGTCCGGGTACACCAAGATGGTGGACTTCTGGTCTCTGGGCGTGCTGGTGTTTGAGATGTGCTGCGGGTGGAGCCCGTTCTACGCCGAGGACACGCAGCAGATGTACAAGAACATTGCATTTGGCAAGGTGCGGTTCCCGCGCGACACGCTGTCTCAGGAGGGCCGCAACTTCGTCAAGGGGCTGCTGAACCGCAACCCCAAGCACCGCCTGGGCGCGACGGACGACGCCGAGGAGCTCAAGCAGCACGCCTTCTTCGCCGACATTGACTGGACGATGCTGTCCAAGAAGCTCATCACGCCTCCCTTCAAGCCCAACCTCAAGTCGGAGACGGACGTGTCGTACTTTGACCCCGAGTTCACGACGGCTCTGGAGCAGAACGGATCGCTCAACGAGCGCGCGGCCGCCCTGGCGAGGGGCTACGCCGCCAGCACGCCGCTGTCGCCCTCTGTGCAGGCCAACTTCCAGGGCTTCACGTTTGTCGACGAGAGCGCCCTGGACGACCACATGCGCGACAGGCCGGGGATGACGAGCAACGACGACGAGGACATGGATGATGCGCGGGACGCTAGGGAGTCGAGTTCTGCGGCTGCGATACCAGGAAGTGGTGGTGACCGTGCTCATCACAGCAACAACAATGACGATGACGACTGGGATAATCTCGATGATATCGATCCGAGAAAGGCGAATAGGATGAGTGGGATTATGAAGTCGAGTCCTCATGACGATCAGATGGTCGGAGGATCACATTTCGACCCTTGATTTCTTCGGTTCCCGATTTCTTCCCGATTTTTTTATCTATTTACTTAATTTGTTCTATGGCCTTTTGTTATTCTCATATGATGGTGTCTATTTGTTTTTTTTATCTTCATATCTGATTTGTTTTATCTCTATCTGATTTGTTTTCTTCCTCATCTGATTATGATCCATCCTTATATGGTTTTTGTCTTCTTCTTTTGCCTTTTTATAATCTCGGCCTTTCTCTTGGTTTTCTCCTTGATTTTTTTTTTTCTTCACCCCCTTCTCATCGACTTTTTTACTCCCCCCCATCACAAATACCTATACTACACGTGGTTTTTATTATAAAAAGAAAAACAAAATGGCAATGAGAAAACACAACAACAAACGCAGCGGCGTCATTTTGATTAATTTGGTTTCTGGGGGTGGATCTTGAGTGGTTTTTCCCCCCCCCTTTTGAGGGAGTGGTTTCTAGGAGTGGGTTCTCTCCTTGAGGGAGTAGTTTCTTCAACTATTTGGAAGTTGCTGAAAGGATATGAAGTTGTTTAAACAAGAAAAGAAGAAGAAAGAAAAATTCAAACTTGTCATGGTATTTACGTACTACACTACTACTCTGTCTATTGACCATGTTGACTCGCAAGATGTCATGACATCTTACAAAGTCATAATATCCATTCCAAAACAGCACCAGTTGCCAAGTAACACTTATCATGATTCTGAAATACCCTTACCCTGATAAATATGTTAGCAACGAAATGTACTACGTCACCATCATACGAGTTAGATCACACAAGCCCTGACGAGAAACGGAGAACAAGCCAATGTAGTATAATGTCTTGCAAGTTGACATAAGTTGACAAAGTAAAGGGTTTTTAAAAAAAAAGTTGTACACAGGATTGAACCCTTGAGCGGCTGCCATCCATCTGCTATGAGGTATGTTTGTTGTCTAGTAAAGGTAAAAGGGGGGTTTTGACCACAGAACAACATCTCTTTTTTTGATCTCATCCTCCTTTCGCTCCATCGATTCTCATCGTTTCCCTTTAGGGAAAGAAAACCAATGGTACTATATTTCCCACCCCAAGTGCATTTTGTTCTTGTTTAGAAGGACGAAAAAGAAAACAGCACTTAGTGAGCCTTGCCCTCCTCGACGTCCTCCGTCTCGAGCCAGTCGGGGATCTCGGTCTGAACACCCTCAGCAGAGGCGGAGGCGTCCTGACCCTCGATCTCGACGGCCATGCTCTCGTACTCCTTGAGGGAGCCGGCGAGGTCGGCCTCCTCGGGGGAGGTGGGGGTCTGGGGGGCGGAGAAGGCCTTGACGTGAGCGTCGGCGTCGGAGGCCTTGACGGCGGGAGTCTTGTAGGACTTGAGCTCCTTCAGGTAGAGCTCCTGGACGAAGTCGGCTATTATAGGACATGTTAGCATTGAGAACCAGAGGGAATTGGTCTGTCGCATTGTTCTTTCTCTCTGATGAGATTCTGATGCTCCCCATCTGTCTGTTCGTTCTTCTCTGGTCGGGTCGGGTGGTCGTGTTCGGGCGAATGGGAGAGGCGAAATGGCTTAAGATTGAAGTTGAGGCGGTCGGGGAATTGATGAACGGCAATTGAAATCGGTGAATCTCAGTTTTGAATAAATCGTATTATTTGGCGTGAATGCAGTGTCGATTCGATGGAGATGGAAAAATGTTCGAATCGCAGAAAGCTTGTACGTTGGCATCGGTTGTGGTCGGTTCTCCGAGGACGACCAGGGGAGAGAGAGGGGGCGAAGAATAGTCCCGACGGCGAGAGAGAAAGGCGAACGACAAGAAAAAAAAAGAACACCAGAATGCTCATCTAGAGATGTTGTGTTTTATCCATGGAATTGATTCTTCTTACCTCTCCGAGAGACGGTAGGAGCAATGAAGTTCCTAGCCTGGGTACCGGCATTGCGGCGGGTGACGGCGGCGACGACGGAGCGAGCGCGCTAAATAAACATCAGGTCAGTTCCTCAAGTTCAATTGTCCCCCCATCGCGGAAAAAACTGTGTCAGAGCAGAGCATACCGTAGCTCGGGTCAGCTGGTTGAGCATATTGGCGGATTTGAAAATTATGTTCCCGAGTAGAAGGGGGAGGGGGGTATAAGTCGGAGAAGGAGAGATGGAGGGGGGGGGTGTTGGCGCAGGAGATAGAGAGGTTAGCTGAGGGTTTTGTGAAAATCGGGAGAGAGAGATACAGGTGGTCGGTCCTGGTTTAGCCGGGCTCAGCAAAGGTTGGGGAAAGGCGAATTGGTGCCTCAGGTGTTTTTTTTCTTTCCTGGCTGGCTGGCTGGGCGGGTGCACGGAGTGGAACTGTACTACTAGTTATGGGTAACGGAGCACACCTTGTAGCTTTCCCAGTTCCTCAATTCCCCGGATCCCTTTTACCAGTAAACTGGGGAGGTGCACGTGACTTTTCAGTACAGACGTCTTTATGAGTAAACAGTCATTCATTCCTTCCTCGATGAGACTTCAGTGGCTTTGAAGTCCGTACAACTACAGGTAACCTTGGATGGTGTTTCTTTCTCAATCACGTACTCTGTGGTAGGTCAGTGTGTTGCTGCCAAAGAGGCCCGGTAATCTACTAGAACTGCATAGTAGCCGCACTGTCATGATCACATTTGGCACATATTGCACATCATCCTGATCTCCAGGTCTTGTCTCTTGTCAAATCCACCACTACCCCAGGCGTGCCTGCCCTCGGCATTCCAGCTCCCATCCTGGGCTGGCACATCATGTTTGCCCGTTCCACTGGCAGGTTGTCTCCCGGGCCCGTTGATGCTTCGGATGACATGAGCCTTTCCTGGCGACCAGTTCGTCTGGACCTTTACATGATCCGCATCGAGACCCCGGCAACGCCTCTCCTCATCACACCTGCCGACCGACCCGCCTCCTTTGGTACCCTTGACAGACTCCCGCTTGAAATACAACACATGGTTCTCGACATGCTGGACTTGCGGACCATCCTGAGCCTGGCCCAAGTGTCAGTACACGGATTAGCAGTGGTCAAGTCCCTTCCGGCCTACCAAGAGTTCGTGCACCATGCGCCGTCGGTATTGGCCGCACTCATCCGCACCAAAATCTCGGGCCTTCACACTATGGCGCGGCTACGGAGAGCGTTGCGTTCCGACCGCTGCGGCGTCTGTTTGCAATATGGCGCGTACCTGTTCATCCTTACTTGCACGAGGTGCTGTTGGCAGTGTTTGAGTGAAGACCCATCCTTCCGGACAATCACCCCCGAGGAGGCGAGGATGTACTTCGCCCTGAAAGGCAGGCAAATACGGATGCTCCCTGTCATGTATTCCTTGCCTGGACACTACCGTTTTCAATGTACGAGATTTTCAGAGCCGCTCATCAGTGCTGCTGCTGCAAAGGAGCGCGGTGTCCGGGTACACAAATCGGCCGAGAATCTTGCGGCCCGTTTGCAGTATAGGCTCAAGACGGAGAGCTCCATGGCCATTGGGAGATTCATGCAGAGGGCATCCCTAAACCCCTTGGCCGGTCAGGACCCTCTGGTAGTCCCAGGTCAAAAGAAAATACCCTACTATTCTGAGATGGGCAGGGCGTCCATTCCGCTTCCTTCCCTTCAGGGGCCGGGTACCATAGAGAATGGCCTATGGTGCAAAGGTTGCCACTGGATGAATAGAATGCAGGAACTAGGCCAGTTGGACGAGTCTGTCCTTTCGAGGCTCGTGCCTTCAGGGTGTGAGCCCAAATCATTCCTACTCGGGATGAGTCATCGGGCCAGATCTAAGGTTGACTTCGTACACCATGTGAGGCATTGCTACGGGGCGCAGGAGTTGATGAGAGATGCGGCACATGGTAAATAGTTGCCTGAGCTAGATTCTGGGAGCATTTAGGGGTGGGTAACCAAGCAGACACATCTTGCCCGATACATGAGCTTTTAAATTCCACGGCAAGTATCTCGTAGCTGACCGCCTATCGACAAAAAGTGATGATTATGTTGGCCACTGAGTGTGCCTCACGGACGGGTGTGCGTCTGGGTGGACCCCAGTGAAAGGATACAAGACGTCCTTGTGCCACCATTCAGGTGCATGTACCATTCAACCCCCTCATCTTCGCTTCAGAGAGAGGTTACAGATCAAAGCACAGCATCACAACAAACGCAACCTGCAACGGTCGCACCTTTACACAGCGCACCAAAATACTGTCTCTTCAATAGACTCTACCGCTCTCCTTGACAACCCCCCCCTCGCCAGGCACCTCTACGTGATAGCAACGTCGTGATGACAATACCGAAACATGACATCGAGGTGTTGAACCAAGAGATTGGAGAAGAGAAAGGAGACTACCGCATCCGCGCTGGCACAAGGGTCCACTATGTCACCATCCTATGCGACACCTTTGACGAGGACACAATGTGCCGACCATACCTCCTCATCCCGCAGCTGCCGACTTCCCCGACTATGACTGGACCAAGATGCGTATCAGCCGAAAGGGATATGGTGACGACAAGAGCGAGCTACAGGTGTCGATATCATCGGAGCCGCTCGCCGGAATCCAACAGACATGGCACCCCGAGCACATCGACGTCCTATCACTGACCACCAAGACAATCCTCAAGCCAGATGTGCGCGAGGTTCTCTATCAGGGGAGGCCTGCCATCTCCAAGATTGCCCGTTTCGAATCCTGGATCTCCCTGCTGGAGCACGAGACGTCGGCGTACCGCATCCTCGCCGAGGACAAACTGCCCGGCGAGGACCCCCTTGGGCCAGCATTCCTGGGCCATCTGACGGAGAACAACGGCCGCGTGATAGGCTTCCTACTGGAAAAGGCACATGGAACTCACGCCGGGCCAGACGACCTGCCCAGATGTCAGGCTCTGCTGGGAAGACTACATGAACTAGGCCTCACCCACGGGGATGTGAACAGGCACAACTTCATTGTGGATCGCAGCCCCGGTGGTTTGACTCTACTAGTTGACTTTGCGTACGCTGATATATATTCCGAGGAGGCAGCAAGAAAGGAATTTGAATCTCTATCATCGGAGCTAGCTGAGACGACTGGACGGGGTGGTCCCCTCCAACTAACAGTGGAAGGGGTTCTCGAGAAGTCGTGATGTCTATATACATGCATGCTAAATAGGACCCAGATAGTGTATATAACACGCTCTCTATGCCTTGTTCATCTCGGCAATGTGCACAGACGACTGTTCTGGCGAAGTCACCTCGGACTTCATCCTCCTCCCCTTGAGGATCCCAACGCCAATAGTACCCAGGTAGGCAACGGCCATGACGGCCGCCACGACAGAGTAGGCGATGACGAGGCTGCCACGGGGATCCTCGTGGGCCATCTGCAGACCCAGACCGCCGTTCACCATGCCCACGAGCACCAGGGCCCGACCGTACCAGATGTGCACGTGGCTTATGAGCCCGCGACGACGGTGCTTGAGAAAGTGTCTGTGATGGAGCCAGCCGAGGGCAGGTTGCAGACCCAGTAGGGCGACGAGGATGACGCCCAGACCCTTGTGTGCTGACGCGAAGAGCTGTAACACACCCAATGTTAGCATGTTTTGTCCTTGAGATATATGGCTGAGTTTGGTTGCTTACAGGCCATCCTTGGGAAATGACAATACCCAGTGCGAAACCAGCCCACATGGCGAGGTAGGCTGCCATCTGCACGACAGAGTGGGCAATCCACTTGCCAAACAGTGGCATGACCATGGCGCCGAGAGGGTAAAGCACAAGAAAAGCAATAGACATGATGAGGCCGTGTGCCGAGACCATAGTCTGATGACTACCCCCTCCATGGCTATCACCACCACCAGTGACAGCATCAGTGTTGTCATCATCATCGTCGGTACTCCCCCCAAGAAAGGGGTTAACGTCAGACGCAACACTAGCAAGCGACAAGTCCACGTCGAAGACGCCAACACCATCATGAATACCAATGGGAGCCTCGACATCGTCCGTGTCCATGGCGTCGCCCGTCATCCACGCCGCGATCCAGCTGTTACTCCCGCCGAGATCGAGAGCGGAGGAGCACGACCCGCTGCACCGCACGTTGGCCACCATCCTGCCGTTCTGGACGCCCGACCCGGCGACCAGCGTGGCGCCGGGGTCGTCGGCGTACCGCGGCATGCTGTGTCCTGTTCCTGGGCGGGTGCTCAGCGTCACGTTTCCGGCCCCATCGGTGTAGACGAGGAACATGCTTGAGTCGCGCATGCTGCTGCCTATGCCTAGGCTGGCCCAGGAGTTGGTGATGGGGGCGTCTATGCTGAAGTAGAGGCTTTTGGAGTCGGTGGAGGAGTCGGTGCTGACGGATGTAGAGGGGACGGCCCAGCTGAATTTTATGTCGTCTTCTTGGTGGGATGCTACTGCTGCTGTGGCTAGGTCTGGCATGTCTGTGGGGGACAGTCAGTATTGTGACGGGTTGGGCTTGTGTATATGAGAGGATGGGCGTGTAAGTGAAGGAGGAGGGAGATGTGACTTACAGAGACTGGCTGCCAGAGCAGTAGCTCCGACTTGTATGAGTGACGGGACCATTGTGACTCTGAACACAGATCTCTATCCTGGAGAACTGACTAGTGTTTGAACAAAGAGTCGAATGATATCTACCTTGTCAAGACTTGGTGATGGAGTCAAAAAAAGACGTGGTCAGACCTCACCCTTTTATACTCGTACTACAACACAACACATCCGATATCCCATCCAGTCTATACCACATCCCAGTACATCTTTTACGAGTACTTGCTCACCATGGCATAACTCTACTACGAGACTACACACACTACCGAAACAGATGAGGAGTCCGGTCGGGAAGGCGGAGGCCCGCCTCTGTCTCCACACTTCATCTACCGTCTCTTTTTGCTTTTCGAAATAGTTACATTCCTAGACTAGACAAATGCATGTCATATGATTGGGGAGAGGGAAGGGGGGTGGGTAGGACAGCAAGACCAGGGGGGAGGGGGAAGAGGTAACCAGCCAGGGCAAGGGGAGACTCGAAGGAACATGAAGGAGGAGGACCGCCAAGAAAGAGATAATCGGAGGCTTAGTGTCCGCTTTTTTTCGACTATCGGGTGCGTGTACTCAGACGACATGGTTCAAGTTGTACGATATATGCTTCTTTTACCCTGCAAAACCCCCCACAAAGGGAGGGGTTGAAGTTGAGCGGTAGCCGATGAAGTACGAGTACTGATACTCGTAACTCGTAACTAGGGCTGCGGTTCCAGTGTATTGGCAATTTTCAACGGCGATCATCACGGCACTGCCTCCCGGGCGGCCGCCGGGCCGACCGTTGTTCGGAAATCTCATCCCACTTTCAAGCTTGTCTTGTTATGAGAGATGCAGTATGTGCACGACATATCTTGGAACTTGGGGTATGTAGTAATGTAGTACCCCTACCACTGCGTGTACTACTATCTGTATGTATACTCCGTAATCCCACTTCCTAGTATGGACCGGAGTACTCAACCCCATCCCACTTGATTCATCAGCTTTTACTCAGACGTTTCATACACACACACACTGACATGGATAACGACAACAACAACAAAAAGTCTTGTGATGCTTTTTGCGGCAGTGCCGTTTTGGAAGGTCAGTATCATGACGTTTTCTGGGTTCTAGATCCAAGGTGTCAAGGGGTGTATTTCGTCATAGTACTGGAGAGTACTACTCACCGAGTTGGATTTACGGAGTAGTATGTCCTTGTAATACGACGTTTTGATATTACATATAGAGAGAGAGTGAGAAGGGTTCAAAGTCGCACACACGACGTATTCCCCCTCTAGACATAATCATCATCCGTCCTTCCTCTCTTGGATGATTATTACTTTCCCGGTCTGTACTTTCAAGTTGTCATCATCTCCTCCAACCTCATGTTTTAAACCACCACATTCATACATGATTAATATCATCTTAAAAATTAAGTGTCCTCCTTTTTTTAACATCCTTTCAAAGTGCTTATGGCTTAGGAAACAAAACAAAAACGCGTAATGGTTCGAGGCGAAGCAACATGGCGCAGGGAGAACCAGCGATAACAAGCCCCCAGAAACAGCGACAACAGCAAAAGAAAATGAGAGACAAGATCCTTTGAAGCCTCCAACCCATCCATGACGAATACGATCATCCCAATTAGCAATACTACCTGTCACCCTGTCAGACCTTTTTTCCTTTTCTACCCTCCATATCTCCACTCCTCTCTCCCCCCCCCCCAGATAGATACCACGAAAGCTTGACGAAGAAAAAAAAAGGGACCCCCAAAGTTTACAAAAAGGGAAAGTCGGAAGGGATATCACCATAGGGTCCCATGGGAGGGGGAGATTGGGCTTGAATCCCATCCCGCGAACGAGGTTACATTTCTAAAACGGAAGTAAGCAGTCCTGAACCTGTACTCCGCGTCGACGTGGTAGCTCTGCGTAGTAGTGTCTGTAAGTCTGATGAGCAAAACGTAGCAATGGATCTGGTTCTGGCCCCTGGTTCTGGGTCCTTCTGATCCCATTGCGGTTTCCACTATGACTGTGACGCTGCGGACTTGGGGGGGGGACTGGGACTTTCTCAGATATCTGCAGTCTACTGCCTGCTGCATCTAGACGTGCAAGTACGCGGAGGTAGTATTATTGCTTTTCACTAGTTCTGTGTACATGGCATGATGTTCGGTAAAGGGAAAACAATGAGGGGGGGGGACATCTCTTAGGTCCTTGTTTTTTTCTATTACACTAAGGAAAAGAATGCAATCGATATCAATGCTTGCCACAATCCAACATGCTTGGAAAGAAAAAGAAGAAACCGCTGCTGCTTTTTGCAGTTGTTGTACCAGAGTGATAACCAACAATCTTGGAACGAAAGCCAGGAAAAGAAGAGAGAAAGAGGGCAATGTAAAGAATTCTCCAACCGAGGAATAACAAAAAAAAAAAAAAAGAACAAAAAAGAACAAAAAAACGCTTTATACGGCTAGAGACAAATAAGACTCATTCAAGAGACTCGACGGAGCGACGAAACTGAAGCCACCAAATGGGTCATCCTTGGCGTCCTTGGCGTCGAAATCAAACGCACCAGCGTGGCTGCTGCTGCTGCCGTCGTCGTCCTTGGACGCCATCATGGAGCTCATCGACAGCTCGGTGAACTCTGGGGCAAAGTTCTCGGCTAGCTCAGGGTCGGTGATCATCGGCTGGATGGGCGGGTCGAGGTCGCGCGCCTCAAGTCTCTTCCAGTCAATCTTGCGGAAGAATCGGTGCTTCTTGAGGATCTGGAGGTCCCTGGGCATGACGGCCCCGAGCCTCTTGGACGGCTCCTTGCGCAGGAGGCGGGTAAGGAGGTCCTTGGCGTCGGCGCTGAGGAAGTAAGGGAGCACCAGCTTCTGCTTGACGATGCGCTCCTGGATCTTGGCGTGGTTGTTGCCCCGGAACGGCGGGTTCCCCGTCATCAGGTCGTAGCCCAGCGCGCCAAACGACCACCAATCCACCACCCGCCCGTACTCCTTGCCCAGGATCACCTCGGGTGCCATGTACTCCACCGTGCCGAGGATCGAGTTGCACCCGTCCGTCGGCTCGGCCGACACCTTGGACAGGCCGAAGTCGGTCAGAAGCAGGTGCCCGTCGGCGTCGAGCAGGCAGTTCTCCGGCTTCAGGTCGCGGTATACGACGCCCAGGTTGTTGTGCAGGTGCGACAGGGCCAGAAGCATCTCGCCCATGTAGAAGGCCGTCACGTCCTCGGAGAACATCTTCTCCGTGTTGAGGTGCGTGAACAGCTCGCCGCCCTGCCCGTACTCGAGAATCAGGTACAGCATCTCGTGGTCTTGGAAGGCATAGAACAGGTTGACGACAAACGGGTGGCGGTTGACAGACTCGAGAATCTGCCTCTCCGTCTTGGTCTGCTCAATCAGCTTCTTCTTGACAACCAGCGACGCCTTCTTGAGCTGCTTCTGCGCATACAGCCGGCCCGTGGACCGCTGCTTGACCAGCACCACGGTGCCATAGGTTCCCTTGCCGAGACACCGGAGCGACTCGAAGTCCTCCGACGTCATCTTGCGGTTGATGTTGTCCGGGCGATCATCGGCCAGCGGGCTCAGGTAGCCGCTTCCTCCGCGCAGGCTCTCGCTGACAAAGTCGTGCTCCAGGCGGACCTCGTAACTAGCGGAGCCGTTCGCGGAGCCGTCGCTGCCGGCTTCGCTGCCGGTGCCGGCCATGCTGGATAGGCGACTGTCGGCGTCGGGGCGCCTCTGGTAGCTGCTGTTGCGGGACATCGGGACAGAACGGGCGCCGTCGTCCAGGCTCAGTGGCTCCATCTGGGCACGCAGCTTGGCAATGCCAGAGACTTTGGGAGACGGCATAGCTCGCAGAGCCGGGCTACAGTTGGCGCTGACGACATCATCAACGCGACCCTGGGCCCGGCGGGTCTTTCGGCGGGAAGGCGTCTCGGAGACGCCATAGTCGGAATCCTCGTCGCCCGACGGCGCGGGTGTGGGCTGGAAGCCCCGCACGGTGTTGCGCGCGGTTGGGGGGCTGCTCGGCATTGTCGCTTCTGGTGGCACAGAGGCGATGTGCGGGTAGGGTAGTGGTGGCTCCTCGGGACACCTTGGGACAGGATGAGGGACAAAGGATGGCTGTGCTTTGGTACGTGTGTGTACGGATATGTACTACAACGACAGACTCTCGAACGAAGATGTTCTCAGACGATCAAGAGCCCTTGTACCTTGGGACTAAGCCAAGTGTTCAAGGCGCTCCGCGACGACGCTCAGGGTCAGCGCGAGGCTCGGATTCGTGGCGGCGCTGGATATCGTAGTGGCTGCTAGCAAAACGCATCTGGTAACGGAAAAAGGATGTGCGAACGGTCGTGGACTTTCGTATAGGCATTGGGGGGATTGGTTGTCTGGATACTAATGATAGAGGGCAATGTCAGTCTCTTTGTGCCTTTTCTGTGATCGCAACCTGAGGGATGACGGTTGTGGCTTACATTTTGGTTTAAGGGGAGGAAAATAGTGAAACAGAAAAAAGGGAAAAGAGAATCAGGAGAGGGAAGGGAAAAGGGCACACACTGGACCGTAGATCCGGGGAGGAGAAAGCGCAAAAAAAAAAAATTAAAGTCTGTGCACATCCACTCACAATCTAGAAGTCTGCTGACCGGGCGTCAACTAGACAAAGAACTTTAGGAAGGTACACCCGGACCACCAACTGCCTCCAATCATCACCAACTCATACAACAACAAAGATTTGCCCAGATAACGTCTGTTTAATATTCGATTTGCAGTCTATCTTCTATTCAAAGACATTGAGAAGCCGTTTGGGGCTGCTGGTTCATTGTCGCTGCTAGTAGTTACACGCCGTCAAGACTGGACGGATAGTACATCATTACAGCGGATGTAATCCGAGTTACGGCACTCGTTAGCCCGCCTGCGGGCGCTACTCCATGCTTCAGTTATGGATTGGCTGTGCGCTTACACTGCTACAGGGCTACAGCGGCCCTGGAAGCGTCCAGGATTTTAACAGGCCTACCACACTATTTTAACCCCTGCACCCATTAGATGCGCACCGCAAATCATCTCTCCCGATCTTCCAACTAGATCTCTCTCTCCCTCTTGGTCTCCCTCTAGAAGAAGAAAAAAAAAGTTTTAGTCCCCGACCCCCGGTGCCTTACAGATGTCATGTGAATGTTACGTATGCCCAGGTCGCATGTCTCCCACCACATGCCCTCTTCTCCAAGTTGTGACCACAAAACCTGCCCATTTATTACCTCTCTACGCCGCATTGTGCAGGCTTACTCCGCACTTCGGGCGGGTGAGAGAATATTACGGGCATGTACGACAGAGACTCCGTAATCATGACATGGTTGGTGTTCCTGCTCCTTGGCCTCACGGAGTACCAGTAATAAATAATAATCAGTACTCGTACATGTATATATGGATATTACTACCGCAATCAAACCAACCACTACACTTCGCTTTACTATATCATTACGTATCGACATGCGCATTAAAGTCCTCGTACTCGAAGCCATAGCTTTAATCTCAGGCCGCTGCGCTGTTCGTGCAGGTTCAGCGCTCTCAGCCCTGAGAGACCCCGCCTGACAGGCCTTTAAGCCCCATACTCCAGGGCCCAAGTGCAACGGGCAGACTAGCACCCCGCGCTTGGCTACCGTCGGCAAAATGAACCACCGTCACCGATATTTTTGTACCGTGTACGATAGGGTAGGCAGCTTGCTAAATTTTGGTTTGCTCTCTGCAGCGCGCGCGTCACAGGCAATAGGAAAAAAAGTCCATGAACCATCTTCAAGACAATCATTGTCCGCCGTTACAATAATACAACAACCCGTATCAACTCACGATTGAATCTCCACCACTTCGAATTGAGTCAACACCCACTTTCCGATACGTGGCTCAAAACTTCCGATAGCCATCGCGTCCAGTCTCAGCTCACACCTCTCCCCGGCAGCAACCTGAAGCTCGCCCAAGATGATTCACCCATCGCGACAAGCCTACGTGGAGGAGGCCTCACCGCCAACGGGCATAGCCCTGGAGGATCTCCCCGAGGATCACGATTATGAGATGCCCCTGGCGGGGTCGGAGAAGGCGTCGGCCATCATGAACCAGTTCAACCGCAAACGCCTAGCAGCCGGCATGGCGGTGCCCACCGACGACGGGCGCGTGCGCGCAAAGCTGCGGGAGATGGGCGAGCCCATGACCCTGTTCGGCGAGGGCCCCGCAGAGCGCCGTGACCGTCTGCGCGAGCTCCTGACCATCCAGGCGGAGATGGCGGGCCTGGAGAACGGCGGCGACGTGGAGATGGCGGATGCCAACGAGGGCGAGCAGGGTGACGAGGACGAGGAGGCCGAGGAGGAGTTCTACTCGCGAGGCGGCGCCGAGCTCCTGCGGGCGCGCAAGAACATGGCCGAGTACTCGCTGCCGCGGGCGAAGCGGAGGACGGCCTTCCAGAAGGACGAGTCGTCGATACCGCTGCGGACGCACGTCAAGTTCCGCAAGAACATCAAGGAGAGGCTGCAGGGGTTCGAGCTGCAGGGCAGTCAGACGGTGGGCGAGCGGCATGTCAGCATGACGAGGATATCGCCCAACGGCGAGTCCGTGGCCGTGGGCAACTGGGGCGGGCAGATCAAGATGGTCGAGATACCCAGCCTGGAGCAGAAGAGGACGTACCGCGGGCACACAAGCAAGATCAGCGGGCTGTCGTGGTTCCCGGGGGCGACGCTTCCCGAGAAGGGGGTGTCCCCCGACGCCGTCAACCTGGCGTCGGGCGGCGCCGAGGGCTCCGTGCACCTCTGGTCGCTGAACCAGGACACGCCGCTGGCGACGCTCTCGGGCCACGCCCAGAGGGTGTGCCGCGTCGACTTCCACCCTTCGGGGCGGTACCTGGCGTCGGCGTCGGACGACACGTCGTGGCGCCTGTGGGACGTGGAGACGACGTCCGAGGTGCTGCTGCAGGAGGGCCACTCGCGCGGCGTGTACGCCGTCAGCTTCAACACGGACGGGTCGCTGCTGGCCAGCGCCGGGCTCGACAGCATCGGGAGGATATGGGACCTCCGCTCCGGCAGGACCGTCATGATCCTCGACGGCCACCTCGACGGCCACATCAAGCCCATCCACGCCCTCGACTGGAGCTCCGACGGCCACCGCGTCCTCTCCGGGTCCGCGGACGGCTGGATCAAGTGCTGGGACGTCCGCAAAGTCCAGAGGACCGGCGGCATCGGCGCCCACTCCAGCGCCGTCTCCGACATGCGCTGGTTCAAGGGCCTGGACGACCCCCTCGACGGCATCCTGCCCCCCGCCACAGATGACAAGGGCGCCCGGGTCCCCAAGAAGTCGGGCACCTTCTTCGTCTCGTCCGGCTTCGATCGCAACGTCAAGATCTTCTCCGCAGACGACTGGTCCTTGGTCCAAACACTCAGCGGACACACCGGGCCCGTCTCCAGCGTCGACTACAGCAGGGATGGGAAATGGATTGTCAGCGGTGGTCATGACCGGACCGTCAAGCTGTGGGGTCGCAACGATGGGGAGTCATTCTAGAGAGTCATTGTGTGTCTCTTCCTTGTATTTTAGAGCATTTATATATGCATTGGGAGAGAGAGAGAGAATGGCAAGATACCCGGGCCTCAAAATATTGGTACATGCATATACGATGGACATACTAGTACTAGCTGCCAGCAGCAGTAGTAGTAGAGTAATAGATATTACCTCTTTTGGTATGATGTACGTTCTTGTGTCTCTCGGCCAGTGATCACATGGTCATGGCCATGAGGTCTTGGAAAATGGTCAAAAGTGACTGCATGGATTAAAACTAGACATCAAATCTTATTACTTACTCACTCATGAAAACAGAAAGATTCTTCTTTCATTTCGGGGCTCATGATACACTGTTACGCGTATCATGACGGGTACTCAGAGAGTGACTGACACCAAAAATGTGACTGACCGTGGATTCTGAAGCAGCGCGCGCGCCGTCTTGGCGGACGCGGGGAGCGTGGTCACCTGACCAGATCGGGCGACGTCAAACCGTCAAACCCATATTGGTCCTAAACCTTTTTTTCAACCTTCGGCAACGAGCGTCCTGCTTTCTTTCTTTTTGTCTGCTTGCTCTCCTCACGACCGCAAATACGATAATCAAACCCCGTACATTTTGCGGTCAATCCAGGCTGGGCTCATCAGCACAGCGAACACCGCATCCTCAAATGAAGCGCGACGCCAGCTAATCCGTCGCCTTCCTCCCCCCCCCCTCCCTCTCGACGTTTCAGCAACGACGACCGTCGGGCCAAAACAGCACACAAGATGGCCAGCATCGATCGATACCGTCCACCGCGCGAAGGCTACCAGCTCCCGGTACCCGCCAACCGCCAAAATCAGAGCCAGGAGAGGCCAGCGTCCCCCTCACCGAGCAACAGTCACAGACAGTCGCACCTACTCCCGCAGGATGTCCCTCCCGCGGCTCCGACACCACCCCAGCACAGCGCGCGCACGTCGCCTCCGCGAGGAGCTCGTCCCCCCACAGCAGCTTCCTCCGCCGGGCCTGGCGGTGGACAGTCGCCAGCGCCTTCGGGTGTCCAGACGCCGCCCGCCCTGCTGAACCAGTGGTCCTTCACGGCCGAGGAGGTGAATAGCACGCCGACGATACTGGAGGGCGTGGCGCCCTCAGAGGAGAGGATGCGCAGGGCAAAGGGCGTCAACTTTATCTACCAGGCGGGCGTCATGCTGGACCTCCCACAAATAACACTTTGGGTTGCCGGCGTCTTCTTCCACCGATTCTACATGCGCTGGAGCATGCATGAGAGGACGGGAATTCATCATTATGTGAGTTTTGTCACAGAGAGAGAGAGAGAGAAGGGGAAAAAATGAGGGAGAAGGAAAGGAATCAAGGGCGCAAGAGGACTAACACCAATTAGAACATTGCTGCGACGGCCCTGTTCCTGGCCAACAAGGTCGAGGAGAACTGTAGAAAGACCAAGGACATCATCATCGCGGTGGCCAAGGTGGCGCAGAAGAACGCCAAGCTCATCATCGACGAGCAGAGCAAGGAGTACTGGCGCTGGAGGGACAGCATCCTGACGTACGAGGAGATCATGCTGGAGCAGCTGACGTTTGACCTGATGATCGACAACCCGTACCGACACCTCTTTGAGCTGCTGGAGCAGCTAGACCTAGTGCACAACAAGCACCTCAGGCAGGCGGCGTGGGCGTTCTGTAACGACGCGTGCCTGACGGCGCTCCCCCTGCTGGTCGAGGCGCGCGACGTGGCCCTGACGGCCGTCTTCTTCGCCAGCGTCCACACGGGCCAGCTCATCGACGACGTCAACGGCCAGCCCTGGTGGCGCCACCTGGGCGGCAGCGAGGCCCGCTGCGCCAAGGCCATCGAAATCATCCGTCAGTTCTACACGGAGAACCCGCTTAGGAAGCAGAACCCCTCTCTTCCCTCGCCCGCCTTTGACCTCGAAATCTCCAGGCGCCGCGCCGAGGCCATCATCAGCCAGCCCGACTCGGACGCCCCACCCCCCTCCGCCACCACGCCCATGGACATTGACAGGAGGACCAGCAGCCGCAGTCCTCTTCCCCCCAGGCCCAACGGAAGTCTGGCACCACCTCCAACCACAACATCAACAGGAGCATCCTCCTCTCAACCTCCACGCTCCCCCGCTAAAAGAAAGGAGACGGAGGCCCCACCAGATGGAGATGACTACAACAGGGCTGAGAAACGTCCTAGGTTGTCAGATGAGGAAGAAGGCGAGGAGGGTGAACTGGTCGAGGACTAAACATACCTTGCGTTTTTTTTTTCTTGTTCTTCTTCTTTAATTTGTAATAAAGGATGGCGTTTTCTGGGAGGCGTCTCTTTTTTTCTCTCTTTGCCTTTCTCTCACATATCGGAAAGGGTCTTTCAGGTTCAGTATGGAGTTTGTTTCCTGTGTCTTTTTATACTACTCTTTTACTTATACCGCCGTTGTATTGAGGAACAACACGAAAAGGGAAGAAGACGGGCAGGTGGGGAGGCATGGGTTCTTGTCACGATGAATAGGAAATGAAACTATCAAGAGTTGAAATCTACCCTGAATCTTTGACTCTATATTTTTTATGCTGCTTTTTTTAGGTTTTTTCCTCTTCCTTTTCCCTTGGTGAGTTCATGAAATCAGGATGAACACCGGTGAAATGCATTATGAGTCCCCTTTCTTTTTTTGCCCCTTTTTAGTGTTTTGTTCCCCTTTCTTCTAGAGGGAGTATGAAATTCCCTTTTTATCATATCCCATTATCCATTGGCCTTAAAAGCGAGCCATTGTGTCTCGTCATTTCTTGTTTGATGTACTAAACACACACGCACAATACGTTAGCTATCTGTCCTCGACACTAGAACAGGGGAAATTGCCAGAGCAAAAGAGAAGATGCAGGGGAGGAGAGAGAGAGAGAAAACCTACTATTGAGGGATATGCTTGGTAGGAGGCCATGTCCCACAGACGGGATGTCTGCATGCTGACCAGGGAAGGCAGTTGCAGGAGATGCAATTATCGGGCCAGGCCGCAGGGTAGAGTTGACCACAGTGAAGGCATGGAATTGGTTCGCCCATTTTGTAGTTTTCAGATGTTGTTTTTCTTTGATTTGGCTTTTGTGGTGCTTTGATATATTGGTGATGATCCGAGAAGTGATGATTGACCAAGAACAAGAAGAAGAGATAGATATATACGTTTACATTACTTCTTGAAATAGTTGACATCTTCTTTCATCGAGATGCTACGAGACAGTAAAAAAAGGTCATGTGTGGCATATGAGTCGTTTCTCCTTTTTTTTTCTTCATCTCTGTATATAGCAAACAACGAGATTGACGACGAAGCATCGTTACACCATGTTGTACGGATCTTGTTCCATTATCTCGTGTGAGAATTCATCAGTCTTCCTATCACTCGTGGCACATGACAGGCCGCGCCCCCCTATTATGTGCTTCGCTTCTTTTGTTGTATGTTTTTGCTCTGCTGTTGGTGTAGATTAGGTCCCGTGATGGCATTATCTCTTGCTGTTCGACTCATGTCATATTCGTATATGATTGAAAAAGGAAATCTCACGTCGTCGTGAAACACAAACTTCTGAAAAGAGAGTGGCATATGACAATTTACCCCTAGGCTCCAGTCCTGTGGGATTTTGCCCATGTTGTGTCACTGACACAAATACGGTAGTGGTACTAGTTATGCAGGAAACGCATTTCTGAACCTGCTGTGCTATGACGTATACAAAAAGACAATGAACAATGCCATTCTCTCTCTTCTTGCGTTGTTCCACATGATTCTCTCGGTCTGCGCTTACACGCCTGAGGTTATGGTGAAGTCTACCAGTGGGTTTATTGTTGCCTCAGGAGTGAATGACTGTGTATGTGTGTGTGCCTGAGGTACTATGAAGATTGCGGTGTGGACGCTCGGACCATGGACAGGAATGACTCCCTGAGACACTGATTGGCTAAGAAGATTCTGCCGTACCCACAGGCTGGGTGCTCTCACCGCCCGTCTGGACAGGTATAAAACTGTCGTCTGCCCGCCTGAAAGCTTCGCTTTTTTTCTTTTCCTTTTCTCCTTAGCTCTCTTTGCCTTTTGGCTTAGATCAAGTGTAGTATCTGTTCTTTTCAGTTTAATCTCTGAAAGGTCTCTAAGGAGACCAATCGTGATTATTCCTATTTTTGGCCTCAGGGAGGTTTCCGCTGTGCTTGCACATGATTCCTCCCACAGTGTCCCTGGTATTACACTGCCTCCAGGTGACGCGAACACTGCCTTTTTTTTTTTTCTTCTTTTCATTGCTTGCGTCGGCTTGTCCGTCGTGGTGAAGAAGAGTCTTCCTTTTTTGTATTGATTGTTGTCATGTTTGAACACCTGGGGTAGCAAAGGAGCACAGCATTTGTCTAAGTCTGATATGACAGTGGGCTGTAGAACAAGTACATCATGTCATATCGTTGTGATGCTGTATTCATGTCTGTTGTGGGTGTTGTCATGCCCAAAACAAAAATTCGACCGCGTTCTAGTTTGGTGATGCGTGGACTTTGGTGTCTCTGCAACCTACTCGTAGCACTGCCGTATGATTTTGACACCTTGAATACCAACCAGACTTCCTTCGTCATATAATGACCAGATGCAACGCGACGTGTATTCTAGGCCAGCTCTTGTTTGACGTTTTGACGTGTCCCATCATCACCAGTTCTGGACTCCCACGACGTCTACCCGGCAGCTGTCTTTTTTTTTTCTTCTTTCCCCCTCTCCACAGAGCACTGCGTATGATGTATGGGGTATCATTGCCGCTCCTTGCAATGGGTATTGCAATCTAAAAGTAAACCCGTTTATCATGTGTAGTTTCTCAGTGTTTTTCGAGGATGTGGTGGTGCATATTCGTAGTGGTCAAGGTAGTTCTCTCGTAATTCACCATTCAGCAATGTACCATTATGAATATGATCTCCCTCAGTCAGTTATTTTTCAAGGGACAGCAAGCCCATCTGCGTTACCACAAGAGCCAAGAAGAAAGAAAGAATCGTCTTCTATCTAACGAAACGATTCTAATATCTATTGAACCCCTCCCATCCCCCCTCCCCGTACGACCTCTCGCCGTCACGTACACCACGACATCTCTCCAACAATCGTAGTGGCGGTGGTGGTAGCACTGGCAGTTAACAGTTGACCCCACCCAAGCTCACCCCCAGTTTTGACGGAACCCGAAAATCCCACCACCATCATCCCAACTTCTTTCGACCTCTCTTTTTTCTTCTTTATAACGATTCCAACCTCCACGTCCAACTACCATTACTACCACTATACTACTGGATCCCGACCGTCTCCTTTTCTCTCCTCTCCGATCCAACATATCGCGCGCGCTGCTCCCTCTCACTCTCGCCCACATCCTTTCCCTCTGCGACGGTGGGGGAGAACGCTTCCAGCAATATAATCAAACATGGCGACTCTAGGAGGATACCTGAACAGTACGAGATTGACAAGCTTCCCCTCCTCCCCTTCCTTTCACATCCCCAAAAAGACCAAATGACAACAAAGAAACTGACATTGTCGTGTGCTTCCCCCTCTACAGAAAAGGTCCTGATTGTCACGGCCGACTCCAGGATTCTAGTCGGAACACTATCAGCATGCGATCACTCTACGAACTTGGTACGACGACGAAAACACAACCGCCACACCCGAGGAGGGATAGAGTAGAGAGGAGAGAGCTAACGCCTTTGTGCATATAGGTCCTTAACCAGGCCACCGAGCGCATCATTCGCGAACAAGACGACGACGAAGAGTCCACAGTCATCCCGCTGGGCTTGTACCTCGTGCGCGGTGACAATGTCTGCACCGTGGGGCTGGTCGACGAGAAGCTGGACGATAGTATAAATTGGACAAAGGTCAAGGGGTCGGCTATAGGGGGCGTGAAGCACGTATGATTTCGGAACGGAGAGGGGGACTACCACCCGCATCAAAGGGGAGGCGGGGGATTTTTTACCTACGCCATCTGAACGAACGAAAAAACAAAACGAAACATATACCGACGTTGGAAGGGAAGGGGGAAGTGGGCGTTTTTGGAGCAAAATTTGGGCCAGGGATCATCATTGCTGAAGTCGATATTCACATCTAGACAAAAAATTGCATTTCTATATCCTTTCTTTGTGTCCTTTGGGTTATCCAAGGACGTGTGTCCATGTCGATTTGTATTACACTGTCTGACGGCTAACTAACCAAACACCTTGTCCATCCAGACGTCCTTGAAGAGGTCGGCACCAGGCGACGCGATAAGACGGTTGATGCGGTTACCCTTGCGCACACTGAGCCAGGCGTAGTCGTCGCCGGGGACATCGTCAATGGCCAGGACGGCCGGGTCAGTCTTGGGATCCTTGGAGGCGGCGGCAGCAGCAGCAGCGGGCTTCTTCTTGCCGCGCTTGTCGATGAGGCTCATGCCGTGGGTCCACTGGCCGGTGGTTTCGACACGGATGTCCTCGGGGACCTCGGGGACCTTCCAGGCGTCGCTGGTGGGCGACGACAGGGCGTACCAGACGGTCAGGGGGTCGTGGAGGGAGAGGGACATGTCGGGGTCCTTGGCGTCCGGGTCGACGATGTCCTCAATCTTCTTGAAGGCGCCCTGGATGAAGTGAGAGGTCCACGTGGCGAGGGGGCTGCCCGCGTCGATGTAGGGCTGGATCTTGCTGGAGAAGTACTCCTTGCTGATGGAGTGCGGGGTGGTGATGTCCAGCGGGAACAGGGTCAGCTTGAGCTGCCGGCTCAGGTTGGCGGGGTAGGGGCCCAGAGACGACTCTCCGCTTGTGGCTGCGGGGGGCATGGTGGACTCGGGCATGAAGGACGTCAGCGCGTACACGCGGGCCGCGGCCAGCGAGTCGGCGTAGCAGTTGAACTCGGCCACAGGCGTGCAGTTGCCCTGGACGTGGACGGCTCCGCCCATGACAAGGAGCTCCTTGGCCTTGACAAAGGTCTCGGGATCCTCGGCGGCAGCGAGGGCCATGTTGGTCAGCGGGCCCACGGCCACGAGGGTCACGGTGTCGGCCGGGTTCTCCCTCAGGATGCGCAGGATCTCCTTGTGCGAGGGCGCCTTGGAGGGCGTAAAGTAGGGCGAGGGGCTGCTGGTGTCGTCGCTCGACGAGTCGAACAGCGTCTTCCACGTCTCATCGCCCGGAGACAGGTGAGGGTGGACGCTGTGAACATTGTGCAGTCCGTCGGCACCGTCTTTTTACATGTTCGTATTGTCAGTATAATGCTCCTTTTTCATTTTTGTTCCTTTCTTTAAAAAGAGATGCGTTCGGCAGTTCTGTACTTACGGAAGTAGTCGGCCTTGAGCTCCTCGACATCGAGAGGGTGAGCAGGTCCGACGGCAACAATGGGCTTGGACTTCTTCATGGCCTCGTACTTTTCGGCCCTACCTGTCGACTTCCTCCAAGCCAGCTCCTTTTCGAGGACGTGGAAGACGGTCACTGTGTTTTTGAGGCAGCTATTTGGTCGACACTGTTAGACGGGATGTCCTGACGTCGACTTGGATAACACTGCTCACCTCTGCAGAGGCACGTTGCCGTATGTGACCGAGATCATGAGAACCTCGAGCTCTGAGGGATCGGCACTGAGGGCCAGAAGAACGGCCATGATGTCGTCGACACCTGTGACCAATTAGTATATCTTTCCGTACCGTACATATGTCGTTCTTATCTGGGCATGTGTATTTTACCAGGGTCGGTGTCGATGATGATCTTGTTGGGCGCCATGGTGAAGATGTTTTACAAAGAGGCGGGGCACCGATGAACCTTGTTGATGGTTGACAAGACGAAGAAAAGAGTGAGGTCAACAAGCTGTTGATTTAGTGGTCAATGTCACGGAAATATATGGACGCGATATAATAATATGACCAAGACAGATCACTAAGATGGAGGGAACGAAGAAGTTGGTGAGCTTTTGTCGTTGATGTTGCCCCTCCCCCTCCAGGTGGGGAACTCTCCGTGGTGGTGGTTCGCACTGCAGAGAGGTACATCACACACTTGCTTATTAGGGGCAGGTGATAAGCAGATTGGATGTAGCTGTCAGTCTGTCACGGGCGCCACCGGCCGATGAAACCTGAATATTATCATGGTTGGATTTACGAGTGTAGTAGTAGGTCGATACTACTAAGTATCCGAGGTCACGTTTCCCCCCGCAGGTCAGACTGGGAATGGTGGTTTGGCCAACAGAGGATATAGAAAAAGGGTTGATGATGCCCTCGCCTGGGGAATGACGCTCCAGTGTTAGTAGTGCTTGGCCTGTGGCCCTGTGGTAATAACATACTCGTAGTAGCACGTGCACTACCCAGAGATTACCTGCATCTCGCACTGATTTTATCAGATATCCGTACTTGGGACGCACGAAGCACTATTCGCACTGATAGTATTATTTTATTAGAGCAATATTGTGAGTAGATGCATCCAAGACAATGTCTTTGCCATGATGCGTAGTACTGTCATGCCCGAGCACGGTCATTAGCCAAGTCCTCGTAAATGTGTTAGAGTCCCCGTAATGGCAGCTGATAGGGCACTACAGCGCTTGGCAATGGTGGCTGCGCCCTAATAATATTGAACACAGCGTCTGGTCAGCGCTTTGACACAGCAGGTGGGCTTGGGTCGCTGCTTCTATTAAGGGTCCATCTCGAGTGTAGGCACTCCTTCCCCCTATTCTTAGGTTCATCTCCCCCCTACTACAGGCCCTACTATTGCCAGTAATCCGTACAGGTATGGCCGGGCAACTTTAGCCTGCTTGCCTGTGCTGACCAAAAATGTACGTACAATATTTTCAGGTCTTGCCACCTCTGTCTGGCTTCTTCTTCGATCCTCTGTTAAATCCCCTGCAACAATCTCCGACAGCAGCGTTTTGGACCTTTGACCTGGACCATTCAACCTCTCGGTCTCTTTTCTACGCAATTCCCATTTATTGTCACCCGATTGGCTCGGACTTCCATTCTTTTGTCTTCATTTCCCCCTTCACCTGTTGACAGTTGTCGCCATCTCTCTGAGCGGGCCCTTTTTATCCCTATTAACCCCAGGCCTGCTGCTCTCTCTTCCATTCTCCACACCCCCGGCCCCGGCAAGCTGCAGCCAGCTATTGAAGACAACCTGGCCTCACGCTTTTTCTCGACTGTTCGTGCCTGCGACTTACCTACCCAGTGTTTGTCTTCTCTCGACTTGACCACACAGAACCGCCGATCCTCTTGACCTCTGGCATCGCGTCAAGTAGCTCGTACAGCTGCTTTTGGTCATCAACCAATACAGCCCGGCTATCGGTCTTTCCTTTTTTTTTTTAACCCCTTCTTCCGCTTTGTCTCTGCCTGGTCAGCTATTCAAATCTCGACTGCTGCCGCCCCCCCTTACGGGTGTTCTTCTTTCGCCCACGCACACCCACGCACAACCCCCTTTGTGCGCCCATTTCTTTTTACCGAAACGCGCCTGTCGCCATCATCATATCATCACCGCAATCATGGCCGACGAAGCGAATTTGAACTACCTTTACATCATCGGTGGCTACGTCACCCTCGCCGGTGTGGGCTACGCCCTGTACCAGGTGTCCACATCCAAGGCTCGCAAGAAGGTCGTCGCGCCGCAGCCGAAACCCGTCCGACAGCAGCCTGAGCCTCGGAAGGAGGAAACTCCTGCCGTTGCCAGCAGCAGCGGCAGCAGCGGTGGCAAGAAGAAGAAGCAGCAGCAGCCGCGAGCTGACGCCTCAGCCACTGACGCTCAGGGGTCATCATCCCAGGTCAAATCGCGAGGCAAGACGCAGCAGCAGCCCAAGGCCGCCCCCCAGCCTGAGGCGTTCACGACCAGCTCTCAGGTCGCCGAGGCAGCGGACGATGAGATTGACAACGCAGAGTTTGCCAGGCAGCTGTCCAAGGCTAAGCAGGGCAAGCAGTTCACCAAGGACACGAGCTCTGGAAAGAAGCAGAAGGAGAAGTCGGTCAAACAGTCGCGTGCGAACAAGATCAACAAGCCCATCGCCCTCCAGGAGACACCTGCCCCGGCACCCGAGGCCGCGCCTGAGCCCGAGGCCGAGCCCGCCTCGACCACTGACGACGCGGAGTCTCCCGAGGCTGTGGCTGCCGACGCCACTGGTGTCGCCGACATGCTCGAGCCCACTCCGTCTGGCCCCTCGGTGCTTCGTCTGACCGACACGGAGCCCAAGACCAACAACAAGAAGAAGGCCAAGGCTCCTGAGGTCGTCGAGACCAAGAAGCAGCGCCAGAACCGCAAGAAGGCCGAGGCTGCCAAGGCTGCCCGCGAGGAGGACGAGAAGGAGCGCAAGGTCCTCGAGGAGAAGCAGCGCAGGGCTGCCCGTATTGCCGAGGGCCGTGCCGCCAAGGACGGCTCCCAGTACACGGCCGCCAGCGTCAAGTCGTCGGCCTGGAACCAGGGCGCTCCCAGCGCGCCGGCCAGCAACGGTGCGACCAACGGCGCTACCAACGGCGCCGCCCACGGCTTCCTCGACACCTTTGACGAGACGCCGGCCAAGGAGGTGGCTGCCAAGCCCACCCCCAAGGGTTCGTCCTCTGAGTCGACCTGGATGTCTTCTCTCCCCTCTGAGGAGGAGCAGCTGGAGATGCTCAAGGAAGAGGATGAGTGGAACACGGTCAAGACCAAGGCCTCTAAGCGCTCCAAGAAGGAGGCCCCTGTCGAGACCACCGCCACTCCCACCGCCGCCGCTCCGGCCGCCGCCGCTGCCGCTGTGCAGCCCACTCGGCCCACGCCCGTCGTCACCTCGACGAGCTCCTCATCCAAGCCCCAGAGCTTCGGATCCTTCTCGGCTCTGACTGTTAAGGACGAGACGCCCGAGGAGGAGGTTGAGGAGGAGTGGGATGTCTAAGTAACCCACCTCTACATAATCTACACATGAGAGAGGCTTGACCCTTTGTGGCTTTCTCACCAAGACAAAATGATTGAGCCTCTCTCCTTTTCCTTATTCTTCATGTACGGTATCCCATTTTTGTCGACTTCTTTTTCAGCACACACCACCTTTTTTGTTGTACAGTACATATCCCACAAAAAAAAACCAAGGGCCTTGGGACGGCACAAATTACTTTGCTCTCTTACTGTTTTCTTTTCTTTTCTTCTTGTTTGTCATTTTTTTTGTCCTTTGTGTGTGAGAGTTGAGGCCACATTGGTTGGTCCACCTCTCTATTTCATGTTATTTCATGTTTCGTCTTCCCTTTTCAACTCTCCAATACCTTTTTTAAAAGCAAAAAAAGTTTTTTTCGTGTCATATGTTAGTGGGAGGATTGGGGTATTATGGTTAAAGGGGGAAGGTTGGAGGATGAAGGTGTTATTCTTTCGAGGATGTCTGTTTTTATTTTATTTTGTCATGTTGAACAAGGAAGAAAAGTTCTCTCTTTCTTTTTTTTTACCGAAAGAAAGAAAGGAAGAAATAGTAAAGAATGAAAAAAAACATATCAGATAAAAGACTTTTTCTTGATGTAACAGTGATACAGTGTGACGGTGTACATATCAAGATATTGGAAGAAGCATGGCATGTGACGTGGTGGTTGAGGTTCAAGTTTTTAAGTTGGCTCACCGTTGGTTTTTTTTCTTGTTGTCGTCAGGAGTGAGAGTTAAGTGAGGTGACGTGGTGATGCTTGGGTATGAATAGTATTGACTTGTCAGATGATGTATTTTCTCTTTTTTTCTCCCTTGTCCCCGACATTTTGGATCCTTGGGTATATTTGAGAGGCGGGGGAAAGCGTCATCACGTTTGGGATCTTGGGTGGTGAAGAGAAGAGGTGTAGACACCCGCCCCCGCTTTATCCATCATGTTTTCCCATGGGTTTCTTTTCTTTTTTTATTTTATTTTTATAAATGGCATGTTCACGGACCATTTGTTATTACCGGTATTACGTCGTTGATATTTTAGAGCATTCGTGTCCAAGATTGGGTAGGTGTGTTGCGTGTGTGTTGATAATGTTGTGAGCAAGGGCAGGGCAGGGGCAGGTGGTATCAACATAAGGCTTCACATCGATCTTGGTGTGAGCCGTAGACACGATACTAGTAGTCGTGCTAGTGTAGGTCATACAGTATACTAGTAGTTAGTCCACCTGTATGCATGTCGGATCTTTGATGCCGGATCACTTGTTGGTGTTGGGGATGTGTTTAGTAGGCGGCTCAGGTGAGGTAGATGTATGCACATGTTTTGGGTAGTATGCATGGCTCAGCTTGAATGGGTATGGAGTACGGAGTACGGAGTGGTAATACGTGGAGTCAATGACTCTCTCTCTCTTTGTGCACTGACACGACAACTACAGGTATAGGTATGCTTCTATATTCTCCGTGGTAGACTATCCGTAGAAAAGAATGTTGATTTCGGTGATTTATTCGTAAATAGTAAGGGAAATATAGATATCAAGACGACTATTGCTGCATTAATTACAATGTCCATCATCACTTCAAATGACCCTACTCCGTACGAGTACAACCATAATACTCAGTACTCGTAACCTCGACTTGACTGAGTGTGGCCCCTCTGTGGATTGCCCCCCCCCAGCCCCATCGGCGCC
>FYEV01001778.1:726079-762831 GCA_900188565.1 Geosmithia flava
CCTTCCCCTCCCCGCCGCAAAAGTTTCCACCTCTGTGCAGGAAATCGTGCAGTATAATGACATGGACATACGGAATACAGGGCCTGGAAAGCCTCCTAACGCACACGCCACACGGTGAAATGGGCATGGCAAGTGTGGCAGGTGTGGCAGGTAGACAGGCCATGTGTCTACGGATAATCCGTCATTTACTCCAACAAGGCATTGCTACTCCAACGTGCCGTCGCATGCATCACACGTAACAGGTATCACTGAAGACTGCAAGTTGCAGCACCAACATGATAATGGGACGGATATACCAAGCCGGGGGACGGAAGACGTTCACTACTCGTACTCGCACTCCGTAATACTGCTACTCCCAATTGCTTCCCCGTGCAATCGTCAAAAGTGAAGTGGAGACCTTTTTCCCATTTTTTGCCAAGAATTCGTCACTTTTTTTTTGGGAAAGAGCGTCTATTGAATCCAAAAGGGCAGGACGTGGAACGAGTCAGCGGATCAATTCGCACGAGTAGGATTCATTTGACCAGTGCAGCAGGCAGGTAGGTATTTGATCAGTACATGTGCAAAGGGATATGGTATGATTTTGTGTATGTCTTTTTGATCTGTTGGTCTGCCGTCTCTCTCTCTCTCTCTCTCTTCTCTTAACCTATAAAAACCTGAAACGCCGTGACATTCATAGTCTGGTGAACAAATCGCGTAATGCTGTGTACATCCCCCCCGTGTATGATGTTGCGGCTTTGCCTCCTCTTCCCCACTTCTGGTTGCGTCGTACGTCGTATCGCCTATTGCCCCTGTGTACTCGTAGTAATACTCTGCAACAAGTATGACAGTATCACTCTGCCAATCTGTGTACGGAGTAGTAGTAGAATTGAAGAAAGACCCAGTCTACTCCGTACTGCCAGGGAAATGGCCGGTCAATTAAAACCAAGAGTAAAATACTCCGTAAGATAGACACTCTGCCAGTCTGCCTCTCAAACGGTAAACCCATGACCCCTGCCTTGTCACCCCCCAAAGACCCTGTTGATAGTAAATTACGAGTAGCGTTTCTCCTACGCCGCTTCCGTCCCCGCTGGATATTCTGCCCATTCTCTCTCATCTCTCTCTTTCTCTCGTCTCATTGTGTTTCCCCTTTCTTCCCTTTCTTCCCTTTCTTCCTTTCTTTTCCCATTCCCTCTCTCTTTCTCTCTGGTACCTATTACCTACAGGTTACTACTACTCTCTTTCTCCCTCCCTCCACCACCCCACTTGGCTTCTTCTCTCTTCTTTTGCCCCCCCCCGTGTGTGTCCTCGGTAGAGTCCGTCCGGCGGTCCATCTACCCCTTCCCACCAACAACAACTGGCACCACACCATTCGACATGCCGGGACCCTGCACACTCTTTCACCATTGAATCGTCCATTCTTCTACAACTTGTTCCTTTTTTGTCTCACCTAGTTTCTCTCTTCACTTAAACCTGCCCACACTCCCATACCCTTACGGGTCATACTCTTCTTTCCCTTCCGCGTAAACGCTACTAATAATACCGTTTGAAACACACACACAAACACCGCCCCCCCCCTCGTCCCTCATCCCCTCCCTCTTAACGCTGGATCCTTCGACTCCCTTTTTTGCTGGCGCCCATTCCTCGACATACCAACAACCACCAACCACCGGTCTCTTCCCCCCGGCCCCCTTTTACTTACGTTTCCTCTCTTTCTACTATCCTGCCCGCGAGCCGACATCGACAAAACATCTCTTCCATTCGAATCAAGGAAGGAATCAATTGATTACTTTCCATTTCGTCATCGTCCGGGCCTTTCGACGTCTCACAGCCACGCTGTCATACCGACCACCACCACCACCACCGACATCCTTCTCCAGATTGACAGCAACACAACTACTCCGTCTTACATACAACGACTCTTTGTCCGACGCAATCCCGTACTACCGTCCTTGACATCTTCTCTCGTCGAACCCGGCATCTTGGGTGTTCCGCCTTCTCACCCGCGGCCACCCCGCGACATCACCGATCGAACGCAACCCCGCTGAAACGCGCGTCCTAATGTCTTGGCTTTAGAAGGCTCTCTCTCAATCCGTCTTTCCATCGTCATCTTGCTTGACAAAGAAGACGCTTTCTTCAAGAGAAAAAAGAAGAGAGAAGTCTCCTTTTGACTTGACCCACACAGTTCAGGCTATTCTCTCGTATAACATCAACCCCACAATCGACCATGTCGTTCCCCGTTGCCGTCCAGTCGGCCATCTTTTACGTGGTGGCTTGCACGCCATGCGCCAAGGCTCGGAGTCGCCAAAAGGCAAAGGAGACGGCCAGGAAGGAGAGGGAGGGCAAGTCTAAGCTGGAGACGGAGCAACCAGGACTGTACCGACACCCTTCGCCCTTTGCCACAAATCCCTACTGGCAAGAGGAGATCAGCATGGGGCCCAGCCTGCCCAAGAAGTCGGCCAGCAAGAACTCGAGCCAGCGCGGACTCTCGAGCTCGGGGAGGGACAGCGACGCCCCCAGCGTGTCCGAGTGCACACGCGTCGGCACAAACGCCGGCGACAGCACCACCGTCATAGCCGACCCCGACGGCCTATCCGAGGACTGGAACCGCCGCAAGGGCTACCAGCGCGAGGACGAGGAGCTGTGGGGCGGCCACAAGATCAAGGACGCCTTCTCCAAGGCTAGGGACTCGGCCGGCCGTCTCATCGAGAACAAGCTCGGCCTGGAGAGGGACGTTTCAGAGCAGGACCGCCGAGACTTCTACTTCTCCCCCAAGAACCCCCCGGTCAACGACTACCACCCTCCCGTCGTCAGCAGCAAGGCGCCCCAGAAGGACGCCCACCGCTGGATGCTCCAACCCCCGCCGCCCGCCAAGGTCATGGAGGGCAAGGTGCCCGTCAGCCGAGCCGTCAGCACCGCCAGCCGAGCCAGCTCGTCCCGCACCGCCGCCACCGCAAGAACCACGACCAACGGTCACGCCAACGGCAACGGCAACGCCAATGGCGCCACCATCACCGGCAAGAAGGAGAGCGACATGACGGAGCAGGAACTCATCGAATTCCTCTTCGCCACACGGAGCAACCGATCCACCAGCTTCACCCGCACCCGCAGCCTATCCCTAGACGGTGTCGACGAGTCGGCCGAGTTTGCCTACGAGTACGACCAACACGACCGACGGAGAAAGATGCGCACCACCTCCCAGAGGCGACGTCATCAACCCCAGCCTGCTGCCAGGTCATCTGGTGACGACTCGGACGCCGATTCCTCCGACACGGATGGGTACGAGGCCGAAGAGGAGGACGGTGGTCCCAGGCAGTTTTCACCCTCGGCTAGCTCTAGTCGAGGTCTGAGACCTGGTCCTGGTGCGGCTACTCGTCCTAAGCTGGAGACTATTGCTAGTAGTGGTGTCAAGGCTTAGGTCTTTGTCTACTTGAGTATCCTGAGAGTTGGAGCTGAGAGGGTATACGGTAAACAACCTCAACCTCATTTCTAGTATCATTCGCACCAATTGATTTGGTCCGACTTCTCTTTTCTTCTTCTCTTTTTCCTTTTCTCTTTCCTTTTATTTTCTCTCTCTCTCTCTCATCCTCTTCCCTTTTTTTCTTCTCTCTCTATGTTTGGTCTTTTTGTTTGTCTTTGCTGTTTTGTCTGTTTTTTATTGTCTGTCTTTGTCCTTGAGTTTAAGAGCGAACATTGCATGAGTTTGGCGCCTGGGATGGGAAAGCAAAAAAGCTGGCGTTTTTGTCATTGTTTTCTTTCACTTTCACTTTCACTTTATTTTTTTCTCGACTCTCTTTTCCTTGAATTATTCTCTCCTTTTATTATTCATTTTCTCTACCTGTCTGTATTTGAAGCATTCAGAGGACATCACTCTTCTTGTTTGTAATTATTCGAAGCGTCAAGGAAAGAGAAAAAACAAACAGTATTAGTACATCTTGTACATGGTTTCTTTGTCTCAACAACTTTATAGTATTCTTTTTATTTTTATATCTTCCTATTACACTCCTTGCGTTGGTCTTTGATAGACTGCATTTATTTATATTTACATTTGTTCATTTCAGGAGTATCTCGGATGCCGTACGGAGTACATTTGTAAACAGTGAATCGTACATGTAAACAGAGCGAATGATTGTAATCATGGTGAATAGTAAATATATGAAGCGAAATGTAAACACTTTTATTAACGTGTGTCTGTATGCATGTGTATATCTGAATTACAGATGCATGCCCTCCTCATCATCATGATTCAGATTGCGCATACGATCCTCTAGAGCTTGACGGAGTTGATCATCATCAAGGGTGCCTCCGGTCTGAGTAGAAGCAGCAGCTCCAGTAGAAGCAGCAGCTCCAGCAGCTCCAGCACCATCACTCTCATCGAAATGAACCTCTCCATTCCGAATAGTACCAGTCTGAAAGGTGCCGTCTGTCCAGGGTGACGACTGCTGCTGCTGCTGACCATTCGTCGCAGGCGCAGGTGCAGGCGCAGGTGCAGACGTTGTAGCCGTAGCCTCTGCCCGTGTAGTCTCTGCCCGTGCAGCTGCCCTAGCCTCAACCTCGTCCTTGCTCTCAAACTCTTCCCAGCTGACACCCCTCTCCTCCACCTCGATCCTGACAAGGGCTATACGCTCGGCCATGCGATCTATCACCCCGTCATTCTCCCGTATGGCGTCGATGCAGTCTTGGTCGCCGCCACTCTCCTCCTCGGCTGCTACCACTGTGCCGTTTGTGGTGGTGGAAGTAGCAGTAGAGTCAGAGGAAGAAGGTTGCTGTGTACCCTCTGCAAAGGGTCGGAGCTGATCATTCGAGTATTGTAGGTGGGCTATCGAGTTGCGAATCTCGAGGACTTTGAGCTGGAGCATCTCGACGGATAGTTCTTTCAGGGCGGCGGAGAATCGCGCTGGTGATATGGGGGTTGTGTCTGCTGACATTTTGGCGAGGTCGAGGTTGGATGTCGAGGTTGGGTTTGAAGATCGAGGTAGACTTTGGAGGATGGAGATAGGATGTTGAAGGTCGAGGAAGGATGCTGGAGGATGTTGGATGTTAAAGGTAGAGAGGTAGAAAGAGATCTGCGTCGCGGGGGTTGGTGGGGTTGTTTGTGGTCACTGGTAGTACTAGGCAGAGTGTATACGTATTGGTCATGGCAGATTCTAGAAAGAGAGCAGTGAGGAGGGAAAAACGGGATTGCAATATAATACAATACTATTCCGTAGTAGCAGAAGTACAATTAGTATCTACAACTCATCCAGTTTGGTAAGATACATTGAATCATTCTGAGCATAGCCTGTTCACTGAGCAGTACTAATATATTCAATACCGTACACCGTACAGCACGTGTGGACCCACTAGAAAAAGAAAAGAACCATGACACCACAGCACTCACCACACTCAACACTGACCACCACCACCACCACAACCACAACACAGCTCTGCTCGCACCTAGGTGCGTTCACCTGCCGACAATGAGCACCCTGCTATTACACACCAGCGGTACGGGCTCGCTTCTCCGCGCCGCAGCCGTCCCGCGGAGTCTACTATCCCGAGCGGCTCGAACCGCAAGCACGACACGCCCCTGGACCACCACCACACCCCGATGCCAGACGACCCGCTACATATCACAGTCCACCTGTCCTCGACGACCATGCCCAAGCACCAGCGGAGTCAACTGCTGCCAGCAGAAGAGCCCCTGGCTCCTCCAGCGACGCACCTTCTTCGGCGGCGGTAACACCGTCATCCGCGACTACGTCGACCTACCGCGCGACTACAAGGACAAGAGCGGTCTCGCGTTCCGTAGCAAGGAGGACCCCCTGACCGAGGAAGAGGTTGAACGCATCTTTGGCAGCGAAAGCCCCATGCGGCCAGCCAGCGCCAACTACCTCCTCCGTGTACTCCACGGGCGACGCGTGGCGGGCACGCTCGACGACCCTACGTTTGCTGTCAACACGGTGCACTACGACGAGGGGGACATTGCCAGGGCATTGAAACACCTCCGCGATACGGTCAAGGTGGACGAGGTGATGAACGCTGGACTCAGGGCGGAAGATGAGCTAGCGCAGCTGGAGGAGGCGGAAAAGCAGAAACAGAAACAAGAAGAGGAAAAGAAGGCCGCTGCCAATGCAGTTGCTGCTGCCGAGGAGGACAAAGAACTCAAGGTCGAGTACAAGGATGACCCTGTATACGGGCGCAGCCGATTCGACCAAATGCGCGCGCGCAACGAGGCGCGCGACGTGGCGCGGCTCAAGGCCATGGAGGAGGCGGAGAAGAAGCGCGAGGAGGAGGCGCTGCGCAAGGCGGCCGAGCTGGGCGGCAGCGGCGTGGTGGTGTATGACCGCAAGGGCAGGGCGGCGCACTCTCTTGTCGAGGTGGCCGAGGGCCAGCGGCCCATCACCAACCCCAAGATCGCAGAGTACCACCGCGCAGCCATGTCGGACGAGACGGAGCCCGAGGCCATGGGCCTCCTGCGACGGGTGTGGCCCTCGGCGGTAGCGTGGACCCTTGGCATCGGACTGATGGGCTGTTTGACGCTTCTGTACGAGGAGCCTGCGGACCGCAACAGGCTGTTCCCGCAGGTGTCCACCGCGACGGCGACGGTGGGCGCCCTCGTGGCGGTCAACGTGGGCGTGTGGGTTCTCTGGAGGGTGCCCCCGCTGTGGAAGTTCCTGAACAGGTACATGATGCTCGTCGTGGGACGTCCCAGGCCGATATCGCTCCTGACAGCCAACTTCTCGCACATCGAGCTCGGCCACCTGGCCGTCAACATGGCCACGCTTGTCGTCGGTGGCATACACCTGCACGAGGACCTGGGACGGATGGGCTACCTGACGCTGTTCCTCGCGTGCGGGTCCGCCGGCTTCCTGGGCAGCCTGGTGGTGTACGGTGCGCGGGGGATGCTGCAGGTCTCGTCTATGGGATCGTCGGCGGCCAGCATAGGCGTCCTGGTGGCGTACTTCTGGGAGCACAGGGATGACCGGTTCCGCGTGTTTGGCCTGCCGCAGGATGGCGTCCACGGCGTGGTCTGGTGGGCTCTGCTCGTGGGATACTATCTCTACGAGGGGTTCTCGGTCTTTGCGCTTAAGAACAGGAGCGATGTCGTCTCGCATTGGGCTGGGCTGATGGCTGGCATGGCGGGGATACAGGTCATGGAGTGGGCTGGGGTGGTGAGGAGGAAGGATGGGCCTGTTGATCGGGATGTTGTCAGGGCTTAGTGTTGTGGTGTATATTAGCAGTATTTTTGTATACTATTAGACTTGTATTTTATTCATATGTTACTATCACTGGATGTGCAAGTGTGTTTGTATTTCATCCATATGTTATTGTCACAGGACGTGCGAGCGTAGCGAGGATAAAGAAAAAAGAGCCAGCGCAGCGGAAATTATAAAAGGATTGTTGATGGCAGATGGGTCACGGGGAGTCAAGTCATGTGGCTTTACCAGTGAACTAACTGCCTGCTGTAGAATCCCAGAATCACCAAATAGTAGTCAGTGAGAGAAGAAAAGAAGCAAAAGAAGCAAAAGAAGAAGAAGAAGAAAAAGGAGAAAAGGAAAAAAGAAAAATCATATAGTTCACGGAGTACTCCGACTATCGAGGGTCGAGGCTGGTGAAAATGCGACCGAGGATGACTGACATATTTACTAATACCGTGGTTTCCGGGCAACCGGTGGGCGCGAATACTCCACAAGGGTCCCCATCCATTCCGGGTAATTTTATAGGAGATGGATATGGACCGTGAATATTGTCGGTGTTGCTGAAGGTTTTTGTTCTGGATTCTTTTTAGTACTTGCCGTGACATGAATGCTGCTTTTTACTCTCTGTGTCTCTATCTATGTGTGTTTTTCTCTTGTATTGGGGTTGTTGTATTACATCAGCATCATTGATTTGTTTGTTAGAGTACTCCGTATAAGCATAGATGGTAGATCCGATTGTGAGGTCCCATGATCAGCCGTCTGAGAAGAGAGGACAACATAACTATTCCAACTGTATGAGTGTAGTGTACATAGAAATCAACAGTAATATAAGAAGAAGAAGAAAAGAGAAAGAAAAAAAAATAGAAAGCGAACAAAAGGAAGAATCCCATGATACGCTCAGGACTGGTAGTATACTCCGTACTACTCATACGAGTTACATGGCTGTCGTCATGTTTCTTACGACTGGGTCCAATGTGGGGCAAGAGTTTGGCATCTGCCGAGTAGACGATTGGCCAGATACTAACAGGTAGACGGTGATTGTGCAGCCAATTTCTGTTAGTGAAATCCCGGGGAGATACTTTTCCGCATGGCCCTGCAGGTCCGAGTATAATTAGACCAGTGACACGCATTTGCCATATAACTGTACTACTCTACCGTACAATGTACTCCATACTACTAGTAGCAATCGTATTTATGGTATGGTTCAAGGTTGTTTATACTAGTAGAGAAGAGAGAGAAAGAGAGAGAAAGAGAGAAAAAAAAAAGGTTGAAGAGTTAAAAAGCCACTTGAGAGGACATTGGTTATTATAAGCTACGGGTATGACTATTACAATTGCTATATACATGTATAAACAGCTACTCCGTAGTAGTCTCAATCATCTCCCTCTTATAGTAGGGATAATCGACTGGTATTCTTCCCGGTAACAAAGTAATATTACATACTACTAGTACTACTCGTACTACTACTGCTAAATAAACAACATCATGATCCCATTGAGCCATTATTAACCCTCTGCACTTGTTGCACTTACTCACCCTCACCACCCTCATTCTAGTCTTCTTCCGTTCCCTCTTCAAAGTGGGTTTACCGCCCCATTCTTCTCCTCTCTCTCTCCGCTCTTCCTCCTCCCCCTCCCCCTTGGTGTAGATTATTTATGCCTTTTATTTTCTTTGGGACGCACCAAAACAAACGATTCAGTTACTATTCCGTAGTCACTCTGTACTCGTACTCGTAGACTGTTACAGGTGTCGCTCCCTACTCCGTAGAAACTAACCAACTCTGCCTTTTTAAATGTGCACTCCGGATTAATTGTTGGCAGGAGCATTCGTATTATTAGTTTGTGTTCATACTTTCAGAGTTCCTTCCCCCTACTTCTCACCGTCTCACCCACTTCCCTACCCACCCCTCCTCTTCTTCTTTCTCTCTCTCTCTCCTCTTCTTCTTCCTCCTCTTCTATTATTTACTCCACTCTTCAACATCTACACCTGACCATTTCTATTCTCCCCAACATCACACACCCGCCCGACGAAGAAAAACCCTCACTCGCAGATTCGAATAAAGACGAGAAGCCCCGAGTCGTGCTATGATTCTTCGATAATACCGTCTATCTCATTTTTATTCTCGACTGCAGCATAATACTCAATACCCTGGGCCGCACGACGTCACGTTTCTATCCCGACCGGGCGTCATCTTCCAGGCTCAGCAATCAAGGATTTTTTCCCCCTTCTCTCTCTCTTCGGGATACTATAAAAATTCGCCACACTCTTATACGAGTACATCCACACATACCCCATAATCATGGAGTCGCCAACAATAGAGGCCGATGAGTCCAGTCTACTCTCATCGCCGCCCTCGTCGCCCATGTCGGCCCTGTCCGACCTGCCGGGTACGCCTTCGCTGCCCGGTTCGCCAATCGCCTCTTCGTCTCTGGCGGCCGACCCTGCCCACCGCTATCCCTCTCCCACATCCTCAGCCTCGACATCAGGTACACAGACGCCTTCCAAGAAGACCACCAAGACCAAATCAACAACCACAACCACAGCCGCTGCCAGGACCAACAGCGGCAAGAAGCCCAAGGTGTCGCGACCGAGGGCTCCTTCTGACCCGACAGAAAAGCCCGCACGCCCAGCTAAGAGGCTGAAACTGACGGCCGCAACGCTGTGGCCCAAGGAGCGCTCGACGCAGTACCTGGATCTGACAAAGCCCGAGACCGAGTGGACCGAGCACGACGCCCTGCAGCTGGAGAGGCTGTCGCAGTCGCTGCGCAAGAAGAAGAAGATTGTCGTCGTCGCAGGCGCAGGCATCTCCGTGTCCGCCGGTATTCCCGACTTCCGCTCGTCAAATGGCCTATTCGCTTCCGCGGGCAGCCAGCAGTCAAAGCTCAAGGCCTCAGGCAAGCACCTGTTTGACGCGTCCGTCTACAAGCACGATGAGTCGACACACGAGTTCCACACCATGGTGCGCGAGATGGCCGGCATGGCGTCGCGCGCCAAGCCCACGCCCTTCCACCACATGCTGGCGTCGCTGGCCCGCGACGGTCGCCTGATGCGCCTGTACTCGCAGAACATTGACTGCATCGACACGTCCATGGAGCCCCTGGCCACGCGTGTGCCCCTCAACTCCAAGGGCCCCTGGCCCGCCACCATCCAACTCCACGGAGGGCTTGACAAGATGGTCTGCACAAAGTGCGCCCAGCTGGAGCCCTTCAACGGCGCCCTGTTCGACGGGCCTGAGCCACCCCTGTGCGGCGCCTGCAAGGACCAGGACGAGGTACGCACCACCTTTGCTGGGAAGCGCAGCCACGGTATCGGCCGTCTGAGGCCGCGTTTCGTCCTCTACAACGAGTTCAACCCAGACGGCGAGGCCATCGGCAACGTGTCGAGCGCCGACCTCAAGTCCCGCCCAGACGCCGTCCTCGTCGTCGGTACCAGTCTCAAGGTCCCCGGCACCCGTCGACTGGTCAAGGAGCTGTGCCAGGTTACCCGGGACCGTCGCGGAGGCTTCACCGCCTTCATCAACACCGACTCGGAGCCCAAGGGCGCAGAGTTCAAGGACTGCTGGGACCTCGTCGTCCGTGCGCCATGCGATATGGTCGCCCGCGAGGTCGACTGCGCCTCGTGGTCCTGCAACATCGGCACCGACTACCTCCTCTCTGCCGAGGACTCTCTCCAGAGCGAGATGCGCTGCCGCGCCACCAAGCTCGAGGTCGAGATCCCATCCAAGTCGTCATCCCCTACGCCTACGCCCTCCGTCGCTGCCGCCGCCACCACCACTACACCCACTACGAACCGCATCAAGAACGTCGATGGCATGCCCACGCCTCGTCCTAGTCCCAAGCTGGCTGCATCCAAGCCCACTACTGGTGCTGCTGCTGCTACCAAGAAGCCGAAGCAGACTAAGCTCGCATTCAACATTGGCAAAGAAGACACGCTCGACCAGAAGAAGCAGAATAAGCAGCAGCAACAGCCTGGAAAGAAGACGGCAGCAGCACGAGCCAAGGGCCGCAAACCCCTCCGTACATCGCAACCCAAGAATACCGTTGCCCAGGCCTTCAGGGCCGTCAAGGGTGGAGTGGAGAGCGACTCGATCAAAGTGGTTGACAAGATGGCCGTCAAGCTAGAGGACAATAAGAACTCGGTCGATGTGCCTGCGTCAGCTGATGCTGTCCATGTCACGGTCAAGGATGAGGAGAAACCATCGACACCTACTCGTGAAAGTGGTGCATACCCTCTCGAGGTCTCTCGGGAAACGATTTCTCCCAAGTCTGTACCTAAGAGTATGACTGACTTGATAGATGTATAACGTTGGAGGGGTAATGGATTACGTTTGTTTCTTGATTTCTTGATTTTCTTCAAGACAGAAAGGAAGTGTTATATGCATAATTACATGGGAAACTTGTACGGCATGTTGAAAATACCAAAGCATTATCATATGGGGGGTTTGTTAAAACCAGGGGCAACCATCTTTGGTTGGGCGTTTTCTTCTTTACTTGGGGGCGTTTTTAATCTTCATTTCAATCAAATATTACATCTTTTCATCTTATAAAACTTGCCGTTGTTCTTTGCCATGGTGATGTTGAGGATATCTATGAGTGAATGAGACATGGATAGTTTTTTTTTCTTCTTCTTTCAAGACAGCATGTACCAGTAATTTAACCTCTTTGCCGTTGTCAGTTGTCAGGTTTACATCTCCATGGTGAATAGTAGAATACCTCGGGGTTACTGGGAGGATGGGCTTGGACATGTGAGACAGACGGTTGGCGGGTAGGCAGGTAGGGAAGGCGGGTAGGCAGACAAGGGAAGGGAAGAAAGTTGAGAAGACCATATAGGAGCAAGACATCAAGACCAAAGACAAGCTTATTACTGAGACATGATGGTGAATCAGAATACTAGGAGGAGGCAGGAACCTAGCTATCTGATAGCGTTGACGATCAAGGGAGGCGTCTGGGAGTGAAACGCCTCTTGGTGGAATTGATATTGGATATTTGATATTGGAGGATGGGATGTATGGGTATTCTGGATAAATCTGAAGTTCTCGAGTATATAAGGAGTGATTATATCCTTCTCTGGGATCTGTCATTCTCATTCTCATCATCCTCATCATCAACACTTCCTTCACCTTCTCCTTCTTCTTCTTCTTCTTCTTCTTCTTCTTCTACAATTTCATCACCTTTTCTTCAACAACTTCCTCAACCCACCACCACCGCCAAAATGCTCATGCTCAACGTCATCCTCGGTGCCGCAGCCGTCCAGGCCGCAGCCATCATCCGTCCCATCAACACGGACCGCTTCTCGGCCACAGAGCTCGTCCACAGTCTCGACATCATCGCCAACGCCACCCACTCTACTGCCGATCTGACCTCGGGCTTCACTGCCGACAGGAACTCGAAAGAGTACAACGTATGTCAACTTCCCACTTCCCACTTCACACTCTTCACTCTTCACTCTTGGCATGTATATACAAAGGGACAAAGTACTAACAAGAACACAAAAAAAAGCACCTCACCACCGAACTCGACGAAATCATCCAGGCGAGCGAGCTGGCCGTCGGCGTCCTCAAGCACGGAACCCCCGAGGGCGAGACGGTCACGTACAAGGGGTACACGGACCTGGAGCGCGCGCCCATCTGCGACTCGGGCGAGTACCTCCTCGACACGGGGATGGAGCTGGCCAAGGGTCTCAACAGGTCCTTCGACAGCAAGTTCATGGGCAAGCTGCGTCGCGCCGTCTTCAGCGTCGACAGCCTGGCTGCCGTCACGGGGAACTCGGCTGCCTGCGCGGGCAACTACACCGAGAAGCTGGGCAGCCTGCACACCATGATTGTCCTGAATGAGTCTGCCGAGGACTTTAAGGGGAATGCGACTGCTCAGTAGGTAGGGGGATGGTCAGAAAAGGAAGAGGATCTCGGAGAGATGGGGAAAAAGGAAAAAAAAAAGAATAAAGGAAAAATGAAGGGAAACAGGGTTTATGAAATAGTCTAGCGATAGTTTTTTGTTTTTGTTTTTTTAATATAATGAGTAATTGATCTTTGAACGTGCTTTATATCGACATACATGTGCCAATGTTCTCTACTCCCATCCTTACATGTGTACTACTGAACACCTCTATCGAGTACTGTTCGATGAGAAATTCTGAGTATCTCTTCTTCTTCTCTCTTCAGGCAAAAAACCATCTTTGCGCTCACTGTTTTCATATTCGTGTTGTTGAATGTGCCACGGTCCATATAAGGCCACCCCGTGCTCCCGGGTAATTCCGGGGTACATGCATGTACTTAAACAATCGAACATATGTACATGTCAACATTGTCCCCTATTCCCTACAAGCGCCAAATACACATGAAGCATGGACATGTTATAATCCGCGTCGCATTCGAACCCAACTATCCATCTGTTGCAGGCGTCGTCCCTCCAGATAACATACTGGTGATCCAGGCGTTGCAGCATCGGCAATCTCCTGGAGCCAGTCGCCCAAACCCATGCATCCAGCAACCGAACCGTGAGCGTCAAGTTGGGCCCGTCAACCAACCACCCCATGGACACTCATGATCGAAACGGGGGGGCCATCAACGCGGGGCCCCTCAACCGGCTGCTCACCCTGCTCGTCGTCAAGGCTAAGAGTCACAAATGGGTACGGCCGCTGCTAGGGAAGAGCTCGACTGGCCTGATATCTGTTCTGGACATGTGCATCAAGGTCAAGCCCTTCAAAAACCTGGCCGAGGCGCACGCCATGCAGCTGGTTGCCGAGCGTACCTCTATCCCCGTACCCAGGGTGCACTGCGCTTTCACACACAAGGGGGCGACGTACATTGTCATGGATCGCATCGAGGGCCAGACGGCCTGGCTCAGGTGGAAGCTGCGCAGCCAAGAGTCCCAGGCAAAGGTGCTCGACCAGCTGAGCCGCATGGTGGCCGAGCTGCGCTCCGTGCGACCGCCTCCCGAGGGTGCAAGGGTCGGAAATGTTCTAGGCGGGCCGCTGTACGATTGCCGCCTGCCCTTGACGCGGTTCTGGGGACCGTTTACCACGGCCCGCGAGTTTCACACGGCGCTCGCCAATGGGGCGGATTTCAACGTCGAGTACGAGAACTTGCCTAGCGAGGTTTCTGAGCTCTTGCGGTTCTACCGGCAGTCAGATCACCCATTGACCCTTACGCACGGGGATCTGAGCAGCCTCAATGTCATGGTCCGGGGGGATGAGGTTGTCGGCATTATCGACTGGGAAACAGCTGGCTGGCTCCCGTCATACTGGGAGTATACGTGCGCGAAATATGTGAATCCTTACAATGAGTTCTGGGCGGAGGAGGTGGACCGGTTCCTGGCACCCATGCCGGACGAACTAAAGGCAGAGACTATTAGGCGTAAGTATTTTGGGGCGTATTAATGTATATACTACTATAATTGTTTCAATGTTTGAACCATTATCTTGGATGGGCCGAGTACCTGTAGCCAGTCTCTCAATCTATCAACGTTCAAGCTTCTAGCTGGATGCCCCGAAGCATGTCCCAGGTTGCCGCCTTAGCCGGGTCATAGCTTACAATACCGTCGAACCGATGAGCCGCCTTCTTCTGTTCAACATACCACATGGCAACATCTCGTACAGACTCCCAGCTCTCCGCGCAAGTCCCTAAAGCTTTACCGTCCCGCATGACCTCTACCAATGCCTCTCTGACCCACGAAACACAGTTCCACCCTGAAACCTCTGGACGGACTGGGATACGATCAAAGAGAGAGTGGAGTCGACTTGCGCTCTTGACTTTCCCGATGACAATGCGGACCAGAAGCATCGACGTCGGTTCCATTGTGATGTCCTCTTTTTGGTATTCCCATATAGACTGGGGCGTAGGCGGAGTTCCAGCAAACACAAGTCTTTCCTTGGCATGAAAGCGGAACCCTTGGCTGTCCCTTGTCTCTGTCTTTGGACCGACCAACAAAGCCCAGTGGTACCTAGGGATTCATAGTTAGTACACGGGATGGTTTCATCGGCCGAGTCCGGAGAACCTACGTGTCTTCGAGTCCAGGCATGGTTGGGGCACCGGCTCGAGCATATAAGGCGACATAGAGGCGATCCTTTTCTGAAGGCATGGTTTATATCGGCGCAAAGAAGGTGGAGTTGGTAGCATTCGAACGAGAATGAGATGCTGCATAGGTCAACAAAGCCTCACTGATGGGAGAACAGGCACCTTTTTAACTACGCACGCAAATGGTGTCCTAGAATTCTCCAGCCTCCAATGCTCTTACCCTTGGAATATACAGCTACGGTGTTAGTTTGGCATGGACCGACAGTCTGTTTTCTGGCCTTCGTTTAGAGCCAATCGTTTGCTCAAGGCTCGTCTAAAGTAAAACTGACAATAACGACATCATAAACAAAGAGTTGATGATATATGGACAAGACTTTCAAAGTTGCCTCCGCATGGGCGGCGGCAGTACTACCTATACATGGGATTGAGTACATATCCTGCCAGACACCTCGGGTCAATGTTGGGCGAGTACGACTGCGGGGATCACACGGGAATCACATACCCGCCTCTTTCCATCTTGGCAAACCGCACCTGACTGGATCGGATAGAGGGTTTGTTGATCAATTTGGAAAAGCCAAGGAAATGTATATGTCATAGTTACCATAAGCCATGGCAGCAGGTGGTGGGTATAAAAGGGCATGCTGCCATTGCAAGGAGACTTACACGCATGAGCGCTAATCCACCAACCCATTGACAATGATGAAGCGACTTAACAACGTTCTGACCACGGCCCTGGCCCTCGCCACCACAGCCCAGAGCGCGTGGATCGTCCCAGGAGCACGCTGGTACGACATAGACGGGAACTTGTTCAACGCGCACGCCGGGGGGCTCTGCGTCGATCGCGACACGGGCCGATTCTACTGGTTCGGCGAGTACAAGACGGAGGGACAGGAGGAGGGAGGCGGCGTGTCGGTGTACAGCTCCAACGACCTGGCTACATGGACATCTCATGGGTTAGCACTAGGTATACACGCACACACATACATGCCATGAGATGGATCATGTCCCTGACTGACATTGATAGAACCCATCGAGGGACACGAGTACATTTCCCCCGAGAATATCATTCAGCGACCAAAAGTCGAGTATAGCCAAGAGAACAAGAAATATCATGTACGCTCTCCCTTTTTCGGAACAGAAGACACCATACTCACAGACGTGATGAAAGATGTGGTGGCACGCCGATGACGCCGAGTATTCCCTCCTCCTACAGGGTCACGCAACATCAGACAGCATAGCCGGGCCGTATACGTTCGACAAGGCCGTCTCACCCATGGGCAACTGGTCGCAGGACTTCGGTCTATTCACCGACCGCGTCGACAACAGGAGCTACGCGCTCTACTCGAACGGAGACTCGGTCGAGGGACGGGACGTGTACCTCTCCAGCTTCAACAGTTCACTCACGGGGCTGGAGGAGGTGGTGCACCGGTGGGACAAGTTTGATCTCGAGGCGCCGACCATCATACAGACTGACACGAGTTACTATGCTCTCATGAGCCACAAGACTGGTTATAGACCGAAGAGTGGGTTCTTACTTTTTTTTTATCTCACTCACCTATATGCAAAACAGAGAGAAGGAGAAGAAAAGCTGACAGGATTCAATGAGAACATAGACGTCATAGCCTTCCGATCCGACTCCCTCCAAGGCCCCTGGTCCCAGCCGTGGATGATCTCCGACCCATACACACGAACATGGAGCAGCCAGTCAGGCTTCACATTCCGCATCGACGGCACCAAGGCAACGACACACCTCTACATGGGGGACCAGTGGGACAGCAACTCCCTCTGGGAGAGCCGCAACATCTGGCTTCCCCTGGTCATCGACGACTCCAAGCGCACCTTGTCCCTCCCCTGGCACGACGTATACGATCTCGACGTCAGGACGGGGGAGTGGCACCCCGTCACTGCGGGGGTGACGTATCATCCCACGCGCACCACGGGGGACGCCTTCTTCCAGGAGGCCAACTTTGCTACCAGTCCCAATGGGACTATAGTCACGGGTATAAGAGGGAATGATAGTACTGTTGTGTTTGAGGGCGTTCAGGGTCACGGTGACGAGGAAGGAGATGAGAAAGAGGGAGACGAACAGGAGGAAAAGGAACAGTGGGTGTCATTTTATCATCAGAATACAGATGATATGGGATATGGTGATCAGCCAGGTGGATCGCCGGATCGTATAGGAGGGGAGTGGCAGCTCCGCAGGATAAGCAGCGTCGTGGTGAACGGTGACGAGGGGAGGGCGCACTCGCTGTACCAGCGGGATACGCACAAGGGTGTCGTGGTGTCTTCGCCGCTGAAGCTGCCGTTGCGGAAGGGGGGGAATACGATTGTCATCGGCGGGTTGAGCAATGGGTTTCATGATCGTGGTGGTGATGTTGATAGGATTGTTGTTTATCCTTTTGAGGGTCGGGTTTAGGATAGTCATCTCTCTTTTTGGCAATAGTTTATAATGCTTGCGGTATCATCAAAGTCATGGACATGAGTTGGTTCAATTCATATGGTCATATACTACATTGGTTGGAATAATCAAAGTCATGTATGTCATCTTTACCAAAAGAAAAGAAGAAAGAGGTAAAGAAGAAAAAAGAAAAAAACCAATACTCCGGGTATCTCAAAATGTAAATCCTCCGTCCTAAGCAGGCTTGACATGAACCTCAATAGTATCCATATCATCAATATCCGCCTCATCCATCGTCATATGCTCATCGAGCATGTCGCCATCAAACCAGAGACTGACAGCTTTGTCCGGACCCAGACCCCTTGCAGCCCTGAACGCCGTGATGAGCGTCTCCGCCGTAGTCTCCGGCCGGACCGTGAATCCCAGATCGTCCAGGTCTCTCGCCTTGAGGACGACCTTGATCTTCCTCTCCTGTGGGGTTGTACCCTGCGTCGCATCCTGGTGGTCACCTACCCCTGCGCCATCATAATCGTCATCGTCGTCGTAGCCCTCCTGCTCCTCCCTACGGAGCTGTCTCTCCTTCTCATCCTCCCACTGCTTGAACGTGTCGGGTGTCCACACCTCCATGTGCACTTGGGATGGGTGTGCGCCCAGACCGGATGCTGCGCCTGGACGGCTGCTGCCGTGATGGTGGCTGCTGTCTGTGGTGACGACTATGCCGTCGCCCAGGGGGCGGATGCCTAGACTGTACAGCGTAGAGTAGTTGTATACCTTGCTGCGACGCCACGTGAGGATCAGGTCTGAGGGGTTGGTCACGCCAATGTCCGCCCCGTGACGCCTCTGGGCCTCGACCCACGCGTTGCGCACCTGCAGCAGCGGACTGTCCAGGAATATTTTTATCAGGCAGTTCTTTGTGCCTGGGATGGCGCTCTGAACGAGCAAGTCAACTTTGGTTGTGCTGCCCCCGCTGCCGCCGCTTGCGCCTGCGCGCCGTGATGACGAGGGTCCGCTGCTGTCGTTGGCGCCTGACGTGCGTGATTCTAGCTTGCGCTTCTCCATCTCGGCTTTGCGAATGTACTCTGCAAACTCATCTTCTTCCCCGTCATCGTCTGCGGCAGCAGTCGGCTGGTCGTGGTCTTCCACATCTTGGTCGTCGGCGTTTGGTGGCGACGGCGCAGAAGTAGCAAAGGGGTTTTCGTCGTCGTCCGAGTCTAGCGATATTATCGGTGCGGCTGGTGCTTTACGCGTCGAGAACCTGGTACGTGTCGACGGCGAACCCGTCACCTGGTTGGCTGGTGTGGTGCGTCTTCGTTTTGACGATGATGAGAGGGAGTCTGTCTGAGTGCGTTTCGACGGCGGCGGTGTTACGATTTCACTGTGAAACAGAAAAGGAAGTGTGAGTTTATCATCGTTTGGTAGAGGGGGGGGGAGAAACGAACATGTGGCTGTGATCTTCCTTGGCCGTCGCGTATTCCTCATCCTCGTCCTCCGGCCGAGCCGACGGTGGTGCGGCAGACTCTTCAACTCCAGATTTGTCGTCTTGTTCCTCCTCAGCAGCAGCAGGCGACTTGGTCTCCTCCTCATCGCCGGACAACGAACTCTTTGCTGCGGCGGCTGCGGCGGCGGCCTCGGCTGATCGTCTGCGCTCCTCGGACTGCTTCTGCCTGCGCTTCTTGGCAGCCTCCCTCTCGCGGTCGGCAGCCAGGATGCGCTCCATCTCCTTTCGGCGGTTGAACAGGTTGAGGTCATCATTGTTGCTGTTGCTGTTGTCGTTCTTCGTCGTCGCCGTGTAATCCGGGGTGGCAGCAGCTTTGCGCAGAGCCGTAGGTTTGAAGGGGAGCTTCTTCTTCCTGGGAGCCGAGTCTGCCATGGTGTGTGCGGTTATGGAAAGTAAGGAAAGAATCCTTGTGGAAAAGAGGAAGAGGAATATGTATTTGTTTACGTAGCCATGGAGAAAAACAAAGGGGTTCGAGTTTGTTTTAAAGTGACGTTTTGTTTTTTTTTCGTTGGTTCAATGTTGTTGGTTGTAGTTTAGGTGAGTTTGAGTGGTGACCACCCCCACACTTGAACGCGATTGGTAGTACCTGCTCGTTCTCGCCCGTTGCTCGTCGTACTTTGTTTCCCGCCCCCACTAGAAGTTTGGCTCAAGACTCACTTTTGCCTCTCAACGCACACTGCAACACACAACAACCAACACATCGCCCTTGATCTCATCCACACACACGCTCAAACGGTTCAGCACATACGGAACACACACACGCATTTCAAATCAGAAGAGATGGAGAACGGAAACCCCAGTCAGACCGATGGCAAGGACCCGTCCAGCTTCCTCAGCGGCATCATTGGCAACCCCGTCACCGTCAAGCTCAACTCGGGTGTCGTCTACAAGGGTAAGATATGGGAGGGCAGTCAAAGGAAGAGGGGGAGGTTGGTATGCATGCTGACACTGTCGAATACAGGCGAACTCCAGTCTGTGGATGGATACATGAACATTGCTCTGGAGAAGACGCAGGAGTTTGTCAACGGGGCTAAGCGGAGGGAGTATGGCGACACGTTTGTGCGCGGGAACAATGGTGAGTGTGGTCTGTCTCTATTGCATCGACATGAACACGGATTGCTAACATTTGATATAAAAAGTCATGTACATTTCGGCGGATGCATAATTATTAAAGAATAACGAATAAAAATTAACGGCTTTTCTTTTTTTTAACACCTTTGTCTTTCTTTCTTGACTACCACTCCTACTCGTTTTCTTAGAGGATATCTGTCTGTACCATGCCTTGATATTGATATCATCTACAGCCTCCTCACCCCAGGCATCTACAGTCTCTTACTCCAAGCCAAGACAGTCTGCCCATGGAAAGCAATCTCCCCCTTGTCGTTCCACCGCCCATCACCACCCTTGACCAGTTCGTCAAACTTGACCTTGAAGTCGTCGGCGTCAGACCCGCGCAGCATGGCCACGTGGCTCAGCGTCTGCACGCGCTCCCACAGGGCCTGGTGGCTCAGCCAGATGGTCCACTCGATGCTGTCCTCGCCTATGGGCGTGTCGAAGAGGCCCTTTTGCGTTTCGAAGACGCCCTTCCACTTGTGGTCGCGGAAGCGAGGCTGGCCGTCGTTGGAGATGCTGATGATGAGCTCGTTGAGGCCTTGTTCCCAGTCTGAGGCTGCCTTCCACACGGGAGGTTTGTTGTCTGCATAGTCTTCTCTTTAGCCTTCCATCTCATCCCATCTTACCCCCCCAATCACAGTGCACCACGAGCGAGCGTAGCGAGAAGGGGCCCCCGGCAGGGCCCCCGGAGGGATTCCGAAGGGGTAAAAAAGAACGTACAGTCTTCAATGTTCCAGATGACGCCGAGTTTGCCGTCTGGCTTGAGGATGCGGCGAATCTCGGCAAGGGCTTCTTCCTTGGCGAACCTATGTGATGCTTAGTATATTATGATATCACGACGACATAAGAACCATTCTTACCAGTGGAATGCCTATTGATTTTCATCTTGTTAGATCTTCTTACATATAGATGAATAGAGAGAGACAACGCACCTGAGCAACAATGACAGCGTCAACAGACCCATCAGCGATACTGGGAATGCTATCAGCCGTGCCGGCCTGACTCTTGACGCGCGGCAGCTTCTTGGCCTCGAGGGTGGCCCTCATCTCAGCGTGGGGCTCGACGGCGACGACGTTGAACGCCTCGGACCTGGAGGCCAGGAGCTCCGTCATCTTACCGGTCCCCGCGGCGAGGTCGACGACGAGGGCGCCCTGGGTGCCGTTGACGCCGACGTTGGTGAGGAGCTTGTCGAGGGCTTGAGGGGGGTACGACGGGCGGTGGGCGTCGTAGGCTGTTGCGTTGTGGAAGCCCACTGTTGCGGAGTCGTGAATGGTAGACATGTTGGTGTTGATGCTGGCGAAACTGCGAGAGTTTACGTTTAAACGAGGAGTTGATGTTGAAGAGGAGAATGAAGTGAAAGAAGAAGAAGAGGAGGAGGAAAGGGGCGAGGATGAAGCTCTTAAGAGGAGAGCGCTACGCTGGCGATGAAGAGGAGGGAGAAGTCGTGATGATGATGAGACAAGACGTCTTTTCATGATGCTCGAGCAAGAGCGTGAATGGTGATATAACACGGATGCTGTGATGCTTCACGTATAAACACAGGTTCAATGCATTGGGACGTTGAAGTGGTCTCGGTAATAATACTGGATGTAACAATAACAATGAATGAATGTCCCCCCCATGTCCTCCTCACCTGCCCCCGCACGGTTGCCGAGTTCCGACCTCGGACTGCGAGGTACTGATTGACAGGAGTGCTTGATCGTGGTAATATATATTTTCCAAGTGGTTATTGCCTGTGTGTGTGCAAGTATGGCGTGCTTTGTTTAGTGCACGGTACATGTGGCTATCAGGTACTGGCGATGATGAGTTTTTTTCTTCTTCTTTCATCTACAATGAGGCTTCAATTATTTACTCCGTACTCAGTATATGCATTACTTTAGTACTATGTACGAGTAGTAAGCACCGACGAATAGCACCAGTATTACCTATGTAAACACAACCAACATTGAACACAATCCAAGTCATGACGCATTGTGGGCACATGAAGATAGAATGATATCACTGATTCAGAACAAACGGGCAGGTGCCAGCTGCCAAGAAGACGGGCGTACTAAGCTCGAAAGCCAATTCCGGACACTTTAACGGAGGGTGCTACTACTAGGGAATAGAGGGAATAGTACGGAGTGTAGTAAGATAATGTGCTTATACTGATCAGTGCAAACTATCTGACCACCGATTCATACGTGACAGAACGGATACTTTCCCTTTCCCAACCGACACACACACACCGATTGGAAAGAGGCAAAGCCTGTAAGGTGACGCATGGGGCGTCCTTGGCTATCCTCATTGAATTGGTTGTGACGAGAGGCGTGGATAAGGTGTGGTGGGGTAGGTAGGTACTCTGTAGAGTGGTGAGAGTCAGCCCAAGAGCCCTGTATGTATCCCAACTTTCAGGGCGTAAACCGGGAATTTTTACAGGTGCACAGCCCCCCCGATGGAAGTCCCTAGGCTCAATCCTACCTGTATGAGTACTCCATTCCGTATGTACGTATGAGCGCCCCGGGCGGGGGATGCACCTGCAACCACTCGGATAGCTCGTATCATCTACGTACCTGGACAGATGGAGTCTCGGGTCGTCCTGATCGGGATAAAACGATAGAGGCGACTCCGAGGTTATAGGCCCATGAGTGACGATCAGCGAGAGAGAGAGAAAAAAAAACAGTACTACGGAGAGGTCGGAGTCGGACAGTTACAAGACTCCTAATACTCTTAAGAGTTCTTGGCATCTTTTCACCTAGACAGTTCCCTATAATCTGGTGATTCCTTTGATTCCTTCTCGATCCCTCCTCCCCGTCCCCTCTATTTTCCCCATTTCATTCGATACGCGCGTTTAACCATTTCCAGACCCAATCAATTACATTATTCCCAAGTCCCTTTTCCCTCCCTTTTTTCTATTCCTCTTCTCTTCTCTTCCTTCTATCTCTATCCACAACTTCCTCTTCACTCTCATTTCACCCACACCATCTACTCTCCCCGCCAAAGCCGTACACACATCGAAAATGCCCATCCGAAACCCCTTTGCCCGTCGCAATGGCCCCGTCGTCACCACCACCACCAACAATGACGACAGCCAACTTCAGCAACAGCAGCAGCAGCAGCAGCAGGGCGATGCGCCTGGGTTCGAGCGCGTAGACACCATCGGTTCCAAGGCTCCGTCTGTCATGACCATCGGTAGTCCCAAGCATGATCCTGGAGAATACAAGATGAGTGGTAGGTTGAATCATGGGCACAGCGCACAGCGCATACCCCCCACCAACCGAGGGGCTCAAGAGGGCTAACAGCATGTGATTGATGTAACAGTCGTCAATGACAGCGGCGTCTATCTTCCTGTGAGACATACAAGATACCATCAACGATAAGATTGTGAAATACTGACCACCCTCAAAGCCCTCGCCGACTCAAGAAAAGGCCCAATGGCCGCGCAAGTACCTCGGTGCCGGCGCCCGCGCTTCCACAGACACCAACACCAGGAGCAGCTGCGACATTGAACCCTTTTCCATTTCGCGCGAGTCGTTTGACTCTTACCGGAGGTCATTTGTATGTCTTCTCTTTCTCCCTCTCCCACTCTCTTTCACAATCAGCAGCATGCGCAATAACCTTGGCGAGAGAGGCAAGAACTGACACAAAACCATCAGGACATCTCCGCTCGCTCCCCCATCAACCACGACGTCCCCGCCCGAACGAGTCTCGACTCAGCCAACCTATCCCGTCTCCCCCGATCAGCCATCGATCGCTCCCGCACGTCCATGAGGGTAGCCCCGGCCGCGACCGTCGAGGAAGATTTCGAAGAAGTCGGTCTGGACGACCAGAAGCAGCAGCAGCAGCAGCAGCAACAAGCCAAGAAGCGCGGATTCTTTTCGAAATTGGGCGCCACAGATAACCAAGAGTCGACATCGTCACCGAACGCATCCTCGGCTAGTCCCGGCCCCGTGTCGCGCTTCCTCATGACGGGTCGCAAGCGTGGGCAGAGTGGTCAGGGTGCAGAGCTGGGTAGCATGGACCAGCAGCGTCAGCACATGGTCACTGCTACGGGTGATGAACGACGTGATTAAACCTGCCTCGCAGAACGAGCCGCGATGACGACAAAAACACAAATGTTATATATATAATTTCCGAAACCAAATCGGCATGCATGGTAATGGTATCAGGAAGGGAACAACGAGACGGTATATAATCTGGGATTCTTTGTTTTGTCTCTTCCAGACAAAAAAGGCGTTTTGATTCAAGGGTATTGGGAATGGTTTTGGCTTCGAATGCGTTGTTTTTTGTTTAAAAAGGGAAATGGAACGTGTCAGTCATTACCCTTTTTTTTTTTTTTTGTATATGATATTTTGAAGACTGTTTGTCTGGTATAGAATGATGAGGGGGATGTCGACTGACTGGCTGTCATGGTGGGGGAGATAGACTTCACTGTACAAAGTCACAATGATGACGAATGACAAACCCCCCAACGAGGACTCCCCCCCCCAATGTCATGCGACTACGATATCTTTTGTTATATCTGTAAACGATCAAGAGAATGATTCATGGGCAAAACAAACCTGTTGATATACAATAGAGTAGAGAAGAGAGGAAGAATGGGTTGATGCCGAAAAAAAGCCGCTACGTTGGGCCGAGAACTTGTCCCACTTTGCCCGCACCCGATTCCGGAATAGCCACACCCCAGTCAGAGCACTCGGACTCCGTACCACTAAGAAGATGACAATAAGGCGTACACTTGACGATTTGAGGAGACAAGTCATACGAGTACTATTGACGGCAGGGGCAAAAAAAAAAAAACATGCTCATTGTCCCCGCATTACGTGATTGTTCACAAGTCGTAGTCGAAGTTTCTCATTACCATTAGTATTTTCTTTTACCCGAATATCCAGTCTCTCTTGTCAATGACTCTAATCTAAAGTCTCATTTTCCTCATTGGGATAAGTTGGTAATAAAAAAGGGTGCATGTAATGTTGAGCAGTGCGTACAAGTACGTACGCCCTGTTGTTAGATGTTCTTGTAAGGCGTCGTGGACTAGTAGGCCGTTTGTTGCGTCACATCTAACCCCACCATCGTCAGTATCTATGTATCTATGCAACTCGTATATATATATATATATATATAACTTGCACCCCGCCAATTACACTGATCAATCTTGAGAAAGAAAGACGCAATTCGCCGATCAAGAAAGAAGAAGAGAAACTGTTCAAAATGTCCCCTGAGCCTACCCCGAGCGGTAACCCCGCCCCCAACCTCGAGGCCGTGGCCAACCTCTCCCTGGCTACCAAGTCCGTCCACGCAGATGACCACATCTCTACGCACCGGGCCGTGGCCCCAGCCATGCACGTCAGCACGACGTTTCGCTACAACGACGACCCAGACCAGCTCCTAGGATGGGATAACATTGACGTGAGTGCCCGTCCCTTTAGTTCAGCATCAAGAGGGGGGGGGGGAAGAAAAGACACATGGATCGCAAAGGCCCAGCCAACACTGACACTGTGTGTGTGTAGCCCAACGCCCCGCACGACTCGCACATCTACTCTCGCGACTCCAACCCCAACACGACACGTCTAGAAGCGATCCTGACATCCCTCCTAGGCGGCAGGTCGCTGGTCTACTCGTCCGGTCTATCAGCCTTCCACGCGATCCTCGTCCTCCTGAACCCGCGTCGCATCGCCATCGGCGACGGGTACCACGGCTGCCACGGGGTCATCGACGTGATCTCGCGCCTCTCGGGTCTCAAGAAGCTGCCCCTGGACTGCGACCCGTCGGAGCTGCAGGCCGGCGACGTGATCCACGTCGAGACGCCGCTCAACCCCACGGGCGAGGCGCGCAGCCTAGAGTACTACGCGCGCATCGCCCGCGAGCGCGGCGCCTTCCTGACCGTGGACGCCACCTTTGCCCCTCCCCCGCTGCAGCAGCCCTTCGCCCACGGCGCCGACCTCATCATGCACAGCGGCACCAAGTACCTAGGCGGCCACTCGGACATGCTGTACGGCGTGGTGGCCGTGCGCCCGGGCAAGCCAGAGTGGGAGAAGGGTCTCATCGGGGATCGTCTGGTCCTGGGATCCGTCATGGGCAGCTTCGAGGGCTGGCTCGGTCTGCGTTCCCTGCGCACACTGGAGCTGCGCGTCAAGAGGCAGAGCGAGACGGCTTCCGCGCTCGTCGCCTGGCTGGCCGGCGAGGTGAATGGAAACCCGGGGGGTGTGGTGGCCTCTGTCGTGGACCGCATCCAGCATGCTAGTCTGCAGCCTGAGGCGGCCGAGGAGGGTGGCTGGCTGAGGAAGCAGATGCCCAACGGGTTCGGCCCCGTCTTCTCCGTGTACCTCAAGGATCAGGAGTTGGCGAAGAGGCTGCCTAGCAAGCTGCGTCTGTTCCAGCATGCTACTAGCCTCGGTGGCGTCGAGAGCCTCATCGAGTGGAGGGCCATGTCGGATCCTCACGTCGACAAGAGGCTTCTCAGGGTGAGCATTGGTGTTGAGGGGGTGGATGATCTCAAGGAGGATCTGAAGAGGGGATTCGAGGAGCTGTCTGGTGTGGCAAAGTAGGTACTGTCTTGTTATATGTCCCTTCGTCTTCTTCTGTCGATTTCGTATTAGATGAATAGATTTATATACGACTATGCACCATGACAATGTGAGATGATAGTACTAGTGATAATAGTACTCGTAAAAAGAGATAGTAGCGCATCGATGAAAATAAAAATAGAAATTAAATACATACGCATAAAACATGCAAATACACGAGATTGTGGCTTGAAATTACAAGGGAGGAAACCCCCCCCAACGCCACACCATCAACTGTGGCCACTCGACCAACCAGAGGCTGCCGTGACCCATTTACCCAATCGATCCCTCCTTTTTTCGCCCTTCCCGCGTATTAAACCCCAACTACCCCTGGCTCTGGGCATTTCTAGGCAACCCAAAAAAAGACACACTTACTCTTTTTTCTTTATTCCCATCTCAAAGGGAAGAACATTGAAGAAGAAGAAAAAAATACAACGAAAAGACGGGAAAAAAAGGATTCTTTACTCAGAGAGAGAGCGAAAACGACGACCGAGTTAGACGGAAACGAACGCCTTCCCCCCCCTCCTCCCCTACGACGATCACGGGCGACGATCAACTATTACTGGCAGCTTCTGTCCTTACCCATACTTTTCTTGTCCTCCCCCAAAAAAACGAACCCTCGATCGCAAATATACCTACACACAGCAGCAACAACAACCCTCGAATGCCTTCACCATCCAAAGCCTCGTCAGCAGAGAAGACGGGCAAAGCACACACACCACCCGCCAGACCGAGCAGCATGCCGCCGTCGCCCTCCATCTTCCGTCTACCAGGCCAGATCCGCCGACGCGTACGGCGCAACCGCATGGCCACCCTGGCCGTCCTGGCGCTCCTGGCGCTCGTCCTCGTCCTCCCCGTCTACGCGGTGGCATGCCTGTACCGACCGCCGGGGTACCTGGTGTCGTACCTGCGGGCGCGGTACCCAGACGTGCTGTTCGAGGTGGACACGACGGAGCGCGTGGTGGCCCTCTCGATCGACGACGCGCCCTCGGCGCACACGGACGAGATCATGCAGGTCCTGGCCGAGCACGACGCGCACGCCACCTTCTTCGTCATAGGCTCCCAGGCCGACGAGAGGCCGTCGGAGCTGCGCTCCCTCGTCCGCGCCGGCCACGAGCTCGCCAACCACGCCATGCGCGACGAGCCCTCGCGCGACCTGCCCATCGACGAGCTGCAGGACCAGGTCCGCTCCGTCCAGGGCAAGCTCAGGGAGGCGTACAGCGACGAGGGCCTGATCATGCCCAACAACTATTTCCGCCCCGGCAGCGGCCTGTTCAGCTACGCTATGCGTGACGTCCTCGGCAACAAGGGCTTTCGCATAGTCCTCGGCTCCGTCTACCCTCATGATCCTCAGATCAAGTACCCCTCCGTCAATGCTAGGCACATCGTCTCCATGGTCCATCCCGGAGCCATCATCATCTGCCATGATAGGAGGGGCTGGACCGCTCCTATGCTTAGGATCGCGCTGCCTCAGCTCAAGAGCTTGGGGTATCGGGTTGTCACGGTGACTGATCTGGTCAAGTCTGTTGAACCTTTGGGTGGAAGGTCATAGTTTTTTGCTCTTTTCTTTTTTTGCCGTTCTTTCTTTTATAGCTTTTTTTGGCTCATCATCTTCTTCTTTTTGGCTCTTCTTTTTACTTGCCTTTTTATATGTTTCTTTTTTTTTTCTTTGTTAATTTCTCTCTTTCTTTGTTTATTATTATTCTTTTTGCTCACATTCTTTTTTTACTTGTATTCCATCTTTTGTAATATCTTCTTGGCCAAGGGCGTTGATTTCTTTTTTTGAGTATAAAATGGAGAGAGAAAGGGTTAAAGCGTCATGTATAAAAATAAAGCACATTGGATTTATTTGACCTTAGGGGGTGTATTCGAGCCTTGTATTCCTTCTTGACATTAGTCACTTTGCAAAAGCAGTACTACTTTATTTATATCTTTTCTTCTTGAGATTGATAGCTGACAGGACCAGTAGTAGTACTGTCGTACTTTGCTGAACATTGATGGCTAGCAGCAGTACTGTAGGAGCGGTGCTATTCGAGGATATAGTCACTCTGTCCTACCTTCATGTCGAGTAATCAAGCCTACTGCTACCATCATCACTTATTGCCAGTACTAAAATATATTACTAGTATGTGTTACTAGTAGTGCTACTGCAGAGCAACTAGTAGATGCTACTGGCACTAGTAGCCAGGAAAGAGCTGCATCCTATGCACCCGTGAAACAATCGCGTAAAACAAGACGTTTCACTCCAACCATTCCATTCTGCCTGTATACCTAGGTGTATACCTACCTATCCCGTATACGTATACTGCCTACTACTAGGTAGTACTACTACTACTACTACTCCGCACCCATCATGTGTTCCCAGTCACAACAGCAAGTTGCAGTTGCAGCGCACCGCACCGCACCGCAGTGCAGTGCCGTCCTACTACAAGACGTCAGCTTGACAAGTCCGCATGACAAGTCTGCATGAGATGGGGGTTGCATGTAACCACCTTGTGTAGCGGGAGGGCGTGATCAAATGACGACAAAGGAGGTCAAGTGCGAGTGATCAGATGTAAGAGACAATCAAAAACAAGAAAGAATAAACATCAAATGTCATGTGGAGAATGTAAAGTAAGAGAGAGACAAAGAGTCAAATTTTTTGAATAAGGAGCCATGTAGGCCAAACGAGTGTATCTCATCGTCATCATATCTAATTGCGTAAAAGTAAAAAGGAAAAGAAAAAAGTGAACAAAAAGGAATGTAAAGAAAGTAATAAACACCATGTTTGCAACGCCTGTCCTCAAGCCCTTGAATTTACCAAAAGAGTCCCCCTAGACTCTTGTATATTCCCTCGAATGTCAAATGACAAAGTAAAAAAAAGAAATCCTTTCCAACAGGAAAAGAATATAAAAGAAAGATTGTAAAATATATATACAATATTGAAGAAGAAGAGTTAAAACCTCCAGGGTCAAATTGACGGACTTTTAAATCCACATGGGTGTAGACGTCTTGGGGTGGTTTTCCACGGCAGGCCAAAACGTGGCCATGAGGGACTGAATGTCATTGATGTAGTCGTCGACAGTCATCTTGGCCAGCCCACGAGAGTTCATGTACTGCTCGTCCTCGCGGATAACGTCAAGGCTGTCCTCGCTTGTAATCCTCATGCTGCCGCCAAACTCCTCGGCCAGCTCAGATACCTGGGCCAGCTCCTGTCCAAACGGACCGATGCTGGCGTTGGACCTGACTGACGGCTTCGAGGTGAGGGGAGCGGGCACGGCGGCGGCGACGGTCTGAGACTGGGGCATAGGAGGCGGCGTCTGCTTCAGAGTCTGGGGCGCAGAGACGTGCGAGGCAGACGAGGCCCTGGTGGACGTGGACGAAGGCCTGGAAAAGGTGGGGCTGTTGTGGCTCGAGTGCTCCGACGCCTTGGACATGTGGGAGATGGAGCGCTTGCGGGCGAGGGCAGCGTCAAAGGACTGCTTCTTGGTGTGGGAGGGCGAACGCTTGGGGATGGCGGGGGCGTCGGAGGGAGCAATCGAGGGCGTCGTGGCCGTGGTGCTGGTGCTGGTACTGGCGGTGTGCTTCTTGTTGTTGATGGCGTTGGCGCTGGCACTGGGGGCCATGAAGTAGCACGACAGGTGGTTGGGCTCGACCATGGGCGAGTCACCACGCTCACCGTCGGGGCTCGTGGGAGGCGTGGAGGCGGGCGACTCGGCCATCTGGTTGTCAGAGTAGTCACCCTCGGTGGTGGACCTGGTCGAGACGGTGTTGCTCCTCGAGGGGATGCGGGGGACATCGGGGGCGTTGTAGGAGAGCATGTTTGTGGTGTGGACGAGTTCCATGGGGCCCGAGATCTTGTGACGCATGGCCTGCTGCGAGGCAGCCTTGTGGACAGTGTTGCTCCGGAAAGGCATCTTGATACCGCCTTCGCCTAGGTCGGTGCTACCCTTGTTGGCGCGGCGGGTGGTGAAGGCTCGCGAGAGAGACATGATGGGCGAGTTATATATACCCGTTGTGAAAAGGATTTATGTTGCTGTGGTAAAAGAGAAAAGGGCAGTCGCTTCCTGCGGCTCTCAGGATCGGAGGACCAGCCAAGTGGTGAGGCCAAAGGATCAAGGTGTGACGCTGTGACGTCGCAGACCAGGCTCAAGACGGAAGGTGGCTACCGAGAAGAGCAGCTGGTAATAATCGGACGGTCGGCGGCGAGAAAAAAGAAACCGACAAGATGTGCGATGAGATCAGGATAGAAAAGAAAGGCAAGTCGTAAAAGATTGACGACAGAAAACACACACACTACACACAAAGATATGTATGACTTTGAGGTGAGTGGGAAAGGAAGGAAAGGGCACACAGTTTTGTTGTGTGTCAGGCGCGCGTTCTCGGGGTGGTGGGTGTGGCTTGCGACAGGTCGACGGGAGGAGGGCCGTGATTCTTGTCTCTGCAGGTAGACACACAAAAGGGTCTGGTAGACAGAGAGAGGATTTATCGAATGTTTCTTGCGGGCCGGAAAAGAAAACAGAGGGTGTGGAATGCTCTGTGACACCCGTGACGTGATGATGGGAGAGAGAGTGAGAAGAGTCGTCCGTCGTACGCGCGTGTATCAGTAATGATGTTTGGTGTTTAGTGTATCCTCAGAATAAGGTGAGGATACTAAAGGCGAGAAAAAATTCTTGTCGTTTCTAAAAAAATTTCTCTTGGTATTGTTTCAATGAATGTTTCTCCTCTATTGTCTCGAGGAGTGGTGAGAAAGTGTGTGGGCGTTTTTTGTTATCGAACCAGCGAGACATGTAACAATCAACACACACATAAAAAAAGGGTATGCTGCTTCGTCCGAAGGAGCAAAAGAAGAAGAAGAGTTTTGAGATTTCAAAAAAGGAAGGAATGAGGCGAGTGCGATGTGCGATCCTGCGCTCTCGAAAGGAAATAAGTGAAGTGTGTGTGTATTGTGTGAAACAGTGAAAACGAGGAGGAGGAGAGAGAGGAGGAGGAGGAAGAGAGAAAGGGAAGCGCGTTGTGGGACTGTGGGACTTCCAAGAGAGAGAAACAGGGATCAAGCCAGGATTGGGAAGGAACAGGGGGATTGATGGGATTGATGGACAGGGGAAAGGTCCTGCGGCGTTATGCGTCAGGCTAGCCTCTACTCGTAGCCTGTCCATGGCCTGTAGGTACGAGTACGGGCACCAGACTAGCAGTCCAGTGAGTGAATATGCGCTGTAACCTCCAATTCAGGCCTGACCACACCACAATGACCAGTGCAGTGACCACTGGCCAGACGCCCTGAATATCTGCTCAGATCCACTAAACAGACCAGGCCTCGTTTAGGCCTCCACTAAGCCTCCCCATCCCATAGACTATCCCCTGCGCTATCCCATGTGCATGTAGCCCTGGGCTCTATTCCTATTGGCTCATGGTCCAGGCACGGAAAAGGTAGCGCTGGGTCCGCGGGCCACACCAACCAACACCCACTTGCCATTTTTGGCTCTGGCTTGTTGTCGCCGGTACTCACTCGTACAGCACACAGGTGGACGACTAAGAGAGAGTCTTTGAGGTACCTGTAGTCAGTCAGTTCAGGTCAGTGCACTCGTATCAGGCTTTGCACCATTTTTATCCTGTAGTAAAAAGTATGGAGTATGAGACTATGAGTATGATGGAGTATGATGGAGCATGGTTCGTTGGTGTATTCCATTACTCGTCGTGGTTGTAGTACATCGTAGTAGTAGTATGGGCCACTACCACTATTGCAGTATATGTAGGGTTAAACTTTTCATACCACTATTATTATTGACTATACGCTGCAGTACTGAAAATACACGCTGTACGGAGTACGGAGTAGTGATTATATAATTGAACATTCGATAGATTCTTCTCTCCCTTCACTGCCTTTAAATAGTGTGTGCATTACGAGTAATATGAATCCATTGCATAGTAGTAGTAGTAATAGCAATATATTGGATTGCATCATGCTACCACCGCGGCTATTAATACATTACTCGCCTGACCGTACACGATACCACCCAGAGCCACCGCCTACGGAGCAGAATGACCCTTAACCACCCTTAAGCGATATTACCACCGTACTCCGATTCATCATCAGTACTCGTAGGTACGCCCATACAGCGTAATACCAGTACCTAGCAATCGTCATGCCCATTTTGCATCAATACATACCCATGCCCTTGCCTGACCCATCTGAACAATGATCCATCACCCCCCCATGGCTCATCCCCCATCTCCCCATCTCCCTCAAGGACTCTCTCTCTCCCTGGCCTTCTCCCGTGTACATATGTAGTTTTCCCCCCAAGATCCCCCTTCCCCACATGATTGGTCACTCTCGCATCGAACCACCCCTGGACCTTTTGATGTTTCAGGTTCCTAGTCTAGACTCTAGCGGTTGTAGAGTGATTTTTATTTCCTTTTTTTTCTTATATTTCTTTTTATACTACTCGTATGTTCTTGTTCCTTTTCCTTTTCCACGGTACTCGTAATCGTGTGTTTTAGCTCCCTCTTCTGGTAAATATATTAGAGTACTGCTCCGTAGAAACAAAATACTGCCTATTCTCAACTTTCTTTCTGATACCGTAAAACACAAACGATCCATGCTTATTACGACGACACGTTTGAGTTATATTCAAGTACGCCATGTCCCCTCTATACATATTAATAGCTGTAGACTCGTCACTTTTTTCTCTTTGTTGAGATTTTGTACTCAAGGTGCTCGTAGTTTCCGTACGGAGTACTCGTACATGTCTTCTTGAACATGCATCGACCAAAGACACCCCCTCACCAGATACCATCACCAACCCCTCTGTCTTTCCTCTGCCCACTTAGCATCATGGCGCCGGTCGTTTGAAAGTGCTTCAACTCCCCACAGCTGCCCATACCGCAGAAGAAGAAAAACCAGCCATACTGTAAAAAGACAAAGAAAACGAATCCACTGATAATAAAAAATGAACGTGCTTTTGCGCGTTTTGGCGCCTTCACCTGCCGTGTTTGGCTGGTGATAATCAGCATACACTTATGCAACCACTTACGCGCGCGCACATAGCACATGTATAATCAGAAAATACTATGCTTCTGCAGTACCCTTCTAGATAAGGCTACGGTGTACCTTATACCTATTAGTGCGATGTACGTATATAGCCGTTATACGAAGAGTAGATAGTTAATTAAAGAAAAGGAAGATTATTAAAAGAGAAGCCTCTAATAATATTTTACTATTATATATTTATATATATCTAGAGGATAGTACCTCTAGGCCCTATAGTTACGGGATCTATACTATCCTCCCCTCTTAATATAGCCGTATTATACCTCCTTCGCGATACTATTTTCCTTTAATCCTTAGTATTTTCTAGCCTCTTTATAGCTATTATCTCTCTTACTATCCTTTTCCTATTACGTTCTAATATTCCTTTATTTACGTACTAAAACGACCTAACTAGGTAACCTTACTATACGTACGTAAAGAATAGCTTCTTACCGTAGTACTTATTATCTAGTATTACTCTTCTTAGCGTCTATAATTAGTATATATCTCCTTTAGCTCTTTTAATTAAGAAAAGGCTATCGTAAAAGGGCTTATACTTATAGGTATAGAGCCTCTATCGTAATACCTAATCGCCTTTAGCGAATACTCTAATCTAAGCCTTTTCCTCTTATAGTATTTTATAGGTAGCGTCTCTTATTATCTTATTACCTATAATAGCCTATCTTACCTATTCTACCTTATAATAGTTAATCTTAACGAAATTAATTATATAAGCGATTTCCTCTACTAGTATAGCTTTACGTTAGTATTTAGGTACTTCGTTACGAGGGCCTCTACTAGTTACTAGGAAGAGGGGGGAATAGCTAGTAACGTTAGGTCTTATATTATAGGTTTTAATAGATTACTATAGTACCTATCTTAATAGCTTATATAGTATAATATTACTAATATTATTAAAGATACTCTTAAAGATACCGTTAAATCTCTTATATTTACTATTAGATTAAGGCCTATAAGGTCGTATTAGGATTCTATAGGCGCTAATATCTACTACTACCTATTCGAAGGCGTTAGAGAGGAACGCTTTACTATTATCTACGATAATCTCTACTAAAGGTCTATATATATCGTTAATATACTCGAGAGCGGTAACCGCCGAGGCTACGTCTAGTAAAGTCGTCGCTAAGGCTATACTAACGTTAGTTACGTATTTAATTACTATAATTAGTTATATAGACTAGCCTTAGTATATAACTAGGCCTATATAATCTATCCCCTACCTTTTAAATAGTACTAGCGTAGCTATAGGTACTAACCTATCTTAGTCGTTAATTAGTAGAGGTTATATTATAATCTAATATCTTAAGTAGGTTTAAATAACCTTATATATAGCTAGTAGTAAGTCTAGGTACTACGCGTACTTTAACGCATTATATAGTAGGTAGCCGGCTTTATAATAGGCTATCTTAGTATATCTTATTATTAGCTAGTTAATTAGTTCTTTATAATAGTATATATATAGGAATTCTCCTCTTTTAACTTTATAGAAGAATCCCTTAAAGATAACGAATCGGTCGTTAACCTACTAGCGAAGTAGTATAGGTAGTAGAGGTATATTATTAAGTAAGTAGTCGTATAGTACTTATAAATCGATATCTCGTAAGTTCGTCTCGTCTAATAGAAGTATAGGCTCGGCCGCCTCGTTATTATCGTTATCGTCGTTATTACTAATAGTATTAGCTATTACCGGTAGTCTACTTAGCTAGTTAGTAAGGTAGTTAGTATTACCTTTCCTTTATATAATCTTAAGGTTAAAGTACTTAAAGATATTAACGAATCGTTATATCTATCGAAGAAGATCTCTCTTCTTACGTAGTATTACGAGGCTCTTATAGTTATTATAGACCTAGATTTCGTAACCTTTAATCTAGTTACGCTATATTTATAAGGCCTAGACGATAGCTAGAGCCTCTCTTTCCTATATAGAGTAATTCTACTATATTAAGGTTAACTTATAATTAATATATATAATAGGTCGTAATCTAATATTATTAAAGACTAGTTATATAATCTTAATAGTTATCGATAGCTAAAGAAAGGCTCTTTTAGTATTCGTCTAGCTAGTATCTATATTAAGGATATAAAGGAGGTTTAAATCGAAAGCCTTTAATACTAGGGTTTTAATTAAGGCGTCGCGAATACTCCTTTATACCTTTATTTATATAGGTAAAAGCATTACTAGCTTTCCTTTACCTAGTAGGCCTATTAACTTATATATAGGTATAGCTAGCGTATTAAAATTAATAATATAGTTATAGAAGAAGTTCGTAGCGTTAAGAAAGCTATATACCTTAGTTAAGGTCCTTAGAGGTTAACGATTAAGGATAGCCTTAACCTTATTAAGGTCGGTATATAGGCTATAATAGTTAACGATATACTTAAAGAATTTAGTTTCTTCTATTAACTAGGTATATTTAGTAGCGTTAAGATAGAAGCTATACTTAGCGAATTTCTATAGTACTTGGCGTGCGTTATTATAGTACTCCTCGATAGTTTCTCTTTAGGTTAAGACGTCGTTAATTAGGTTAGCTATAATATTATATATCTTAGCGATAATAGTATCTATAATACGTTAAAAGGTTATAGGTATATTTATAAGGCTAAAAGGTATAACTAGGTACTTATATAAGCCTCCTAGTATAGAAAAGGCTAATAGTAGTCGTCCGTTCTCTATTAGTTAGATATAATAGAAGCCTCGTTATAGGTCGAATTTAATATAGAACCTATAGCTAGCGGCTCTCTATACCTCGTTACGTATATTAGGTAGTAGATATCTATCCTTTAAGGTCTTTATATTTACCTTATAATAGTCGATATAGAACCGATATAAGGGGCTTCGGTTAGCTATATAGGCTAGGCTCGAGTATTAACTAGTCGACTTTTATTACGGTTCTACCGATAGTAGTCACGTGGCCATACTACGAGGTTAGTAAAGTCTCCGCGTAGCCGCTACGACTCTATAGTAACCTACTTTATATATAGCTAGGAGGCTCTACT